>CAWUFW010014840.1:0-392942 GCA_963921515.1 Calotriton arnoldi | reverse complement strand
TTCACTTTTCGAGGACTTAGGGTAATTATAAAAGATTTTTGTACGTTTGTTTTAAGATTGAGGCCCATATAAAATTATAAAATTCATCTAAAAGAAGCTGGAGACCATTAGTGGTCCTCGCCATTAATACTGCATTATCTCCATGCAACAGCATGGGCAGGGATCTTCCCTTAATTCTAGGGAGATTTTTCCCTATCCTAGTCAAGTGGGATTCCGAGTCATTGAGGTAGATGAGAAACAGAAGGGGGGCCAAGACACAGCCTTGTCTCACACCTAGTGTGACCTAATGGCTCCTGTAAGTTCCCCATCCTCTACAAATCTATATCAGATGTTGGTATCCCCGTGCATTCTTTGTAGGAGCCCAATTAAATCTAGTTCAATCCGCATCCTGGTCATACAGTCCCACAGCTTACTCCTATTGACCAAATCGAAGGCAGATGAATGCAAGGTGGATGGAACATCTCCTTGCCTTAAAATGTTCCCCTATGATCAGAGGTTAAGAGTTAAGTGAGACTCTCTGGATAAGGGGGCTTTCATGACCAGTATGGTCAAGAACAATTTGCAATGCTCACAAAAAAGCAGTCCTCTCTAAAAATGCCTGAGTCAAGGAAGAAGTAGTAGAAGTTCATAGGGTATAGAAAGTTATCCTGGAGGCCAGAAAATCTGAGCTTAGGGGGGCTGCCTGGGAAGAGCTGGATTAGGCATCTAGCTAAGGGACAGCATCTCCTTTTGGAAGGTGGTACACCGACCATTCTTTACCGGTTATGATAAGCCAACTCTAGACTCAGTAACCCCAGCAGAAGCTTGGTTGGAGCATTTTTGTAATATTTTTAATCCTAGAAATGAAAAGGCTACTAGCCCCCCAAGCAGAGAGAATAGTCACAACTTAGGAACATACGAGGCTCTGAGCGACATGATAGATACTATTGATGTAATCTCCACCATCAGGCGAAGTCCAGCGGGGAAGGCTCCTGGGCCTGATGGGGTCCCGTTGGACCTTTTTAAAGAAAATGAAGCGCTTTTGGCCCCCATTTTAACTAAAACTTTTAAAGCATCCAATGCTTAAGAAGGGGGACAGGATCTCCCCGCCCTGTTATTTTTCCATATCTCTCCTTGACAGCTCATTAACAATTTTGGGTAGGGTTTTTGCTGCAAAACTTGAAGTCTGGATGGAAGAGAACCAGTCTCTGTCCAATGCCCAGTATGAATTCCGCCCAGGGGTCGGCACTGTGGAGCAGTGCCTTAATTTGCAACTGACTCCCCAAGTCATATATATATATATATATATATATATATATATATATATATATATATATATATATATATATATATATATATATATATATATATATTATATATATATATATATATATATATTATACTACTGGCGGTCGCCAGTAGATAGTTATAGTTACGACCTATTTTCCATAGGAAATCCGCGACATTCTATTTGAAATAACTCTTGCGTCGGATGACGAATCTTCGCGGATTTTTCAAACTTTATGGCCCGCTCCGGTCCGCTCCTACCCTGAAAGTCTCGGGGTGATTCGTTAAGCGGAGGCCGAGAAAAAAGGGGGGTCCCAAAACGTGTTTTCCCCATTCATTTTTCCATAGGAAACTTTAGACACGGCTACAGCCCGAACTGCTGAACGGAATTACACCAAATTTGGCAAAGAGGTAGTTCTTGGTTCAGAAAGAACCCTTTTGTTAAATGGTGTAAATCCGTTCAGTAGTTGTGGAGAAATTAAAAATAAGATTCAAAAAATCAATTTCCCATAGGAAACTTTAGACACGGCTACAGCCCGAAATGCTGAACGGAATTACACCAAATTTGGCAAAGAGGTAGTTCTTGGTTCAGAAAGAACCCTTTTTGGTGTAAATCCGTTCAGTAGTTGCTGAGAAAATCAAAAGTAAAAGTACATATATATCTATGGCTGCGACGGATTCGCGCACCCTGAGCGCACCCTGCGCGCACCGTCCCAATCACGAGCTGCATGTTAATTGGCTTTCAAGTGGCTGTCAACACTCCAAATGAGGAAGTGTTGGCAGCCATTTTATCCCTCGGTAGAACCAAGGGACAGAAACAAGTGCGCAAAACGCAGAAAGGGGGCAGGGTAGAAACACCCTGACCCCCTAGGTCTGCTCAGGGGGTCCCACAAGGACCCCCTGGGCAGAAAAAAGCATTTTTATTTTATTTTTAAACGGGGGGATGCGCTTAGGGTGCGCGGATCCCGCCGAGTTAAAAAAAAAACGACGCGCGGTGTCGTGCGCATCGTTGTTAATTGGCCCCCGGGTGGGCCAAGTCCCGGGGGCATGTGGGGGAAAATAAAAAAGAATGGGGGGGCCTGTAAGGGCCCCCAAGCCCCGGGGACCACCACTCCCCGGGGCTTATTTTTAAAAAAAATTACAAGACATGTGTGGGGGGGCTCGAACCCCCCACACGCCCAGGGGAGCGCCACCTCCCCGGGGCACTAAGGAAATACATGTGGGGGTCCGTTTCGGACCCCCAAACCCCCGGGGACCACCACCTCCCCGGGGCTTTCAACATGTAGGGAGGGGGGCCGCGCGGCCCCCCTCCTGGAGCCCGTGATGGCCCTGGGGACCACCACCCCCCAGGGCCGGCTCCTGCAGTGTCCCGGGGTGCCTACCCCCGGGACACTGTAGTTTGCAATGACAGGACGGGAGCCTCGCGGCTCCCGTCCTGTCATTGCAAACTTGCTTGGATATTGGAAGAGGAGCAGGAAGCCTGCTCTCTCTCTCAATATCCAAAGCAGATTGCTTTTCCACACGGGGAGCTGCATGTCAGCAGCTCCCCATGTGGAAAAGCAATGCCGGCTCTCGAAGGACGCGGGGAGCCGGCGGGACCGTGGGGGCATTGGGGCTCCCCTCACGGTCTCCATTATTATGTATAGGCCCCGGGGGATGGGGTCCCCGGGGAGAATATAAATTAATGGTAGGAGCTAACAAAAATTTTACGGTGAAATAAGGAGTCGCGCACCCAGCGCGCCGCTCAGCGCGGCCCCTAGTGTGAACGCGTTGGGTGCGTGACTCCCAGCGCGGCCCCCTGGTGTAAACGCGTTGGGTGCGCGACTCCAAGGAAAACGCGTTGGGTGCGCGAATCCCCCAAATATTTTAAAAAAGAAAGTAAATATACATGAAGTATATATGTTTATATTTTGGGTGGCTCTAAAAAACATAAAAATCATAATGATAATAAAAACTATGGCTGTGCAAATCGCAATATTTCTTTGTAAACAATATACATTTGTGGCTCATGTCTGTATCTTATACAGTACCAATCTATTTTCAACTTCCTGCTTAAATGCTGGAGAGTACCCATTCTAGTTCTCAGGCTGAAATGTGCAAAATCGCAAAAGAAAGTGCCAGAATATCTATAAAGTGCTAAAAGATCCAAAATAGACCCTCATAAAGTGCTAGTGCTAATAATACTACAATAAATATACAACAACTAAAACCACTGGATAATAAGGTAATACTCCTGCTTAACAAAGTTAATAAAAAAGGACTAAAAACTTAACCTGCGGCATTCTAATCAATCGGAATTAAAGAGATCGTAAACAAATGTACTAATTCATACAGAAGTCCAAAGCTAATAAAACATTACAGAAAGTGGTACAGGTCCTCCGTATTGTTCAAGCCATCAGGTGTTTTACTGTCCAACTCTAAAATCATTTTTGATTCTAACTTTCTCAACATCTTTTCCCTGTTACCTCCCCTCCGGGATTTGGGAATAGCTGCCACGACAAAATACTGCAAACATTCTTACGCTCTTATACAATCACTGATACAAGCACACACTCATCCATACAGCCACTATCACAATCACTCACTCTCGCTTATAGCTATTTATATACTCCAACACACATATATACTGCCTTTCACATATGTAGTTACTCACACATGTACCACTGGGACATACATTCACTCACTAACACACTCTTACACACACTTACCCACCCATACAGTCTATCACAGATGCACTCTTGAAACCATCCACCCAGTGAATCACCCACTCACACATCTATGCACAGAGTCGCACACACCCCTCCCACACAAACACTCAGGCACCCTATACAGATACTCAGACAACCATTCAATAACTCATATAGACACTCATGTAGCTATTCACAAACACATGCAGCCACTTACACAGCAACAGACAGACGGATACAGACATTCACCCAGTTTAGTCACTAACCCATGCATTCAGTAAGATACGTTAAATCACTCACTTATAGAGTCAGTCACGCACCTACTAAATCATCCATACTAACACTTACACACCCACTCGTACAAAACCATAGAAATTCCCCCGTTATAGTTAGTTCAGCTACTTATACACCCACTCATTCTTCAATACGCCTTTCCCTAAATATATTAAACATATTTAAACTTTACAGAAACACACAGTCATATTGATTATATGTCTCATGAACTTAATATGCAGTGCTTCACGTATATAATGTGAATCTGTAACGTCTTTTATGGCTAAGGTTGTTTTATGAATTCTTAATTATTTACTTATTATGTAGAATTATTACCTTGAATTGAAATGCAATATTGTTATATTAATATTTGCGCAATTATGCAGGAATACCTTTGACTCATGTCTGCAAAAGGGTCCCATTGATGGCCGAATTACGAAAAGTTTGGAAAACAGACTCGTTAGTGCTGTCACACAAGAATGCCAGTGTTTTTTCTATGTTTATTAACCACGTGGTGATAGCACCTTAACACAGCATTGTATTTAAAATGGCGAACGGCGTTTCTTACTTGACTTGTGAGCAAGGGTACTAGGTACCCGAAACGCGTCAGGTTCATTTTGCCATAGAAATTATGGTTAGTGCTGCAGAAAGAAAATTTAGGGCATGTTTTAAGTGAGATCTCAAATCCTCTTCTATTTCATTAGAAAATTCTGACATGCAGACTGAAACAATCACTTTCAATACCAACATTCTTGTGAATGTGCTAGTATTTGTATGAGTAAGTGAGCTGGTGTGTGTATAACTGTATAGGTGAGTAAATGGCAGTGTGTTTAATTATTTGCATGACTGACTAGGTGTGTGAGTACCTCTATGGATGAGTGGCGGTGTTTGAGTGTCTATATAGGAGTATGAGTGCATATGATAGTCCTGTACTGAGTGACCGTAAGTATGAGTGACTGTACGGGTGAGTGAGTAGATGTGTGCGTAGACCTATGAATCAGTGAGTGGGTATGTAGTTATTGGTGTTGGAGTGTCTATGGTTTTGCGAATGGCAGTCTGTAATTTAGAGTGGGTGTATCAAAGGTTATATTAGGGTGTGAGGAGGTGCATCAGATTATCACGTGGATGATGTCATCAGTGATGTCATTTGAGATGTCATCAGTGATGTCATCAGTGATGTCACTGACCATGTCATGAGTGATGTAATATGTGACGTGGTGTTCGGGC
The DNA here is from genome assembly GCA_963921515.1 of Calotriton arnoldi. Classification (NCBI taxonomy): domain Eukaryota; kingdom Metazoa; phylum Chordata; class Amphibia; order Caudata; family Salamandridae; genus Calotriton; species Calotriton arnoldi. The sequence continues at coordinate 387,489 of CAWUFW010014840.1, read as the reverse complement.
AATGTAGGGGGTCGTGCTGGGGCTGGTGTTTCATGGTTTAGGGCAATGCAGTGGTGTTCGGGCAGTGTAGGGGGTCGTGCTGGGGGTGGTGTTTCAGGGTTTAGGGCAGTGCAGTGGTGTTCGTGCAGTGTAGGGGGTCATGCTGGGGGTGGTGTTTCAGGGTTTAGGGCAGTGCAGTGGTGTTCGGGCAGTGTAGGGAGTCTTGCTGGGGGTGGTGTTTCAGGGTTTAGGGCAGTGGTGTTCGGGCAGTGTAGGGGTCTTGCTGGGGTGATGTTTCAGGGTTTAGGGCAGTGCAGTGGTGTTCGGGCAGTGTAGGGGGTCTTGCTGGGGGTAGTGTTTAGGGGTTTAGGGCAGTGCAGTGGTGTTCGTGCAGTGTAGGGGGTCGTGCTGGGGGTGGTGTTTCAGGGTTTAGGGCAGTGCAGTAGTGTTCGGGCAGTGTAGGGGATCGTGCAGGGGTGGTGTTTCAGGGTTTAGGGCAGTGCAGTGGTGTTCGGGCAGTGTAGGGGGTCGTGCTGGGGGTGGTGTTTCAGGGTTTAGGGCAGTGCAGTGGTGTTCGGGCAGTGTAGGGGGTCATGCAGGGGGTGGTGTTTCAGGGTTTAGGGCAGTGCAGTGGTGTTCGGGCAGTGTAGGGGTTGTGCTGGGGCTGGTGTTTCAGGGTTTAGGGCAGTGCAGTGGTGTTCGGGCAGTGTAGGGGGTCTTGCTGGGGGTGGTGCTTCAGTAAGCACAACAGAGTTGCGTTGCAGAGAGGTGAAAAAAGGTGCGTGGCCTCGGAACGCCTCTCTGCAACTCAGCTCTGTGGTCCTAACTGTAGGTACCTGGGGGGCTAGTTGGGGTCCAGGGACCCTCAGAATTCAAGGGGACTTAATCCCGCAACTTAAAACGCGCCACGGGGTGCGTTTGCACACATGTCACCTCAGGCCCCCCCTCCCTTCACCACTGTGCAAACGCGCCCTGTAGCGCATTTTAAGAGGTAGTTTTAATCCCCCTGCCCTATGATGTACTAGGGACTTGCAGAGGAGGTCATGCTAATCACAGGCGTACCCCAACGCATAGTGTTCCCTAGTGTATGTAGGTGTTTTCACTGTATTCTAAGTGTCTTTTAGCATAGCACTGGCTCTGGTTAGTCAGAGTCAGTTACCACCAGTACCCGTCTGAAAAAGTTGTGGGCACAGGATGATTTTGCAACAAGGCCTCTTTCTGCTCCTCTGTTGGTTCTTTCTGCACATCTTTTGCTTCTTTCTGTGCGTTTTTCTTCTTTTCTTCACATGTCCTACCTCTGTAGGCATAGTTAGAAACTAGCATTTAAAAAAACCTTTGAAATTCACTTATAAAATCATAGGTTTCAGGCACGTTATAGTTAGAAATTAGCATTTAAAAAACCTTTGAAATTCACTGAAAAAACCATAGGTTTTAGGGACAGTTATAGTTAGTTGGACATTTCACTCGTACAAAACCATAGAAATTCCCCCGTTATAGTTAGTTCAGCTAACTATAACTCGCGCCCCGCAATGCACTGCTGATGACGTCACATATTACATCACTCATGACATGGTCAGTGACATCACTCATGACATCACTGATGACATCTCAAATGACATCACTGATGACATCACTGATGACATCATCCAGTGACTGTGTGTTTCTGTAAAGTTTAAATATGTTTAATATATATAGGGAAAGGTGTATTGAAGAATGAGTGGGTGTATAAGTGTCTGAATGGATGATTTAGTACGTGAGTGACTGACTCTACAAGTGAGTGATTAAATGTATCTTACTGAATGCATGGGTTAGTGACTAAACTGTGTGAATGTCTGTATCCGTCTGTCTGTTGGTTTGTAAGCGGCTGCATGGCTTTCTGAATAGCTACATGAGTGTCTACATGGGTTATTGATTGATTGTCTGAGTATCTGTATGGGTGCCTGAGTGTTTGTGTGGGTGGGGTGTGTGTGACTCTGTGCATAGATGTGTGAGTTGGTGATTCACTGGGTGCATGGTTTCAAGAGTGCATCTGTGATGGACTGTATGGGTGGGTGAGTGTGTGTATGGGTGTGTTAGTGATTGAATGTATATCTCAGTGGTACATGTGTGAGTAACTACATATGTGAAAGGCAGTATATATGTGTGTTGGAGTATATAAATGGCTATAAGTGAGAGTGTGTGATTGTGAGAGTGGCTGTATGGATGAGTGTGTACTTGTATCAGTGATTGTATAAGAGCGTAAGAATGTGCTAGTATTTGTATGAGTAAGTGAGCTGGTGTGTGTATAACTGTATAGGTGAGTAAATGGGTGTGTGATTAAGTTTTTTGCATGACTGACTAGGTGTGTGAGTACCTCTATGGATGAGTGGCGGTGTGTGAGTGTTTATATAGGTGTATGAGTGCATTTGATAGTCCTGTACTGAGTGACTAAGTATGAGTGACTGTACGGGTGAGTGAGTGGTTGTGTGTGTAGACCTAAGAATCAGTGAGTGGGTATGTAGTTTTTGGTGTTGGAGTGTCTATGGTTTTGAGAATGGCAGTCTGTAATTTAGAGTGGGTGTATCAAAAGTTATATTAGGGTGTGAGAAGATGCATGAAATTATCACATGGATGATGTCATCAGTGATGTCATTTGAGATGTCATCAGTGATGTCATCAGTGATGTCACTGACCATGTCATGAGTGATGTAATATGTGACGTCATCAGCAGTGCAGGTTAGATGTGCAGGACATCTAACCTGGGCTTCTATTGGAATTCCATAACGCATATTAGCAACCCCATTATCGCCGTTTTAGCGGCAGTTTCCTGCCACGGCGATAATTTTAACGTGGGTCTTGCTAATATGCCCCAGTGTCCCTTTCTAACTTGGTGTGGATGGCAATATGCTAATCCTATTCTTAAACATTTTGCTAGAAAAACAGACATTGGAGATAAGCAGATTCAGAGTGTCACTGGTGTTGTAGGGTGCTCTATGCAGGAGCTGCTCTCCACCTAAACTTGAAACTACCCAGAATTATCTGCTTCTTTTTTGCATAATTTATGTGGCACTCTAAGCCTGCAAGGGTATTGTTTTGATAGTATAGTTTTCTGTAAATTGCCATTACCTTACTCTTTTGAGGATGTTTGTTTTGTCTTAGCATGCCCCTCCCTCACAAACCCCTCTTTAAATTTCTCTCTTTCCCCCAAGTTTTGGCAATTTATGCTTATGGCTTCAATAACTCCAATGGGGACAATACTCTCTAACATTAGCCAATTTCATATTGGGATAGTTGGGAATACTTCTCTCAAAGTGTTGTTAGGCCACAATCAAAAGAATCATGTGAAAATATGTAATGGACCTTGTCAAATAGATGTTTAAGTAATTGTCTATTAGCCTTGGTGGTAAAAGCATCTGCTAACCTCACATGTTGGTTAACTAGCTGGTAAAAACCAGGAAATATTTCTGCCTGAGAAATCTCATTTATCTTTTCCAATATCCCATAAAGGATCATTTACCAGTCATGTGTGACTTATCTAAAGATTAACTAATCCTACTAGCAGAGTGATCGATAGTTACCCACTAATATTTTTGGGGTTCATTACTATCCTTTTCACTGTTTTCAGTCTCCAACTTGACCCCATTCATTGAAGTAAGCTGGACACCGCTTCTGGGGAAAACCTCTCCTCATCTAGATCAGATGGACTTGATTCTTGTGGTATGTAGTTAATAATGGCATTATCTTGTAAATTACAATTTACTTTTTCATTTATCTTGTCACTCTGTGGTTTAACAATGGGTGCAGTCTTTTCAACTATATTTTCTCCTGATTTGTGCATTGCTGTGCATTTTGTAAGAGTAATAAGCTTTAAGGGAACTATTGCCTTTATCATGAGTTGACACTTTCATCTATAAGTTCTTGCATAGACTCCTACCCTTGCTTAATTTGTATTCCCTGATAAGGGGTTTCACATTTGCCATTAGAGAAAATCCCTTTGAGGAGAGTTTCCACAGGAATTTTCCCTTGTGCCGCTCATGTTAAAATTACTATTCGTCTTTCTCATTGGCTGAGCAATATCAGTATCCATTTTTCTGATAATTCTCTACAGAGCTCATTTATGTCCTCGTAGCGGGCTCCCAAGGAGGGTTCATATTTCCTTTTTTCAATTCTTCTTTATAATTTGAGGTACCCCCCTCTTAGTAGAAGGTTTTAACTGCCATAAGGGCTTTTTGGGTGAGAATTAAACTGTTGATGCATCACCTGGCTCTGAGGACGTAACACAATGCATCTATTGATAGGTGGTAGAACTTGATACCTTTCTGAACCTGTATGAAGTAGGTCAATCCCCAGTTTGTCTAATACTTGTCCTTGCTGGTATGGTGGTACATGCCAAGATTTAGGGGCAGACCAAAAATGTTGGACCTAGGACTCGCATAATGCCAGGACTGTTGCCATTGTTTTGGCATGTGTTGGCCACGTTAGTTGCAGTTGTTGGGGATACATTCTTTGTTTTACCCTCTGGACTACCAGCAACTTTAACCTAGGTTTGTGATTCCAGAGTCCATTCCCCATTCTGAATTGCTTCTGATTTCTGCTATTTTGCTTTCACAAGAGATATTTTTAGATGCTTTTGTGTACTTTTGGATGTAGCTGTTTTCTAGAATTTTTCTTCATTGGTGCATTACAAATGATCTTCTCAAGACTCTTATCTAGGTCAAAATATCTTGTTAAATAGGTCATTGGGCTCTCAGGCAATGTATAATAATATATTTGCTCAAATTCTTCACTGTCTAAAACAATATTTCTGGGAGCTGCTGAGATGTCCCTTTTTATGGACTGAGCTTAGTTCCTTTGGGTGTCATCCTCCAGACATGTGAGATTATGCTCTGCATTCAATGAATCATGTGGATTTCTAAAACCATGACATTTCTGGTGGATCGCATATCTGTGAGATTGTTAAATGAAGTATATTCCAGCCTCTCCTAAAGAAGGTCCAATAGTCTGGAAAAAAATTCAGGACACATAAAACATTTTAACTCCTTTACCATGAGGGCCAAGTGAAGACAGCACATTCTCATATAAAACAAATGATCAAGGTATGCTTTTTGATCATGTGCCTCACTCAAAGTAGACATTGCCTCTTGCAAATCATTTGCTGCACTGTCCTTTTCTATGACAAGTGCATTTAAATCAGTGGTTAACGGTTCAATGCCTCTTTGTAGCATTTTCTATTATCTTTTGATAGCAGTTATCTCCTTTTGCAACTCTTCTGATTTTCTGTCATTGTTCTCAGACTCATGAGACTTAAGAAGGGGTGTAGATGACTATTAATGGCAATCCTATTCTCTGCTAGTTTGGCCTAAATCAAATCCTGTGCATCTTTACAGTTTACAAGTATACTGTTTAATTTAAGATGATTATCAAGTAAATACTAGTAACAATTATTACTTTTAGTCAATTCCTCTGTTAAGGTAACCTGACTGCCTTTATCTTATTCAATTTAACACATGGGCTTCTTCAGGGCAATGTGACTCTACAAGTTACACATGTACATTTGAAGAACAGTCGCATCTCACTGAGGATTGAAAAATGTGTACCACGCTATCTCGACACTAGGACGAGGATGTGGCTGGTTCCGATTGCTGAACACAGCATATTGGTTTAAAATCACCCTAACATTATGGGACAAAGAACTTTGTGAAGACATTAGGATTTTTGGACTCTTATTTGTTGTTGACATCTTGTGACCCTAAGGATGTGCAAATAGCATGGTACACATTTTTCAATCCTCTGTGAGATTCGATCATTCTTCAAATGTACAACTGTAGCTACTAGAATCACATTGCCCTGAAGAAGCCCATGTGCCAGGCAAAAAGTGTTGGCTGAGCGTTTTTATATTGTTAAGAAGAAAGAAAAAGAAATTGCAAGAATAAACCGACTTATTGCTTGCTTCAGCAAAAAAATATTGTTGTGGATACGACTCTGTAACTTACAATTGCCTCTCATCTTTTGTGTTCTAAAATTTCTAGTATATGACCATCTGGTAGCTGGTCATTTGAGGTGGGCAATTCTCATCCAATTCTGTATGGGTGATTACTTTAGGTATTGCAGCCACTGAGTTCCCTAGCTACCTATACTTTGTCAATCTTATTCAATTATTGCTTCTAATTTTAATATCCTACCCTTAAACAAAATATTTATGGACTCATAGTTTACTCTTGAGTTTGAACATTTTAAATTCTTTTTCACTTCTCTGCTCTTTTAAGGTGCACATTTCACATCTTTTGCATCAAATTTACTTTGACAAATTCAATACAAATCCTACTTCTAACATACATTGACCAAGTAGTTTTTCAATAAATCTGTTTGTTAGTGCTGAACAAATGCACCTATTTTCTGCCAAAATATAATTGTGTATTCATGCCATTCGTGGTTAAATATATCTAGACACTGCTCCTCTCCTGTGAAATGCCACTTCCCCATCAAATACAAAAAGGTGCATTGCAATGATATTATATTTAGCTGTGATTTAAAAGCAACATTTCAACTAATACATTATTTTCCTCACAATAAATTCAACCAAATCCCAGAAGATATCACTTTACTGTTCCAAATAGCCCAATGAACCCTCACAGTACTGTTAAGAAATTCAATGATTCCTGAGACAATATGTTCCTCTCATTCTGTGTAAGTTCAGAATTCCAATGATTAATATAATGAAATTTTCTGGAAGCTGTTACTGCAGTCCTCTTTAACAGATACGTAAACAGTAGATTTACAGATGGCTGCTTATCTCACAGTGGTGTGGCACCCTTAGAGGGGCTGTTGAGAAGCAGTAATGGTGTGGAAGGCTGGCTTGTAGAGGTCGCAGGAATTAACGAAGACAATGCTTCTGTAGATCTGCTCCAATGAGCTCAAGGGCCCAGTGGAGCACTGTTTTTCCGATAGATCTTCTGCACTGAGAGAAAGAGGTGTGCCAGCATGGCAACTACATAGAGGTGTGAGCAGATGTAGCCGGCGTATCACCTGCAGCCAGAGGTGTGTGGAATATACCAGAGGAGGTTTGCTGCTTTAAGGTGGCTTGTGGAGATGGAAGGATCTGAGAGGGGCTGATATGGGAAGAGCATGTGGGCCCCATCGAAAGGGCTCAGTCAGCTTTACTGAGAGTAAAGATAGGAGCCCCAGAGGAGAGTGTATGGGAAGAAGACGATGTGTGCTTGTACTTGGATGGATATCCATTATGCCAAAAAATGAAGCAGAACATTAGAGGCCATATTTATTATCAAGGGGTTGCATTGCTTTTGCTCCATGCAACAGGGTGCAAAAGTGACCAACCCCTAAGATGTGATTTATCAAGCCACACAAGGCCCCCTTGCATGGCCCTGTGTCGCTTGATAAATCTAGAGTAGCGCAACACAGCACAAATCACTGTGTTGCATTACTCTTCCCCAGGGAGGCTTTCAATGAATGGTGCTTGGGTGTTCTCACGCAGTACGCATGGATTTTGGCACATTCCTAGCTGTACCATAAGTGGTAGGCCTGGGAATGTGTCAAAACGCTACACCTCCCAGGTAAGGCATAACAAGGAGAAATAGCTTTATTTCTCCTTTTTTCCTCTTTCTATGTGTGCTGCATTTTGCATCACACATGGAGGAAAATGCCTCAGGGGATTGTTTTTGGAAGGAAGGTGTCCCTTCCTGTACAAAAACAATACTGCTAACAATGCAGGCACAGTTGTTGGTGGCTTGCTGAGCTGCCCTGCGTGACATATTGACAAATATGCCCCAAGACTTTAAAGGGTCCATCTGGAAAAGAGGACTTAGTGACGTGCAGGAGGTGGATAAGCTTGGGAAGCTGTGCTGATGCCAGGTGAGTCCATGATCATTGATAGTCTGAGTGTCCTGGGCGTTTGAGCCATAGAATTGAGACATGTATGTACCCTTGAAGGGTACACTGGACCAATTCATAGGCCACACGGCTAAAACAGAAAAGGAAGTGATTTTAGTTCATAGAGTTTTAACACTGGAGGAAGGGGGAATTGAAACGAAAGACATAACAAATTGACAAAATTGATTTGAGGAGTGCGTGGTTGTCTTCATTTTGAACTTAGAGAACAAGAACTTTTCACACGACTCACATTTGAGAATTTTTGAAGCACCATCATCCATCAACAAAGAACACCTACTAGGCTTTGTGTAGACATTTGTGTATTCTAAGATTGTGGACTGGTTCAGAATGTCAGCTTAAAGGGTGCACAGAAGTCCACAGGGGAATTACATGATAATGTATATGCTGATGGTTGAGATAGTGAATAGGAAACATATGGAATTGGTTATCAGACTGGCAGCCAAGATCCAGTTTTCATCTCTCTAGAAGCAGAATATATGTGTTTCTGGATTTGATCAGTGTGACAGCACTGAAGATGTAGGACCTGCAGGCAGTACAAAATTTTCTTGTTGAAAAGGAGTTTGAGGCATTGTTATAGTTTCCAATGAGGCTGAGGTTGGAGCACTATGGCAAAGTTTAATTACATATAACCAGAGGCAGATAGAGACTTCTTTAGCTGTGATAGCGGTATAGCTACTCAAGCAAGAGGTTCTTGACTGGGTGCATCATTTATTCACCCATTCAGTGGTTCACCACCTTTTTTACATTATGGCGGACTGCCCTCTCCCTAGAGAACACCACCCATTGTGGGCTGTGCTCCCATGCTCCCAACCTCCCACCTGGGTGACTCTGACTGTAGTGCTCTTACCTACTCATGCCATAGGAACACCCACTTGATCTGGCCTCCAGCTCAGTCCTGGTGGCTGGAAAGCAGTTGAATGCCCGCTGGGCTAACCTGGAGGAGCTGGATGGGCTTGAGATTCCTTATTCCTGGGTCTGGGCAGATTTGTCCCCTAGTGTTATTCACATCAAGAAAACACATAACATGCATCCCACACTGCATGTCCGGATAGGTAAATCAATCTCTTCTCCCTTTAAAATACGTATTAAGGCATGTACAGGCAGGTCATGTGGGCTGTGATTCCTCAAGAAAATTGAATTTCCACTGACCTCAGTAAGTGGTAGATGTCTCTGGCCTTTTTATAGCAAATGTGCCTGTTCAAGTGAAATCTAGAGCTGCTTCTCAATTTTAAGTATGTCACAGACAGCAGATTCATGTTTCAGTTGACTGCGTAAAGGTATTACAAAATTCCCACTTTGTGTTTGGTTTGTGTTAAAGCATAAAAGCTGGTCAGTCTTAACACCACATAAAAAAAATGATTTTGACAATAAAACTCTAGTGTACATTTTGCACACGTTTAGAAAAACAACACTGAAACTGAGAACATTTTAAGTATCAGCACTATAAAAGTGTACTTGGATTTGTAGAAATAGAAGAATCTAGATACAATGACTTTGACATGCTTATTAATTGATTACTATATTGATAAAATCGTCATGAAAAATTATTGATAAAAAGGCTTTCTATGATGCAAATAACACAAATGATTAACATGAAACAGTATATCTATGTAACAAATGAGTCTTGCATACAATTGTACAATTGGTAATGTTGACACATAGCATTTCTATGGCCTTCATTGTAATGCACCATAGCAAATGAAAAATTGGTGCTATGTATTCATGTTACATTGTGCATTAATTAAACTTTCAGAATAAATGCTTGACATTATTGGAGCCTTAGATTTTGTAATGCAAGTTTATTTTAATGACTTTTAAGAATAGTTTGCACAACAGTATTATTACATTTGTGGTGGTAAGCCATAATTAGATGTGAAGCTTTTTGTTTAATAATCACTGACAACGTTACAAATATTTCCATATATGATATTTTTGATCAATTACATTATGCTTGAACTTAATCATGAGTTTATTTTACTAAATAAGAAGTGCTGACTTTAAATGCATTGAATTGCCTTTTGCCTTGGGTTTCCTCAAATGCTGCTTTATCTGTTCTGTTTATGCTACATTCTTTAATCAATAAACACTTTTTCCAATAATTTCCTGTGAGTGAATTGGCGGCAACTTAACCTCTCGACTTAATACATGAAGAGAAACAAAGTAAATAAGCTCTTTGTCAAATAACTTGTGAGGACAGAATGGACAGTCATTTCTCATGAGCAACATGTCACAAATGGGCGATTTGGAGTATAACAAGTGATTTTCCTATGAGAATGGAGCCGCCGTCTTTTGCCAGAGCTCCTTCTCTTCCATTACCTCCAGCCTGCCTGCCGGACTATCTTTGCATGCCCCTTACCTTTTCCTTTGCTGATGATTTTTCCTGCTGGAATATTTGGAGCTGTCTGGTGAGTGACCAGACATGACCATTCTTGTTAATTGCTCCATTCACTTTGCCCATGCCTATGGATTTTTCCTTAATGGACTTTAACTCGATCTCTTTTTCCCATTCTAAGAGACCTCTTTTAAATTATCCTTATGCCTTTGTTGGTGGTAGGGAACTCTAACCTGAACCATCCTCTTTATGGATTTCTTTATTTAGCCATAGATTTACTTTGATTAAGTGTGTGGTTTTATACTACAAGCTGTAAGACTCATGACTGAACTGATTAAAATGTTACTTATATGCATGGATTTTGGATCTTTACTACAATAACCAAATTATCTAAATTTGTCTTTTATTTTGTCTTAATGTTCTTTCCATACAAACTGTGCTTGCAATTATCTGATTTCTAATGCATGATAGAGAGTGTTATAGTGTGAGGACAGTGTACTTAAACTTGATCACTAATTTGTGAGTTAGCTACTAATTATTGGCCCTCATTAGGTGACCAACAGGACCATTGCTTCTGTGGGTGAAGTATAGAATCTGAGTGAAGTGATTAAGGGCCTGATTCTGATGTCGGTCGGAGTTGCCTCCGACCGACATCTCTGCTGTTTCGGAAAAGACCGACTTCAGGTAAGTGGTCCGAAACCTCAATTACGATTCGAGTGCACATGGTGCGGTCGCAAACTCCCATTTTCCTATAGGAGCTCCCATAGAGAAATGGGAGTTACTGTAAATCCCTACACAGTGTGGCAGGCACCTCACGGTGTGGGCCCCCAGCCCACAACTGTAGGCCGCATAGAGAAGGCGGTCCTGCTAGGGGCCCCCAAAGTTGCTTTTTGACATAGAAAGCCTGTTGGTAATCGAAACCATAATCCCAACGACGGAAATGCCGTCCGTAAGGGATTATGATCGGTTTCCGACTATCCGACAGGCTCCTTGAGCCTGCCAGAAGACAGGCGGATTGACCGGCCAGTTTAAACTCCAACCACAATGGAATAACACAGGCCCCCGCAGTGTGGGGGGCCCCTGAGCTTCAGATAGCCCCCTCATCACAGTCACCTTGCCTGAGAGCTCCTGAGTGAGTCTGGAGGGGGCCCCTCCATGTACTTTGCAGGGGGCCCCCTCAAGTTTTGTTACGCCGATGTCCGACCGCCTTCTTTGTAATAAGGCTGTCAGAGTTTAAACAATGGATGTCGGTCAGAAAGCCTCCGACTAGCGGTTGGAGGCTTTCCAACCGGCATCCAAATGAGGCCCTAAGTTGTAAAGTCATTAATGGGCTCAGAACTGAGAAAAAGCTTCCGCTGCAACATGAGTAACATAAATATATGCCGATAAAGCAAAATCATCTTTTCAGAAAAGTCCTCCTTTAATAATTTTTTACAAGGCAAATACCAAATCAGTTGTGAAGAAATACATAAATTTTAGTTTTGGACCTGCAGCCCAACACCTAGGATGAGGTCAAGTTCAATAATCAAAATTAAAAAAATCTGGAGATAGATGAGAGTTAATGCATAACTGCACTACATTTTTGAAGAATTTAAATTGATAATTCCACTTCAATCAAGGGATCCTTTGCTTAAATGTCATCCATTCCATCTCATTGGAAATATATCTTTAAAATACACAGGCAATGTAGTACACTCGCTGCTGAATAAATCTGATAATAACACCTCTTTGAAAGCTGTTTTAATGCTGAGTGAACGTCTCTATTTTTATCCAATAAACTTCCCTTTAGAATGTTTTTATCTTGGCTGAATTAACAAGTTACTCAGAATCCTAAACCATTTTGTGCGATGGATGCACCCAAAAGTCTATATTCACAATGGTAAATTCAGAATCTACTTGAGTAGCGCTACAGACCAAGCACCCAGTTAGCCATGAAGTAAGTCACACACCATACTATATCACTCACATGAAGAAGCAACAAAATCACAGAGAAACTAATGAAAGCAGGGAACAGCCCTTCCAAGGAAAACTGAACTAGGTGAAATAAATCAATCGCACAACAGTTTAGAGACCTACAACTGCAACTGTTACCATAAAAACCTACACACACAAGACGGTTGGAAAAAATTAGGACAAAATAAAATCTCAAAACTGGATAACAAATCACTGGAAGCTCACCATGATCCACAAACAACCACTTGTAGCTGCTCATGTGAAAACAAAATGGACAAATCACACATACATATATTAGCAATGCAAAATTCGAACACACTAAACAGAAATCCTGTAGAAAATGCACATTTAAGGAAACTGACACTTGACAATTCGAGGAACTGGGGTGAGTTCCCTGACAACATCTGCATCGCCCCCCTCCACTGCTGTTCCTCATCAAACCACCAAACAATAACACACAGGTCTGCACTACAAGTAAGTCAGCCCCACGCACAGGAAATATTTTGCTAATGATATTTATTGTACTTCCGTCATCCAGAGGAAAACCTGTTTGTGTATGAGAGAGAGGATAAGAGAGGATCGTTCAATTTGCCATGTTGGAGGAATTTGTATTAGAAAGATATCATGTCCATCCTTTGATCTTGGACATGGTTAGAGAGTGGAAGCAGGAGCTAATTTCACATACATTCTGCTCACTTGGGTTGCATGTTTAAGAGTGGGAGTAATTTGCATAATTTGCTGTAGCATAATTACTCAAAATTATGAGAGATTATGCAAAATTGCACGTGAAGCATGACTCTTCATTTACGTTTATTTTCTTAATGCAACATGCATCCTCTTTCCAAAATGGGCATTTTTGCTCTTAATTACGCAAGCAATTTGTAATCGTATAATTTTTGGTCAATTTGCATTACAAGAGTAACAAAAAATAGTAACATTACTCTGATTACTTTTGCATTATCAACATTTTGTCCAGGATTAGAAATTGCCAAAATGTACATGCTTAAGAAAAGTAAAGTAATATTGGGCAAAATGCCTACCACAAGAGCACAGAAACAGAGTGTGAGCAACTGCTGTTCGTGTTCTGTTGCATTTAGGGCTATTTTTTAATGTGAAATGCATCTTCTGGTCGTTTTTGGATGGGACGGTGCATTTTCTGCTGAGAAAGTAGTGCTAATTGCAATGTTACGATCCTCGCCTAATTCCACATAATCATGAATAATTTTGCTACATCAAATAACCATGTTACGCCTACCCCTAGTCATTTCACATCACAAGAGTAATGCAAAATTACCTCAATTACTCTGGCATAATTCAAATTTCTCCCAGACCTCATCAGAATATCTTATACTGAAATATTGTCTGATATCAATATTGTGGGATAAATATAGCTCACAAAAATATTGTCTCATTTGCTGCAAATGTTCTATTACTAACTTTGATGGGGTGATATTCTGTAGGTGATATTTAGATGATATTCTCATTATGATATTCTGGTATCACACCCTCACATAGCATCACCTGTCTATGTGAAAGTACCAGAAGATGTCCAATTTATTACCGCTTGAATCATTTCAGAGGACCAGCTGGGATGCGGATGGCATCGCCCACAAGCTGGTCAAAGTACTGACAGGAGAAAATGATATGCATCCACAATCGAGTGAAGCAGTACATCACTATGCCCCTGTCACACCAAAACGGACAAAAGGCAGTCCCACACCTCTCTGCCATTTTCCATTTCCTCCATGTCTTAGGAGAAATGCACTGTATATGAATGACATTTTGGCAACTTGGTTAAGGGCCCCACGTTATCTCTTTCAGCACTGCAGACACACCATCAATGTTTAAGCTGTCTGGGTATCACCTGGGGCTGCTACACAGATGTGTACTCCCTTTCCTGGTGCAACACATGACAGTTTCATCTTCTGTCATTCCTTGATTACGTTACTTGTTTGCTGAGATTATGGGAACATGTGGCTGCTTGGAGATTGCAGCAAATCCACAGAGGAAATACATTTATGTGCACTGGATGCATGGCACTATTGTGACTGGCACACCTCACAACATGTTCCCTACAACACTCCAGACATAACCTAACCCATCAATGTATCCAGGTGTGAAATGTGAGGTAATGTGAATGGAGACAAACTGTAAATCAACAATTCATGTCTTTTTCAAGAAAATTCTGCCTTTGGCCTCTTTCACATCTTCTCACCTTCTTCAGATGTCCAGCCACTGTACCACAACAGACATGTTACAGAACACGCATACTGACCTAATGCATCATTGACCACGCATTTTACATCTTTAAGTCACATTTTAGATGTTTCCAGCTGGGAGTGCCACACCTGAAGTAGTGTGCAAGATCATCCATACCCATTGCTTGTTGCTCAATATGACCTGGAAGAGGACTTACACAAAGACCAACACCCTGTATGCCAACCCAATCTAGATTTTCAAGCTGAACCAGTGTCCAAAGGCCAATGTCTTCATCGTTTACATGACTTACACGTGGTCTCACATTTGCAGCAAGTTTGTTTTTGCATCACAGGGAGTCAGTAATGAAAGGCAGATCAAACCTCTGTTCACACCCAGCATCCTAAGACACCACTGTCTGCTACACCTGAAGCAACTGATGGACCAGCTGCTCGTGACCATCTGAACACACAACACATTTGACTAATAGGTAAATGCACAGTACCACTTCATCTTAAATGTGGATCAAAAAATGTGACTAAATTCTGACTTAAATAATTTCCTTCCTGTTTCTTGCATGCAGGGTATTATGCATACTGTGTGAATACATACACCTACATGCATCATTTATGCAGATATTGAGGTAAACGTTATTGGGTGTCATCCCTAAATACACCACTTAGCATTAAGGACAGTTACCACACCCTCCCTCTGGCCTATCATTTGTTTCTGCCCTTTTTTCAGAAACTACAAAGGACATGTATATGTAGAAGAGGCCGATAAGCTAGCAAATTTGAGCTGCTCCGCAGGTGCCTTCATGGTATTTCTTGTATTTTCTTTAGGAGAGAAGAATACGTAAGGAGCATCAACAATCTTTAAATACATACATAGAATCGTAAACTAAGGAAAAAATCACATGCCCTTAAATGTCATTTAAGGGCCCCCAAAAATATAACCTCATAACATAGTGCCATAGTTCGTAGTTTGGTCTTCCCCACAATCCTACAATCATATACAATACCTTCCCAACAATTTCTCAAATCAATGACCCAGCCTGATTCATAATTAAGATCCAAAATTGAATTTTATCCAGCCAGTTACCCATCAATGTCCATACCCCAGTCCACTGCATTCGTGCCCTTTTTCCTTTACATTGATATAAACTCCCCTCTAAATGTTACGTCAACATAAACCTAGATAGCTATTGATGATAAGAAGCCACAATGACTATGTGAGCTACTGGCATGGCAACAAAAACTACATAAAATTTGTCCTTGTCCCTACCGTTTTGCTCATCTATCCCAGCAACATTAACTGTGGTGTAATACATACCTGTGTATTCAGAATCACACTTAAAAAAATCACTATCCCTACTCTTAAAAGTCCCTAACCCTTATACATTCAAAAAACATAAGCACTAAATTATATATAGTCCTATAATGGTGGCTCCTCAGCCTTCCAGACAGTAACATCTTGCGGCCTAAGTCTAAGGATTGCTGGAGGAATATGTTACTTGGATTGATATCTAATCTTCCTGCACAGTTCTACTCTTGCACATCATAATCATCAGAATTTAAATCAGAGAGCAAACTATACATCATCCTGATCTTTACAGGCCCAGACAGAGTCATCAGTTGACCAATTGGGACCTGCTCTAATGGCCATTATCAAGCTTAAAGAATAAGTCTTTAATTTTTAGGTATTTTAAAAAGCTATGTTTGGTGAACCCATGTTTCTGCTGCAGGTCCCCATAAAAACATACAAAATCAAAAATGTTTCCTATTCTCCACATACCCACTTACTCCTAAACAGCTCTTCTCATGCAACACATTTGAAAAAAGTGAGAAATACTACAGGGAAGTGTAATAATTATATCGAGCTAGACCCAGTTTCTCCTTAAGCCTAGTCCATATTTTATAAGCTGCACTGATTGTCTTGAATCTGACTTTTTTTAAATAACTTATTTCTAACATTTTTAAAAAACAATTACTGTCTTCTGTTCCCAACATTAGTTTATAAATGGTTGGGAACCCTTCTAGGCTTGGGGCCTTGTACCGATAACTTATGATAACAAAATAGAGTTGAATCTATTAAAAACAAAAACAATTTCCTTTGGGAAGCAAAAGAAGACGCGTGGAGGGTGGCACTTCAACAAATTAAAAATCGACTCAACACGTCACTATAAATATCTGGGAATAATTCTCGACACCAGATGCTCCTTTGTTAAACAGAAAGAAGCACTAAGGTTCAAAGCCCTGGCTCTAGAGGTTGCCGCCACGAAACTGTCCAAAAAGCTACTTGGCCCCAGTTTACTCCCAATGCTGAAAGTGATGAAGGCAAAGATAACCAATACATTGATGTATGGCCATGAGATCACGAAGGGCACCACAAACACTCTTTTAAACAAACTAATAATCAAAATTTTTAAACGTGCATTTCATTTGCCAAAGTCAGTGTCGCCAGCACAAGTTTGCCTCGAACTAGGTCTACTTGACCATCACGGCGTAGAGGCTGGCGCATTTATTAAGTTCTGTAATAGACTGCATCATGCCCGGGAGGGTTCCTTGGAGGCCAGACTCTGGCAAGAAATCCAGAAAAGTCACGCTAGCCATAAATATCGGCTCTACCTGAATCATAGTTTACAACTGCTTGGTGTCAAGGAATTTTGGGGAACAAATCCCCCCCAGTCGGCACTAAAAGCAGTCATTAAGAAGAGCGTCAGGTTGTGGTCCTTTCATTCGGACAGGGCAACATTGTCAAAAAGGAAGCACGCCTGGGCAGTGATCACAAATTTTAAGCCAGGAGTTGTACCCCCTTATTTATTAAGCACGTTCGCACTTTATTGGAAAAGAAAGTTCCTGGCACTAAGGATGGGTGAATGGCCTTTTCTAAAGAATCTTCCAGAATGGCGCCGACCACATAATCACACCCAATGTAGGCTGTGCGGCCACCACACCGAAGACATGGAACATATAGTTTGCCTATGTCCAGCAATGCTCACCGTCAGACGATTTCTATTGTGAGAAGAATGGATTAGGCTTGGAATTCGATCCTGCCGCCAAGCCATAATAGCTGCCTTAAACCCGGACAACACGAAGCTGAATACCGGGTTAACAAAACTTATCACAAAGGCGCAAAAATTGTTGGAAGTCATTGGTGCCCCCAACCAACCCCCATTATGGCAGCGCGGCACTCCACCCTTGGGCTCAGTAATTGCCTCCCAAACAACAACAATCTGCCGACCCTAACCAGGTCCCCGAATTGAACACTATCTACCAGGAAGCTCTGCAGAGTTTTAAGTAAAATGCTAACCTTGTATCCATCTGTAATTTTATATAGTGTTTTTTTCATTTTTAAGATCATGTTGCAAGTGTTTTTATATTGTAAGGGTTTTAATTATCCAACAATAAATTTCTTACTTACTTATGATAACAAATCCATAGGCTGCAGCATTGATGCCCAATATAATATTTAAAGTTAAGCACTGCCCAACCATCAATATCAAATATGAGAACTAAATTGTAAAGTCCTTCTCACCCTTTTATATCCCCAAATAAAGTTGTTGCAGATAGTGTCCAGCCTTTTAAAGCATGCCTGCTCGACCTCTAGAGGAATTGCCCTAAAGAAATATAAAACCTTTGGTAAAACCAACATCTTAATGATGTTATAAAAGCCTAATAATCTATGGTGCAGATTATGTAGTCGTGCCAAGTCTTTCTTAATTTTCATCAGCAAAGGGTTACTGTTTAATATTATTATATTTACTACCTTGACTATAATATTGACTCCCAAATAAACCACATTGTCTACCTTAGGATAGTATTGGGGGCTGACTTCATCATTGCATACTATTTGAATCTTTCTTCTGTTAAGATAGTAACCTGAGATTTTGCTAAATCTTGCCGCCTCCCTTTCTACCTCGCCTATGGTTTGCTCAGGGTTCGTGGTAACGTCAGTGATATCATCAGCATATGCCAATATCTTGCCAGTAAAACCATTTGCAGCCAGTGGCCTATTTGCTGTAAGCCTTTGCAGGAGGGGGATCAATGTAGGGTGCAAACAAAAGAGGTGAGCAAGGGCAGCCCTGTCTTGTCCATCCAGTTATTGTGACCACCTCAAACTATATTCCCATCATTATAATTTAGCCATTTGGCTTCTATAAAGCATCCGTATCGCGGCTTTAAAGCCGGAGCCAAGGCCCATCCTATTGAGGATCTCCCAGAAACAACTCCAAGTCACTCAATCAAAAGCTTTTCCTGCATTGAGTAGGATAATTGTCATAGGGGTCCTATGCACCTCAGCCACATCAAATAACATGATTATCCATATATTGTGATCCATAGTGCTATGACCCGGCGCAAATTCATGCTGCCACAGAGAAACTAATTTGGCAACGGTGCTACCCAAGAGCACCACAAGTGTCTTGGAATAGATTTTAACATAACTATTGATAAGTGAGATCAGTCTATAAGAACCGGGCTTCAATGGGGCAACCCTTTTTCTAATAAGACCAGTATATTAGTAAATGTCCAAGAGGCTGAAGATGAAGGTCCCCGTTGGGCATCCGAAAATGTGGTAATGATGTCCACCGAAAGCACAGAGAAGAATATGTGATAAAATTCTAGGGGGATCTTATTCGGCCCTGGGTCCTTCCCAGGTGCAAGAGAGCCTAGGGCCGCTTTTAATTCTTCCAGTGCATATGCAAAGGTAGCATCGAGAGCAGCCCGTTCTACCTCATCTAATACCACCATGTTAGGTAGTTCCAAATATTGCTCAATCAAGCTTGGAGCAGGGGCCAGATCTTCCTGGTAAAGTTCAGGATAGTATTCTTCAAAACCCCTCACAATATCCTCTGGAGTATTACCCTGTTGCTCATGCCTATCAAAAATAACACTAAAGGTGATAATCACCCTTTTTTCTGCTGCGTTCTTAGTGCCAAAACTTTTCCTGCACTACCACTGTATTCATAAATTTGTGCCCTATAAATTTGATATTTCTTCGCAGTCTTTCTTACTTAGTGGCTATAGATACTCACCGTAGTGGCAACATTTTTTGGAAAAATTTCAAGTTCCTCTTTCCTTTCTATCACAGTATTAACATAAGAAATTTCCACGCTGGCCCATTCTGCATAATCTTTCTTAATTTTATTAGTTTGGACTTTTTATTGCAAATACCAAAACTAAGGCCCTGATTACGATGTCGGTTGGACGACCATCCGACTGGCATCATAGCGGAAATGGGACAGCCAGACAAGGAGTTGGCGGTCCCGCTTCCACTATAACAATGCGACCGCCGTCATTGTGCTCAGAAAGTGTATTTTTTCGATTGCAGCTTGTGCTGCGGGCTGCAGCACAAGCTGCAATAGAAAAAATACACTTTTAAAACATCCATGCACCGTGTGGCAGGCACCATGCAGTGCCCACCACACAATGCATGGATGTTTGAGTCCCCCAGGCCTCACAGTGGAGACTGTGTGGGGTCTTGGGCCCTGCTAGGGGCCCCCAAAGTCACTTTTCGACAGTTGACCATGTCATGATGGCCATCATAGAAAGGCTATGGGAACCAGATATCATAATCCCAACAGCAGTGCCTGCTCAGGCACCACCACCATTTGGGGATTACCTGTCCCCTCGACGCCCCTTCGGCTCCTTGAGTCTGTTGGAAGTGCAGCAGAGTTCCCCTGCGGGTTTTCCACCGACCGTCAGTATCATAATACAGCATTTGGACAGAAGCCTTTGATGTCAGGGGGAAAGCCTTCAAGAGCTGTCGGATGGCTTTCCAACTGACATCTTAATCAGGCCCTAAGTGTCTACCCTCTTATAGCTGCTTTCAGGGCATCCCAAATAAGTGTCTCCCCTCTTATACCACCTTTCAATGCATCCCATATGGTCCATGTGGTAGTGCTACCCCTATTTCTACTCATAAAACCTACAAGCCACTCCTTCATGTAATTAATATGCTCAGTATTGAATAAATGAGTCCTATCAAATTTCCATGTATGCTGTGGCCTTACTGTTATTGGAAGGAATGCATCACTCAAAAATCAAATGATTATGGTCCGAGAAGACCCTAGGGAATTTCTCCACTAACAACTCCCTCAAGAGGCTGAATGAGACCAAAACGTAATCCAATCAGACTTAATTTCTGTGAGGAAAAGAATAAAAAGTGAAGGCCGGATCCAAACAGTTGAACCCAGCCCAAGCATCAATGTGTCCACGAGTCTCAACAAGATGTTGAATTGCCCTCTGAACCTGCCGCTTTTGCCCTACATTAACCTGTACCTGCATGGATGTCTAAGCAGAATCCATATGGCAGTTAAGATCACCACAGACACAATGAGGGATGTTGACCAGGAGGCCCACTTCACCCCAAATATTCAATAACAGCTGACTCATTCAAGTTGGATCCTTAGATAGAGCAGATAGTAAATTCTAAACCCGCTCACTGTATTTGCCCGTTGCCCACCTCCTGAGTTTTTTCTGAGGCACTCCTGTTCATAACACAAGTATTCCCTTTAACCAAAGTAGCCACCCCCTTGTGGTAGTACATTGTGTGGTACAAACCAGTAAACAATATGCTAAAGTAGCCAACCAGTACTTCTTAGCAGCCACAATGTGCTTTTCTTGTAGACATAGAACGTTTGCCCTCAGGATTCACAATTCTTCATCAACCGTATCCCACTTTATTCTATCATTCAGGCCCTGGACATTGACTGTGCAAAAAACGCAGCATATACGTAATCTAAGAAAACATAAATACATTGAGAGCAGATAAATAAGGGAGCACTGGGTAATACTTCCTCATCATATTTGCATCATACAATGCTGACCCCAATAGTCCTCGCGGGCAATCAGGTGGAACCTCACCACTTAAACAAAACCTGCTTCCAAGAATATTTTGGCTCCTCATTTTGCCCCCTGTCCAACCCCAACCCTCCCCCACAGCCTGCCTTGCCAGCTCCTGCACCCTACTCCTCCTGCCTGCCAAGAACACCTAATTCCCCCAAACCCCTTCCACCCTAGTGAAGCATTCAGATGAGTGCGTGGTCTGTGAGATGGAACATGCACCCTCCTCCCTCCCCAAGTGCAGGCAGTGTCTATTTATCAAAAACTAACCATAAATATGTCAGATTCCTCTCTAATCATTCCTCTCTAAAGGAAACCAAGACGTCCCCTTACACAACCCTACTAATAACTACACATACCACTTATGCCGTTAAGCAAGGAAAGTTCAAGTTCCACTGTGCCCAGAATCTGATATCCTACCTTTCACATCCCAACCAGGTAAATGTCAGTTTAAACTATCCCCATAGCCCTTTGCCTGAATCTCAGAAGTAAAGGTAGGTGTCTTGTTATTGACAATTGTATTTAATCTTGCAGAATTTAGCAAAAACGTTTGAGTTCCTTTGTCCTGGAATGTTTTTTCCATCTGACACAACCTCCACCGACGCTTTACTGTAGTGTGACAGAAGTCACAAAAAAGAATTGTCCATCCATACTGTGTTTAAAATCCGGGTGCTCTTTTTTCAAATACTGCTTGCCTGAGAAAGAGATTACGGAAAAAAGACTAAGATAACTCTAGACTTTGGTTTAACATATTCATTCTCCTGAGTAGAGTGTCTCAATATAAGTGGAAACCAGTGCCGTGGTTGGATTTCCTGCTCTCAGTTCCATCCTTCCAGTTCTGAGAAGACGCCTAGAAACAACTTTACCACAAACCCCTGAGTATCGCTGCCCTTCACACCTTCGTCCGTGGCAAAGACCCTTAGATTGTTTAATTGTTGCCAGTTTTCAAACTCCTCCACCTCCCATTGCACATCCTCAAGTTGAGAATCATGAGCTTGTCTGATTACTCTTGGAGGCATAATCAGTTTCCATTGCCACCACTCAGCCCTACACTGTGGAAATCCTCTCTACTATCTCGGAGCAAGTTTTGAATAACTTATGAATTGCACCCACAGCTTCCTTGAGGCGGATGGGCCCTCCAACTAACAGTTCGGGTCTCTTCCCGCTGCAACATAATACTCTGATAAATTGACTCATCTCTTTTCACTGAGATTTGAATGGGCCGATCTAGGAGACCAGGTGATTTCTCAAATGCAGGCTGCATGGTGGAATAGTCCCATCTTAAATCACTACTCAAACTTGATTTCCTAGTTCCTTTTCATAGGAGCCTCTGCACCATGGACCAGGTGTTATCCTCACCTCCATCCAAACCATGGGTGGACTCAGTTACGTTAGCTACCAAGCTGCTTAATGAATCATCCTCTGAAAGATATGATTAATATACAGACCTGTATAACATTGAAAAATAACACTCTACTGCTTCTGCATCCGACCCAGTCTTCACCATGCTTCGACTCTCTCCATCCTGGGTTTCCTCTGAGGGTTTATTATCATAGTTACCGCCCTCCATAGCTACCACTTGCTCTGGTTTCATACTTAAAGGGTTCCTATGAGTACCATCCATCCTAGACTCCACACTTAATGCCTTGATTGCTTCAGGAAGTTCTAACCCAGAGCCATGCGAAGAGATGTTGCAAATAGATAATAAGCCTACTCCACTCTCAGCACCAAAACCTCCCAAATGTCCTGCTTCCTCAGAGGGGAGGTTATCATATCCCCTTCGAGTCTCTACAGCCTCCAGTATGAGGACCTGACATGTCCTATCAACAATGGAACTGTAAGTAATCACCAACACAGCATATAACACTGTTTTAACACTCTCACTAACCTGAGTTCAGCAACGCGAGTCAGGGGAGGTTGCTCATAATCTAAGGTAGCAAGTGACTCCTGCAACAGCTCCACTGAGGATTCACTTACAGCTACCCCTGGTTGAGTCTCCTGGTTATCGCCAACTAGTGTGGCCGATTTGATAGGGTATTCATACTGGTCTATTCTCTCTTGAGATGCCTTCCCCTGCATCTACTCAGGCCCTAGACCAACACCAGAGGTCTCTATGCTCGATGTTTCATCTCCTGGGGTGAAATTCAGCCCCTCTCTGCCGTCTCTGCAAGGCATTATCAATAAGTCTGCTATAGTGGGTTTATGAGGGGTAGATGTCAAAGTGATAATGGTGTCCTCACCCCGACTGTTCTGGAGCTCGCCAGCACCGGAGCTGACTCCACTTGAGTCGCAGCTGTTAGGTGCTGCAGAATCAACTCACGAGCAGTTCCCTCTACTTGCTCCCATTCTTGTCACTCCTCCTGATTCATGTGACATTGCTGTTTCTTGGATCCTTGCATCCCAGTACAAAGCTGCTCCTTCCTTCACCACTAAACATTTGCCTTGTTTGAGGCGCCTCCCGAGCAATCAGCTGTATGGAGACCATCCTCCTTATCGCGGTTCATCCTCCCCAACAGAACTAGAGAAAGTAGCTTGCTTTCAGGTACATGCTCAACATTCCATTATCAGGGGAGATGTCTCAACCCCAGTCAGCTGGTTACTTCAGTGGGTTGTCCACTCTGAGATATTTTAAGTTTATTGTCCTAACCAGGCATTGGATGGAGGATGATATGGTGTGGAGATCTGTTGGGATGTACTTTGTAAATATCATCCTATACGTGATTGCTATTGTGAGATGTCAAGAAGTAGAAATAGTATATAGTTTGTTGAGACCCACAGTGGTGGACTAAGTTAAAATCCTCCTTTGGTCAGTGACATTTGGTGGATCTCTTCAGTTAATTCTTGCCTATTCAGTTGGTGATAGGTGGTGTAGTGTTGTGGACCGGTACACTACTGAATGATGGACATGACTCATAACAATTTTGTCTTATGTGAATGTAAGAGTGTCAAACAGTTTACAGCAGGTAATATGCAGTCTGTATGCTAGTTGATGGAATTGCATCATCTGGCACTTCTTCCCCAAGTGCTGTGATCAGATGGAGACATTATTTGATCCATAGACTTGTTCTGAGAATGGGAATGAGAACAAAATCCCACAGATTAAATGTGATGAAAGCAGTGACAGTGTGACAACAGTGCAGATGATGTACAGTTAAATTGGAAGTTATAGTCATCATGGTGCTTTTAACAGACACAATGACTTCACACAGAAGCATATCTTACCTGCCAATGTCATGGGTATATGTGTGTCAGCAGATCTTGTTCTGTCAACTGCTTTTTGATGATGCGACCCAGAAGTTGGGTACATGAGGAATTGATTATTAAGATGTATACCCCACACACAAGTATGATAGGAGCAGCAGTAGATAAAAGGTAGAGAACTTTATGAGCTTGTTGAATAGCACTATAGTTCACATTAGACATTTCTGACGTGGATGTGGGCATATACCACTTGACACTTAGGACTTGGATGTAGTTTACTGGCATGGCCTTTGCAACAAATATCAGCCATGAACGTGTGGCTTGTAAATTGACATGGTATTGAATGAAGCAATTCACTGTTATTGTGTCCCTAGGATAGAGGGATGACAAAATGCTCCTCCTAATCTGATTATTATGTCCCCCTCATAGAATGTTGATGGGTCATTTTATTGGCACTAGATAATATTGTGTAACTACAGCAGCTAACAAGAATTTACACAGACATATGATTGGTACATGGAACATACTGGATATTTAGTAGCTATGTGTAATTGGAGAAAGGTGTATTTAGTATTTGCTGTCCTGTCTTGTTGATCCTGGCACAATGAAACTATTCCTAAACGTGTTTTGCTGTCTCTGGCATAATACACTGGGATATATGGTGAAATAACAGTGGCAGGTCCTACTGCACCTACATTGACATTACAAGCCATGATACACAGTTGTTGACCATATACACTCACCAGATATACATGGTGTACAGTGTAAAATTAGGTCACTGCTTGCTTTTGGGAGATTTAATTCTATAGTAGCTTTCAACTGCCATGCACTGGATAACAATGTTGAAGGTCACATATTTTGGACACCTTGAGAAATATATTTGTTCAAACATAGGCAGGGGTTTGGGCCATTAAGGTGGTCATGACAAGAATGTGTGTTGTTTGAGTACAATCTAAACATAATACTTTTTAGTACAATTACAGCATAAATATGGGAAACGATGATTCAATGATGCAGAGTTTTTGTGCAAAACATCGATGTGTAAAGATTGGTGGCCATATACCAAACTACACATGCATTGTACTTGAAATGTACATGTGGGAGGAGACTCACCAAGTTATGTTATCTGTCTAGTGTGCTAGGTCCGTCCACCTGGCACTGCAAGTCAGGTAACAGAAGTGAAAGTGGTGGCAGGTAACTGTGGAGAAGTAATACAGATCTTGCAATGGTGATGGAGAGAGACCAAATTTAATTTTATGTGAGGATACATATGTATAGGGGTTCCCACAGTATGACTGTGTATGATGTGTACAGAGGCACTTGTATGGTTGTATGACCTACTTGTGACTACAGGCTTATATTGGGACACTTGTATTTGGAATGGTTATTGCTGTAAAATATACCAGGCTGGGTGCAATAGGTGTCCTGCTGTGCCACAAAAGTTTGTGACCCTGCCATACCATGGGAGGTCAAAGTAGTTGGTCCTTGCAAAGGTGTGTGCATGGAATCTAGAAAGAGTAAAGGAGGCTGTTGTTGTTATGCTACTTTACTGCCTCCGTGTGAAGATGTAGATGAACAGTAAATTGTATAGGGATACTATTTTGGCTGTATTTGTTTGTGGTATGTATAGGATGTGCACTTTATGTGCATTTGGCATGCGTTCTGTTTTTGGGCATGATGACATTTGTTGGGGGTTGACATATGTTGCCATTTTAGATCACATTTTTACCTTACTTGTCTTGATGTTGGTATTCTCTTTTAGTATCAAGTCATGCATTTGGTGTGGTAGGGGGGTACTGAGAATCTATTACTTCATGAGGGTGAGTCAAAAGTGTGATCTTGGTCATCTGCCAGAGATAGCAGCTACCACATGTATCCTGCTGATCTTGTTCTTAACACACCTCTTCTTATCTTGCCATTTCCTATTCAGTTTTCCCATAGTGCTTACCTTCATTCTGAATACGTTCTCCCTGTCAGTGACTTTCTGCCCTCTGGCTTTCTTACCACTCCACTGAGGGTTTGCGGAGAAAGACCAAGTAGTTCTCCCTAGGGATCAACTATGAAACTGATGAGAAACTCTGCCTTCTCTTCAGTAGAGTTATGTTTTCTCTTGAGTGGAACGGTCTGCATCTTGAGTGTTGTTGAGACACACCAGCTCAAGCACAACATGCAGAAGGAAAGAGGGCAGGGCCTTGGTTGCGTATGTGCGCCAGATTGCTTTTGGTGTCTGACATGTATGAATGAGATCAGGTATGGATAGCTACCTATTTCCCCCATTTAGAGTGATATGCAAGTGAGGGCCTGCTTGTATCATAATTAGGGCTCCCGGTTTTCCGTTTAAACAGATTTTTACATATAAATACAGACGGAAAACAAGTTTTCCTTTGTCTGTATTTATATGTAAAAACGGGAAAATACTAGCACATTTTGCAGCGCTGCCATGCTCCAGCAGAGTTGCCTCGCTACGCCCTCTTCCTGATTCTAGGGCCGTGGCTGCCTACAGTAACATGAAACACCAGCTTCAGATTTGCTGGAAATTTCTTCCAATGAGGGGTCTTTTTGAGCTCCTGTCAGCCTTTTGTTTGCTGCCCCAGCCATGGCTGGGGCTCTGCTCCGCCCCTCGAGTGAGCTCTGGCCAGCCATTTCAAAACAAAGGTAAGTGCTGGAGGGGGCTGGAGTGAATGGCGTATGCAGTTTTGGGGACGGCAAAAGCAGGAATCTGATGCCAGCTCCCTCCCCCCCACCCCCCTGCCGTGGGGCGGCACAGCCAAGCTACGTCAGTGTAGTGATTGTCGAGTTTGTGGCCGGACTCCAGAGCAGTACACTGGGTACGTGTGGCTGCAAGAACAGTCCGACCACAAACTCGGCAAAGCCTTGCTACGCCACTGACTGGAGTATTTGCAGAGTTTGTGACCGGACTGCATAGCCCATAACCGTTGCTGTCTCTTCCTTCTTGCCCGGACAAGACAAGGACACTGTCCACTTCTGCTTCCCCCCTCTTTCTTCCTCTTATTCCCTCTGTTTCTGTCGCGCTCCTCCTCACTTGCAGAAAACCGTGACTGTTCTTTCCTCTCCTTTCCGTCATTCATTCCCCAGTGAAATGGATCCAAAAAAAGAGGAAACACTTTTCTTGCAAATGTCTTTTTCTGACATTTTCCTATTCCAAAACGCGGCCTCAGGAGGAGAGAAAAAAGGTTTTAAAATACGAACAATAAATACATAACTAAATAAAACAAGACAGAGTAGTCGCAAAGTGGCCAGATTGGTTTTATTCACACCCAAACACATTAGTGCCACCTTACAGAGTTTGCCAGTGAAGCGCTACTTTTCTTTTCATGTCCTTAGCTTTCTGAATAATGGGTGTAAAAGCTTTAAGTTGTATTCCCTATGAGTGTTTGTTTTTACAGAATGTTGTTACTTTTTTCAGGCAGCAAATTACTCTTGTCTAATGCATAGTTTGAATTGAGTTGCTTCCAGGTGTTTATTGCGGGGCACAATTGGGTTGTAGCTGAAGGCAGTGTGAGTTTCTCTCAGTGGGGCAGTATGGTGTTCAGTGTTCAGTGGGGGAGAGGATTTAGCACTCTGTGCTGATGACAGAAACTGCAAGGCTCTGAGACAAATGGCTTGTGCTAGCACTTTTAAGCGTATTTGGGACATTCTGCGAATGGCAAAGTTTTCAGATGAATGTATTGTGTTGACCAATAACAACCGAGTGCATGCGTGCAGTCATTTTAAATAAATGTGGAAAAATACTAGCTGCAGCGTCGTCTTCTGCTTGTGGCAAAAATAAATGTGGATAAATACAGATAAAATGCCCAAAAAATAAATATGGATAAATACAGACGGAAATGGCAAATAAATAAATACCATAAAACCTGGAGCCCTAATCATAATTCTTCCAGGCGTAAGAAGGAAAATCGAAGGAACTATAACTGTGATGGTGCTTGTTTTAACAGCATAGTCATATTTTGAGTCATACATCAATTCTCCCTCTAATTTACATGTATGCAAGTGTGTGTGGGGGGAGACGTATGCATACGCCTGAGAAGAAATGTTCTATTTTTTTGAGAATTGCACAAGGTTGGAAACGTGTGCATAGAAGTCAACCTACTACTATGTGTGAGAAAATATCTACTCGTAGTTTTACCTTTGATCATTGGGCCCAGCTTCTCTTATTCTCACCTTCTGGTGGGGATAAGCTGCTTTGAAAAGGCTGAAGGAAGCACCTCCCAAAATGGCAACTGAATTTGTAAGCAAGGCTGGAATAGAGAGGCGAATTACTACTCATAAGCAAAATTTCCTTGCTGTACGATTAAAATAGTCAATCACAATTCTATTTTGGCTGCATTAGGAGACGATTGCATTACTCTAGTTCACGGCTTAAGGACGCATGTGCGATTACATGGATTTTCAGCATCGGTGTTAGGAAAACGTCTACAAAGAGACAACTTTCATAAATGTATACCCAGTGCTTAATTTGAGCCGGTGCTTTCCGGTGCTCAGCACCGGCACTTAATTGGTTTCCGGTGCTCGGCACCGGCACCTAATTGTCAACACCATACTAAGAACAGTCTACCACATGGTGGCGCTGCTCATCTAATTTAGAGATGAGCAGAACAAAGGTTGTTTAGGAATACACTATACATTAAAAAATTGCTAATACCTGACTCCCCAGCCATTCCTTTCGCTTTGGGGACCTGGAATAATCTGAACTGTCGCTTTACATGCGAGAGAGATGGTTAGTAGTTGTTTTGGCAGCGATGACAAGGGCGATGGGTGGTGCAAGCTGCAGTGGCCTCCTGGTCAGAGCCCTGGCACTTAATATTTTACAAATTAAGCACTGTGTATACCCATCCAAAATATGGATTGCCAGAAGGTTAGTCAGCCTTGTCATGTACTCCCAAAAATCAATCTCGGCTTTTTAATCATTAAGTTATACGATAATCTGTGGCATAACTTCCCCATATTGATGTTCAGTAGCAAAAAGTTAACTCGAGCTTATGTTAGAGAGATATCAATACCTATTACGGTTACTCTATATTAATCGCAAAGGCGGGACTCTTTAATTTTTTTTAATATACTGATATAAAGTACGTTGTTTTGAAATGACTGTCATTTTAGGTAGATAGTGTTTTTCTGTCCTAAGCATGCCCCTGACCAACTCCACAAAAAACTAACCTGGTTGTGTCCTGTTTTTGGAATATTATTATGAGATCGCTGTACTAGGGACAGACTATAGAAAACTGGTGGTTCCTTTCTTTGTTTTATTGACAAGATGTATATGTTTAGCAATATACAAATAAATGTCTTTCAAAGTAATTCATACCGTCTTAAAAGCAAAATAAGAGACTGCCTTTCAGCCCTGTCAGTCAGGCCGGTGATTACGCAATCTTTGGACATACATGCTCATTTGAAGCCTCCGGACACTGTATAATGCCATTGCGATTACACTATTATTTGGAAATCAGTCAAATCGCCATTTGTCGCCTCGCTATTTCATGAATCTGCCTTATCAAACGATGCCGTATTTATCATGATAGTCTCGCCTCTGCAGACAATTTCGGAAATAAATTCTGCACTTCCCGCTTGCTGCTGTATCCAAGCCATCCATTACTTAAACAGTGCTTTTTTAACTGAATGTAAAGTATTGCTTGGCATTTATTGGAAAAACGGGGGGTCTGTTTCCGCCCACATATTAAACACTGGCGGGTAAAAAAACAAAACAGCCTCCATTCATCACTCGCCAGTGACATTTAATACAAAACGTTTCTGGTATATTATTTTGTTTGTATATTCTTTAGCTAATTGTGTTCTCCCCATGCGCGCGGAGCGTAGTGAGATGTGTTCCATTGTAAGCGGTGGAGGCGGCAAGGGGGTGGTCTGCTCTGTTCTGGCCCCCAGGTTTTTCAAACTACTTGACGTCGCTCCTTCACAGGGCAGCTGATTCGCGCCGAAGGGAACATCACAAATCATTCAGTCCACACGCAAATGTCAGCATTAGTGGAAACTGCAAGCTTGACACCAACAGCAAAGTGAATCGTCTCCCTGCTGAGAGAGTTCGGGTCGTCAAGGCAAGAAGAACATTAGGACTGCTAAACTGCCATCAGCAAGAGGGGTGTAATTGCTGAAGACATATAAAAGATATCTGTCCCGCATCACGTACTACACCCACACAAAGTTAATGTCAGCAT
This sequence comes from Calotriton arnoldi, assembly GCA_963921515.1. Lineage (NCBI taxonomy): Eukaryota > Metazoa > Chordata > Amphibia > Caudata > Salamandridae > Calotriton > Calotriton arnoldi. The sequence continues at coordinate 356,905 of CAWUFW010014840.1, read as the reverse complement.
TACATTTAGAAAATGTTTTTTCCTGCCGGTTTAGCTTATGAAGTAAAGTCACGATGTATTCTTAAAAGAAGGAAAGACGCCACGCAGTTTTCTTTACAATTCTGGAGCACTGGTGTCAGGAAAGAGCAAATGACTTGATGTTCCAAGATTCAATTACATTTTATAAATATTGATACCTTAGGCTTAGCTTGTATATTTTAATGATTTATTTTGTCGTACAACAAAAAACTGTAGGATGGACTTACTAAAAGTAGAAAGACGACTTTCTCAATTAAGCGTGCCGAAAACTGTGGCTTTGGACGTGCTGTGCTCTTTCTTTTCTTGTTGGACTATGATTTCATTTTTAAGTCAGGGAAAGGCAAAAGAACAGTGGGGCATATTAGCAACAACAGGCGAAAATTATCGCTAACCGCGCTTAGCGCGTATTTTATTAACGCCGCCTATCGCTGGATATTATCGCGGAGATAACATGCAATTAGCAAGGTTTATCTCCAATGCGATAAAATATCCAGCGATAGCGGCGAAATGCGTGAATATTGCTGGAAATCCAGCGATATTCACGCATTAACGCCATGGTGGACTTACGCTGACAATCCACCTCCTATTCTACAAACAGGTAAGTCATGTTTTTAGCAGGTGTTAAATTCTAGCGATATTCGCGCTTAGCGCAAATTTTTTTATCGCTTCGCCTGCGTTGCTAATAGGGGGAAGTTGTGTTAGCGACTGTTTTCAGTCGCTTTTAGTTGGGAACGCATACCTTGCATGTCATTAGCGATAATTATCGCTGGCATGCAAGGCGATGGGAAAACGGGCCGCTATCGCCAGAAAACTGTCGCTAACGCCTGTTAGCGACAGCTTGCTGATAGGGCGATAAAAAAATCGCCGCTTTGGCGGCAAAAAGTGCCGTTAAAGCGGCGATAAGGCCCTTGCTAATATGCCCCATTGTGATTAAAGTAACCATAAGTAAGTCAACTATGCTTAAAATAAAGGTTAAGGTGGCAATTTTAATTCCCAACTCATGAGTAAGCTGCTGCCTCGCTTGTTGAGCATTCTTCATACCTGATGCCTTCTGACCTATAGAAATATGCAACTTTTCATTTTTTATGTCGAGTTTTTGCCGGATTAAAGCACATCCATTAAAAAGACTTTAAAGAACTGGGAGGGAGAGCTGAAAAACCAACAATGCAGGAAAATGGGCAGGAAAGTCAATTTCTGGATGGTGGATTGTTAGGGGATAGTGGAGGTTGCAAATGCAGACCATGCAGCGTCAAAAACCTTTTCTTTGTGCGAGGGAAAGGGCCATGGCATTAAAGGAAGCAGAGGTTTGTGCCGAACACTGCCTGAGCTCCACTTCTACTACCGCCCTTCAGCAAAAAAAAAATAATAAACAAATCAAAAGGTTCTGAGGCTACCGTTGATGTCCTGGCAAGGTTTCAGCATCAGTAATGGACATCGCCTACTCAGTGCCTCTAAACAAGAGCTTGAAACAGCTGGAACAGGAATCAGTTTCATTTAAAATCTTGGTTTAGCATCATCCTGCTGCTGTCACTGAGGCAATGGATCTTTGCCGTGGTTTTAGAGAAGATCAGGAGCTGTACATCACATAAATTATAATCACATTTTCTAATCTATTTTCAGACAATAACAAGTGTTTAGTTTGAGTTAAAGGGTTTTATTATTCAAATCTTTTAGTAAGTCATCTTTATTAGGCCACAAGTTAAATTCATCAATCTTAGTCATTAGAATATCATTAGAAATCAATACTCAACCAATCAATAAGCAACAAATCACAAGAAAATGCATTAAGCGTTTTCCATAAAGGAAAGAAAATCCTTATCCTAAGAATGGGTAGAAATTGTGTCAGTCATAACCCATAAAGAGTTCCAGCTCGAAAGACAGTGATAAATCATAAAGCTTCAACATTAATAATCAGCTCAAATAAATTGATAGTCAATAAAAGCAGAACTTCAAATAAAGAGGGGTTTAAGAAACTCAGTAGAGTTTCAAAGCAGCGTTGGGCAGGGTGTCTGAGAGATATCTGAGTGAATGAGGGGTAGAGTGTGTGGAGAGGTCTGAACCTACTCAAGGAACACACACTATTATAGACCACATATTCTGAAGCTTTTGCAACATGCTGCTTCTTCAGTCTCCAGTCAGCCAATCTACTTTCAATGCTTTCACTGGAAAAAGATCACTCATCTCCTTACCCAGAATGCAATGGTCCACCGACAGCAATGTGGAGTGAAACATTTCTTATCAAATACAATGTTAATTCTCTTAAACTTTCACACCATTCATTTCCTTTAGAAATGCTGCATCTTCATACATGAACTTTTCTATTACTTCACTAGATGACGGTTTTTAATCATTACTTAACAGTGATCTTTTTGTAAGTAGAAACATTTTGCAGAGTTAGATGAAAACATTTATGTAACTACTATTCACTATGAAAAACATGTCCATGGAAAGGTCAAGAAAAAAGCTTTTTGTACACGTTTAAGCATTTCTAGTCATGTCACCGTGTCAGGCAATGTTGCTCCAGGCATTTGAGGCCTAGTACAAGTAAATATGGTTGCCTACAACAATTTTTGCATTTAAATATGTCTTTAATTTTCATTAATGCTTACACATTAATTCTCATATTTTACTATAAACTGTATTATTTTCTTGATATTATTAAATGCTACCACAAAACCCACTCTATGCAGGGAAGTCCAGCTCATTTTACCTTTCATCATGTGTTATTGGTTCTTCACTGGGTGACCAAGTGAAGAGAGCAAATACCATGTGAGTTGGTAGGTCTTCAAATAGTGGGGCACGTTTAGACAACAGTGAAAAATGGATTTCATAATTCATGGTCATTGGCCTTTGGCCATGGTTGAACAGAACAGGGAACAGAAGCATTGTAGAGATGATGAAGGTGAAATATTTGAGAGGCAGAGTGAAGTAGATACAATGGAACACAGAGTCACCTAAAAAAAGATCTAGGGATGGCACAGTGAATTATGAACATCCGCTGATGAATTAAAAGACAACAGGGATAGAATGGTATTGAATTATGAGGGAAATGATAGGCAACTGACATCCATTAGGAAAGGTGGCAAACTATTTAAGGGAAGTTACCCAGGAAAAAGATGTCCTAGAATTAATTTGAGTTCTGTTCAATCACAAGTTGATCAGAGAAAAGTAGTAGCTCACTTTAGAAGTTCAAATTGCAGGACAATCAGTGGTTTCCTCCACACAAATGCCCCCTGTAACAAGCTTAATGTGATATTTCAGAATATAGGTCAAATTTCCTTCCCCTAACCTGATTTATTTTATTGATTTTTTAAAATAGGAAAACTTTGGGTCAGGAAAATAGACATAAGAACTTGCAGGTACACTTAAGACAGCTTCTTATGACCCTCATAAGTTTTGCCTGTTTGGTGCGGGAAGTGTATGCACAAATAGGAATAACATAAAACAGATATAGAAGTAACTTATGAGTAAATTTAAACTATTTTAGGAAATCGGCCCACAATGCCTGTCTGGTCTTATACTTTCTGAAGTTTTTGGTTTTGGAGGGAATGACAGTACTGTGCGACATGCTAAACACTGGAATTCTAGAATGCTGACAAATCAACAGGAAATAATTTACATTATACTTGCACAGCCAGTTTTGCTCAGACGGTAGGTACTGTAGTCAAAACAAGAATAGGACAGTCTGTGCAAGCTAGCTAACTATAACTGCTGAATTTCTCTGGTTTTGTACGAGTGAAATGTCAGCTTAACTATAACGTCCCAGTAACCTTTGTTTTTTTTGTGAAGATCTAAGGTTTTTTTAATCCTATTTCCTAACTATAACAGCCCTGTAACCTTTGTTGTTTTCATTGAATTTCTAAGGTTTTTTAAATGCTAATTCCTAACTATAACTTACTTGTAACCTTTGGTTGTTTCAGTGAATTTCCATGGTGTTTTAAGTAGCAATGGTGTTTGCAGAATGGTGACGGGGCCTATGACCAGCTCTCAGGAATCCCGCGGAGTAGGACTTACAAAAAGTACCAGGAGGGCTTCTTGGTCCCCAGGGTCCTTTAGCATCCAAGAGAACGTTATTCCCCAACCAGTAGTGTGCCAGGAGACACATTTGCAGAGTGGTGCAGAAAGGGAGAGTGACCTCCAAAGACCTCTTAGCAAACTGACTGTGTGGAACTTTCTGGAGGTAACAAGAGGGATAGTTGGCCCCCAAATAACCTCAATAGCCAAGGGGACTTTCTCCCCCAAATAGTTCTATGCCAGGAGGCGCGTTTGCAGAGTGGTGGAGAAAGGACATCCTCGATATTTGCACAGGCAGTGCCTGTATGATTCTATGAGTGCCATTGCCAAGTATACACTACGAATTGCAAGTGTTTTTAGAAAAGTGTAAAACACATATATGGACATATTTTACATAAGGTTTCAGTGTAGCTATTTAGTAAGATACTAATTTAACTTTCCCCTTTGTATTCATTTGTCAAAAATGCATTTTCCTTCTTCACAGCAACACCGGAGGTCACAATGACATCAGTAGTCACAAATACAAATCACAAAGTGTAAAACAGATATATAGACATATTTTACACAAAGTTTGAGTCTAGCTGTTTAGCAACATATTGGTTTAACTTTATTTTAACAACACATTTATAAAAAAACAGCAGTTTCAAACAAATAACTTTCAACATCAAAACTAACAAATAGAACATAACTACCAAACACCCATCAAACTACCCGTTTTTACACAAACTCATGGGGAATTAAAAACTGCTGCAAAACTAGTGCATTGCACTATCTTCGAACATCACATGACCGGGAAAGTAAGGAATAATATTGGATAATATACATTTCAGCAAAATGAATACGAAGTATACACCCACTCCTCCTTCTTGAATCTTCATTTCCAGAACTTTATTGTTAGCAGGTGGTAGATTTTGGCTGGATGTTTTTTTTGGACTCATGTGGGACGACGTTCATGTTCTATCATCTTAAAACTTATCATAGAAAACGTCTCCAACTGCCGATCAAGCAGAGGGAAGCTGGAGGACCATCTACATCAGTTACAGCAGCAACAATTCCCAGTCAGAAAGTCCCTTCAGAGGTACAGACTACTACAAAAGATATGGCTCCAGAGTTTTCAAGAATCGCCACGTATTGCATGGACTGTAGTGTTGTTATAAGAGCTGGTGAGCAGTGTTTTACAGCTATTCGCAATGCTGCCAAAAATCATACATGCTAATTTTTTAACCCTTGTATATTTTTTTCACATTTCAAAAGAGGAGTTTATAGTGAGCAGCGAGAATGCAATGCAAAGCTGAAGGACCCTTGACTTCAATAGCAGCACAACAACACCAAAGCAGAGAGTCCATTCAAAAGTCCAATCTCAATTTCAAGATTTGGCTCCACAGTTTTCCCCGATGGCATCATACTGCATGGATTGTGGAGTTGTATTGAGTGCTGGAGAGCAGTCCATAATGGCCCTTCGCAATGATGCAAAGAATAATAAATGTTGTTTTATTTTTATTTTTGGCCCTTCATAGTTTTCCTACATTAGCAGGCATTTTATTATCTTCCAAATGGGTATCTAATATCTATGAGTTATTCATTTTATTATCTTCCAATTTATTGTAACACTACTTACACATAACTTGCCGTATAGACAAGTCAAAGCATCCCTCTACAAATAAATACACGGATAACTTTTGCCGGTTATCATTATTTACTTTTTCACTTTTTAAATATAAGTCAACAGTCTGTGTTTAAATCTTCTAGTAAGTGCATCGACAACATATACAAACATACTCTTGTTTTTTAGACAACACTGTGTTAAATTTTGTAATCTCTTCTTTAAAACTATCAACTGTAATATATGTGTCTTGTTCTGCAACTCCTCCTCTTAACAGCTCTTCATTTTCCCTAGAATCCTGCTCAAGACCAAAGAAACAAAACTGCACATCACCACAAACCTTTTCTACATCTGCCATACCACCATGCAAAAATGCTCTATTCATTTCTCCTAAACATGAAGCAGGAGGTTTCACATAATACAGCCTCCTACTTAAAGTTTGCATTGTTGAGTGGTATCACTTATTTTGTGTTTTAAACTTCGCCTTGGAAAGATATGTAGGAAATGTCTTAATATATCAATGGATTGCTGTCTAATACTAGAAACACTACTACAACTCCATTTGTATACAGTACCCTGACTACACCTTCCTTGTACCCCTTCTGCAATAACTTCTTCTACATTTCTAGGTACCATTACCTCTTTTGCTATAGAACTACCATTCTTCATTTCATAATATCGTCCTCTTTAATCAATAGCATGAACTAATCTGTTATCCTGGAGATAGCTTTCTTCATTAAAGAAAGGCTCTGTACAAGAAATATGTATCCATTCTACACTAAAAACGGTACAGCAGTTACTTCTCCTCACTAATCTTTTCTTCTGGTTTTGTCTCCTCATGCACAACAATATTTTGTCAAGGGTCTTCATTCTTTTTTTAATCAAAATGAAAAGCTTCCTCTTCAAAGCAAAGGCCTTATCAACTACTCTCTCAACTCGTTCTTTCTGTTTCAGTGCCTCTCTCCTTCTTCTATACTTCTTCATAGTTCTATTGCCTCAATAATTAAATGATTGCATAGGTACTGGATGGGTGATAGCTTTACTACAATGGTACTCTCTACGTAATTAGATGAGTGCATGAGTAGAGCCTGAGTGTTTCATCAGTGCATGCGTGTGCCTCAGTATTTCAATGACTGCATGAGTTGTAAGGAATCACTGACTAAATATCGAAGATCACAATATCGACCTACAAAAATATTGCAGCAAAAATATCGAAGACAAGAATATCGATATCCTATCTACATTAAGGTAAGTACAAAAATATCGGAAAAAAATATCGATGTCAAAAATATCGTTGTTAAAAATATCGTTTTTTAATTTAAGTTAAAAAAATATTGTAAAATAAAGTAAATAATACATATTATTAAAAGAAACATAGTTAAAAATATTTTAAAATGCTTAAAAATTATAAGTAATATAATTTGAAAATACATTAAATATATACATATAATATATAATATATATATACTTACTTATTAATATGTTTTAATATTTATTTTAATAACTTATACATTGTTTAATTTATTTTTTATAAATTATAAATACATCTATACACATAAAACAATAATATAAATACAAATTAAATAAATATATGTAACAAATTTAAAAAATTAAAATTATTTTAAATCTTTTTTAAAATAATTATACAGTACATTAGCTAAAAAAATACAAAATATTAGATAGCGGAGGAAATCAAATTACTATTCCCACTCCAGTGAGTGCAACAGTAGGGAAAGTGTTGGATAGCGTAGAGGTAAAAATTACTATTCCCACTCCAGTGAGTGCAACAGTAGGGAAAGTGTTGGATAGCGTAGGGGTAAAAATTACTATTCCCACTCCAGTGAGTGCAACAGTAGGGAAAGTGTTGGATAGCGTAGGGGTTAAAATTACTATTCCCACTCCAGTGAGTTCAACAGTAGGGAAAGTGTTGGATAGCGTAGTGGTAAAAATTACTATTCCCACTCCAGTGAGTGCAACAGTAGGGAAAGTGTTCGATAGCGGGGGGGGGTAAAAATTACTATTCCCACTCCAGTGAGTGCAACAGTAGGGAAAGTGTTGGATAGCGGAGGGGTAAAAATTACTATTCCCACTCCAGTGAGTGCAACAGTAGGGAAAGTGCTGGATAGCTAGGGGTAAAAATCACTATTCCCACTCTAGTGAGTGCAACAGTAGGGAAAATGTAGGATCGCGTAGGGGTTAAATTAACATACTTATACATTATTAATATTTAAAATAAATAACATATTAATAATTATTTAACAAAATAATTATTAATAAATACCTATTAAATTAAATTAATATTTACTTAAATAACATTAAATTAGTTCCCACCCTATTCCCCTATAAACACACAATGCGCTACACATAAAAAAAGAACACAATTAATGTATTTATCAATTAATCAATTAATAAAAATTAATTACCAATTAATAATTAATTAACAATAAATTAATTAACAATAACAATAAGTAAAAAATATTAATAACTTAATTATCATTAATATAATTTTTAATTAACCAATTAATAACAATTAATTACCAATTAATAATTAATTAATAATCAATAACAATAAATATACACATATTAACTAATTAATTATATTTAAATTACTTACCACCCTATTCCCCTATAAACCCACAACCCGCTACACATTAAAAATACCATAATTAATTTAATTACCAATTAATCAATGAATTAAAATTTATTACCAATTAATAATTAATTTACAATAAATTAATTAACAATAACAATAAATAAAAATTAATAATAAATTAATTATAATTAATATAATTATAAATTAACAAATTAATATAAATTAATTGCCAATTAATAATTAATTAACAATAAATTAACAATGAATAACAATAAATAAAAAAATATTAATTAATTAATTATAATTAAATTACTTCCCACCCTATTCCCCTATAAACCCACAACCCGCTCTGATACTGAAACGCAAAATTTCCTTTAAAAACAATTACTATGTTCTAAACATTTAATACATATATTTAAAAATAATGAAAAAACTTTAAAAAAAATGTTAAACATACATATAAAATACATAACACTAAAAAAAATCGATATTATTAACAACTATATTTTTGCTAACGATATTAATGACTTCGATATTACTTACTTCGATATTAAAAAAATTGATATTACTTACCTTAAAGTCGATATTCTGGTCAACGATATTCTTGACTTCGATATTCTGTCCCTACGATATTAAAAACTCGATATTAGTGTAGGTCGATATTTAAAATTTGATATTTTGACTGCCCACCAGTTGTAAGTTGGTGTTTAGATGGCTGCATAGATTCTGTGCAAATGTTATAATGAATGCATAGTTACAGTCTTGTTAATTGCATAAGTCAATAGTTAGTACCTAGGTGATTAGATGAATGTATGGGTAGTGCCAGCATAGTTCAATGGCTACATAATTTCTGGCTTCCTGATTGCAAGAGTACATATGTAGTGTCTGGGTAATTGAATAACTTTGTTGATAGTAAATCACTGATTTGAAAACTGTCTGAGTAGTGGTTGGGTGATTGCATGAGTGCCTGAATACTGCCTGACTAACTGTGAAAGTACCTTCATTGTTGTCAGATACATAACAGTTGTGACTATATTTCTTTTTTTATTTTTTTTATTTTATTAGCCACATATTTAGCCCAATACAACACAGGGGAACACCAAAATACACGTCAAAACCAAATCCTGAAAAGATACAAATTAAAACACAAGTGCATAAGAATACCAAAACAGGAAAATGAAGCTTACATTGGACAATTGAACATAAATAAATGCAGGAAGAAAAAGAATTTAAACAATAATAATGTGTCTGAACAAACGGAAAATATATATATATAAATACTGGAACACAAAATCCAAATTCGAATTCAATCCCACTGGACACCAGACCATACTCGTTTAAATCTGATCCTTGCTCTTGGGCCTCTGGCTTTAGGTAACGCCAGCTCCATTTAATAGATTTCTCTAAGCAGACCCCAAAATTCCCTAATTGTAGGGCTTGTGTTCTGAATCCAAACCCGAGCAATACACAAACGCGCACATGCGATTATAATTGAGACAGATGACCCCAAGAGAGAGCCCCGATCCTGCATAACCCCAATACTATTTCTGACTCATGCGTTATCTCCTTCTGTCAGTATCAAACTACCTGTTTCACTGTATATGTGCTTTGATTCTGAGCTATATGTGAGTGAAATCCAGGTATCACACTTGATATATAATTGCATACATGGCTCTAGAAACATATATTGCTTTGTTACTGAGCGTGCACATGCATCAGTAAGTTTCTAAAATGGAAAACAACATTTTGAAAATTTTCAAAGCACAAAACCTTTTGTGAATGGCATACCTACATCATTTCTCAAATACTTCTTCTGCTTCTAAAACATATATTAAGCATATCTCAAACAAAAGTTACACTCGAAATGAAGCCAGCACATGAACTCTCTAGGTATTCTGCACTATTAATCCTTCTCAATTTAAAACAAACCATGTTTAAAGAAAAACACTACCCTCACCATATACATGTAATTTTCATCAGCCTTACTGAACATAGATCACCATGTAAACATATATGAGATTTCCTAATAGATGTACACCTTCAAGCCATCTTTCCAAAAATATATACCTCTCTGCATCTTTAAGTAAACTCAAAAGTCCCACGGTATATATAGCTATGTGCAATCACAAAAACCATATCTCACCATCTAAGCATATGCAAAGTGGTCATATAAGTTAAAAACCACATTAGGAAACACTTCCCGATAGATACCTTCAAGTATTACTCCTTTCTAATTCAAGTACAGGCGGACAACATGTTCTCATTTTTATTTGTAACTAAACTACTCCTATTTAATAATGTTACTAAAAGTACTACAATCCCAGAATGGAAATAACAGATGCATCTATTCTGCATACGATGCTTAGACATTTAAAACATTCTTAGTGCCTCATCGCAACCTTCCACAAGACTATACTGTTATTTTTCAATAAAATACACAATGTAATAAAGAGGCACTAATTCATTTTTCTCTTACTTCCAAAAACATTCACCACTAACCTCTTAAACACATACCCTCTAATAGATACAGTTCATCTCAAACATTTTGTCACATCACTAAGATACTCCTTTTAATCAAACTCTCATATACATCTTCATTTCTAATGTCTTTTTTAAAAGTAATTACAAAGTTATACACATACCAGTGAATTGAGTATGTAGATTATTTTATTGTTTTTGCTCTTTCCGGATAGTTTTGACAGTGTTCAGATTTGTATAAAACTAAGCACAAGAATGGTACACCACTCTCATACAAAGAAACTCTAAAATGGCAACCTCTTCAACTTTCCTCTCAAGCATCATGAGAAAGGCAGCAAATGAAATCATGTCTTTCATTTTAGACTACTGCAACTCTACTTGTGAATGGTTAGCATTTGTTAACCCTTTCCCTCTCTTTCAAAACGAGGTTCCTGTCGGCGTGTGGAGAAACCGCAGAAAAAAACGGGAGTTCAAACCTATACCTAGCTTTATTTTTCTGAAATTTAAATACTACACAGCAGTTTATTACATAGTCCTGAGTTGGAAATTTAAACTTGCCTTTACTTACATTGTGTCATCACTCCCCAATGTTTAAAAAAATGTTCTGTCTCTTTAACGTCCTTCCCCCCCAATACAGTCTTAGCTCAGTGTACCAAGCAACCCAGTCCGGCCAGTAGGTCACAAGTTCACAGCACATTCTAGAAGGAATATGCTGCTTCCAAATAAGATACAGCAGGTGTGCTTTACTTCACAGATTCAAAAGCATATCCATGTCTGTCTTTCATGTCTTTTCTTAAACAACAGCCAATAATAAGACGTCTTGCTAAGGCATCCAACACACTACCTAATTATATTCACTTTCATGCTGACAGCATCCAATGAAATATATCTTTAAAAAAACACCTCCATTTTAACTGCTTTTCCTTGGGAAAACTACCTCATTGAGCTCCAGCCTTCTTCTGACTACTATTGCTCCTTCACTTCAAAATGCTTAGAGTATGGATTGTGGGCCACAGCTATATCTATTGGGCTAAAGATGCTGCAAAAAAGAGAGGTATTGACAGGGACTTGGGCATGTGCAGATTACTTGGTTTGGCCAGAGAGGGTTAAAGTTTCATTAGATGCTGGCTTTGGTTAAATCCATTGTGGAGTTCCTCATCTCATGATTGTGCACTGTGGTGGCAATGACCTAGGCACATTGACTGGGGTAGGGCTGGAAATCCTAATGAAGGATACCTTTGCAAAACTGATGTCGCTTTTCCCTCACACTGTCTTGGTGTACTCTAATATATGCCAAAGACAGAAAAGGAAGTAGTCAAATCAATTCTGTCCACGGATTGACAAAGCCAGGAAACATGTTAATAAAACTGTTTCTGCATTTTCTGCAGAGACCATAGCATGGGCTTTATCTATAACAACAATCTGCGTTTTGTCATGCATGGAATTTATAGAAATGATGGAGTGCACTTTACAGATGAAAGCAACAGGGTGTTTCTAAGTAACCTGGAACTCTGCATCCGGTCTTATGTATAGCAGCCATATACACACAACCAACACAATGGCTCTTGTCGGAGCCACCCTAGTACCTGAAATATTGTGAATTTGTTTTCTAAAAGGTATTTTTTTCTTTAGCATTTGACAATATTCGCGACGATGTCGCGATTCCCGCAGACACGTTGTGAAAATGGAAAACAAAAGCAGACATTTAATGACCACCAACACATCCAAAAATAATATGTAAAAAAATCCATTCTGAACATTGCCCTACACATATTACTATATACATACTTCTTTCAAACCATGTTTAAAGTTATATTTTTCTACTAAGTTTCTTTAAAAAACATTTTTCAGACCTAGTTTCCATTTCGTGGTTATTTGCGACGTCGCGACAACATCGTTAACCGCAACAATCGCACCTTTTCCACAAAGTGAAAACACATATATGCACACATATTACAGTATTTTACACACTAGAGGTTTATTACTGTACACTTCAAGCTCATGTTTTTCTAGTGTATTTCTAGAACAACCATCTCTAAAACCTATTTTCCATTGTCACGGTGAGGCCAGAGATCGCGATGGCGTCGGTAATTGTGATCCCTGCGGTTACGTCGAAAAAGCAGAAAGCAAAAGCAAGAATTCAATAGCCACCACCACATTAAAAAAATATAACTATATGAATAATTCTAACCATCACAGTAGATAACTCACTATGTAAATACCTCTATAAAATAATTTATCAATATCTCAATATCTCTATAACAATGCATAATAATGATTCACTGATATATGTTTTTTATATTTCCACCAATATTCGCAACAACGTTGATAGTTGCGATGTGCCCACGATGGTACATGGAGGGCTGCACCTGCGGTCATGGCGACATCGTGAATATCGCACCTGACTAAAAAATCAATTTTGGAAACAACTTGTGTCACTAACACCCCCATTTCTCAAACATGGGGTCAGAGTATCTCCACCCTGACCCATTATGTGGGCTTCCACACACATTTTCAGCCCTAGTTTTTCTGACATATATAGTGGCCGGTGGGAAAGATTAATGATGGTATTATTTACCATGTTGTCATCCATTAGTTCTGTGTCTTCAGGCCCGATGTTTTGGTTCCCATTAGCCTCTTTCCTCGTCATTTTCCTCTTTTGTTTCCTCTGTCGCTGTCGCTTTCTTCTCCTTCAGTTCCTTCCTGGCTTCTTCCTCTTCCTCCGCCCCGTTGTCCTCATCCTCTCCCTCGTGTCTTAGTGGTTGCACTGTTCTTGTGGTTTGGCTCCCTGTCCGTAGGAGGCGGTACTCGTCTAAAAAAGTAGACTGTACTCTTGTTCCTGTTTCTCCTTTCGACAATGTGTTCTGTGCTAGAGAGAGATCTCCCTCTGTGTCACTGCTTGTGATGGAATCCATGCCACTTACACTTCCTGTTGTGCTGTCAATAGGTTCTCCTAGAGACATTTTTTCATAGAGGTGGTCGTACTTGTGGCTGTATGTAAGAATTCTACCACTCTCATAGTGGCTGCAGTCGCAATGTAGTGTCTGTTGTTTGCGTGCTTTAATGTCATCTTCATAGAGTTTCAATCTTATTTTTAAGTCATCCACATATTTCCTGATGATCTCCTGTTCTTTGTGATTTTTCAATTCCTCTTCTAGGGACTTAAGTTCTCGTAAGATTCCTTCTCTATCTTCCCACGCATATTTCACCAGAATAGTCAACATCTGTTGGAGCTCTTCCCAGAGTTTTCTGCCCATTTCTCCAGCATCTTCGGATTGGGTGATTCATAAGAGGGGGTTGTGTAAATGCATAATCCTCATGGTACCATATCCTTATCAATATAATCCTGTAATGATATCGCTTCCCACCATTTGGAAGTCTCTGATTTTTTAAGTTTCTCTAGTTTTCTCAATTTGTCTTGTAGAGTGCTGTCTCTGGCATGTGCTTCTTTCTTTTGTTGGTCTTTGTTGGGTGCGCGTGCAAAGAGACTTTGGGCAGCCGCCCTTCTCTCAGTTTCCTCCTCCATGAGTCTCTGCTCTTTAATCTTGGCAGTAAAAGTGTGATTAAGTCTGTCTGTATTTCGTGAAAGTAATAAATGTGGAATGCGCTGATAGCTGAAAGAGCTGGTGTGTATTCCTCCCCTCCTAAATCTGGAGGTTCCTGCTGCAGCTCTTTCTTCTGTACTATGCGTGCTTATCTGTTCTGCACGTTCTAACAAGTGATGCCTACATGGTATGGACACGGCTCCCTTGTGAGATGTGGGGAATACTCCTGCTACTATGGATATGTGAACACTGGGGAGAGTTTCTTAGTGTTTCTGCGCTTTCCACATGAGTAACACGTATTTCCTCACTGGCAGTTCCGTATATATAGCCAAGTTGAGAGATGGTGGCTATGAAAAGGAGTTAAGGTTCGCTTCTTCGCTACTAATTATGTGGATGCACCAAATAGAGGAGAAAAGAAGGAGAACCTCGTGAGATGTGTAATTATATTTTTATTTATAGTTGTATATTTATATATGGGGGATGACAAAATATATTTATACATCTCACAAGGTTCTCTTTCCTTTCTCCTCCGAGAGTGCTTTCCAATTATTACAACATTTCTATTTGCTTCTTTCCCATGGGCTCTAGCCTATTCTCCGCAATGAACTGCTAGCTCTTCCCTACTGTTCATACCTTTAGGGGCCTTTGTCTGTAAATCAATAATATAGCGAGATTCGAGTCGTCTCAAACGTAAGATTCTCTCTCCCCCTCTCTGGTTCACCGGAACATGGTCAATACAGAAAAACATTAGAAGGTCCCTATTCTGATGATTTTCTTTATTGAAGTGCCTGGCAACAGGAAATGTCACATCCCCATTCGTTATAGCCCTCATATGTTCTAATATGCGGACCTTTGTGGGATGTATCGTACTGCTGATATATTTTAAACCGCACGGGCAGCTCAGGCAGTAAACCGTATAAGGTGTTGTACAAGTCAAGAATTTCTTGATACCTCTTGGTTTGTCCAATCCAGGAATATAGAAGGAAAGGACTCTTTTGCTTCTGCAGCAAGCCTTGCATTTACCGCAAGGAAAGAAACCATTAAGTGGTTTCAACATTGGCCTTGGGACTTCTTTTGCATGATGACTATGGACCAAATTATTTCTTAAAGATCTCGCTTTTCTAAATGTGACCAGTGGGCTGGGTGGTATATCCTGACCTATAACAGAATCAGTTTGCAATGTGTGCCAGTTTTTTCGTAAAATTCTCCTAAACTCGCTCTCATCTTCTGAATAAGTAGTAATCATTCTAAACTTGTCGCTCTCTTTTGTAACCCTTGATGTATCTTTTAGGAGCTCTGTCCTCGTAAGGGCGTTTGCCCTTTTCAGGGCTTGTGTCAGAACCTGAGTACTATATCCTCTAGAGCTGAACCACATCATGCTTTCTTTTGCAGCTAATTGAAAATCTTGTTCTTTTGCACTGTTTCTTTTTAATCTTAATAGGTCGCCATAGGGAATACTACTGATTAGTTTATAAGGTTGGCTGCTAGTAGCATGGAGCGTGGAATTCCCTGCTGTCGATTTTCTATATAGCATAGTACATAGTTTCCCTCAGATATGTAGACTCTTAAATCTAAGAAGTTCACTGCCTGGGAACTTACTTCCCCATGAACTTCAAGTTGACTATATTGGAATTCGAAACCTCTATGTATGCATTCACAGTTTCAGATGACCCCCTCCAAATTATAAGGAGATCATCGATATAACGATGCCAAGTTACTATGTTGTTAGTCCAATTTGTATTAGGTGTTGCCCAGGCCACCTGCTCCTCTCACCAGCCAAAGAATACATTTGTATAGCTGGGAGCGAAGCAGGTGCCCATGGCCGACCCTGAAATCTGTCTAAAGTACTGATCCTGAAAAAGAAAAATATTATTGTTGAGACAAAATTCAATGAAATCAATCAGCATAGCATTGTGTTCTAGAAATTTTAGAGGGCGACTTCCCAAGAAGAACTGTACTGCCCTCAATCCATCTTCATGGGCTATACAAGTATATAAACTAGATATGTCCAACACCATGAGTTGAAACCCTTCTTCCCAATCTATTTCATTGATGCGTCTTAAAAAGTCTTTAGTGTCTCTGATATAGGATACTAGTTTCTCCACTGATTGTGAAAGGAAATAGTCTATATAGGCAGACATATGTTCAGTCAAACTCCCTTGCGAGGAGACAATTGGTCTACCCGGGGGGTTTTGGCTGTCCTTGTGGATCTTCGGGAGATGATAAAAAGTCAGTGTTATTGGATGCAGGCACCTGAGAAATAGATATTCCTCGGTTACTAACATATTTCTTTCAAACCAATTACGTGTCATTTGGTGATAAGCTGTAATACTTTGATTGTAGATCTTTTCATTTATCTTTGTATAACATTTACCATCTGACAATTGTCGGTTAGCTTCCCGATCATATTGTTCTTGTGTCTGCAAAATGATATTTCCGCATTTGTCTGACGGTTTGTAGACTATTAATGTCTCCAGGCATACATTGTCAAATTCGAACTGTTGATCCTTTGAGAAATTCCTCCCCACTTTTTTTTTTTGTATTTACTTTGTCATAGGCGCAATAGATCTCAGTTGACTGATTCTGCAAACACGCCTATAGCATCTCCTGGCATTTGTGGTAAAAATTGTGATGCAGGATTAAAAGGACTAAAACCTCCACTCTGTTCCACCCCAGCTAGAGCAATTTGTTGAGTCAAACTCCTAGGTGTAGCTCTTTCAGATCCTTCTTCAGAGCATAGATTTTCCAGAATTTCCATTTTCTTTAAGTCCTTTCCTGTCAGGATATCAGTATCCTTCTGAATGCATCCGGATTTTTTGGGTTTAATAATCACTGGTTTCAACTTAAAGTATTTATGCAATTTCAGCTTCCGGGTAAATTTAAATAGGTCAATTCGGGTTTGAGTATATTCCATTTTCTTTTGGGGGCAAAAAAACTGGCCAAGTTTTAATACTGACTCTTCTGTTTCAGATAAGATCTTAGTGGTCAGATTTACAATGGTCAAGTTTTCTTTTCTCATTTCCTCCTGTTGGTAAACTTTTTGCTCCGTGTTACCGGTGGTGACCGATTGCCTGTTGCACCCCTGCCCCCTCGCCTTGTTTTTCTGTTGACCTTTGTTCCGGGGGTTTTCCCCTGCCTCCTCTTTGCCATGATTGCCGGATCAGTCTGAACTCCTCGTGAAAAGGAGTTCTTCCCATGGCTGATGTTACTCGACTTGAGCTTTCCTCAGTCGACTGTTCATTGTCAGTTACATCAGATTCTGACGTATCTCGAGATTCAACAGTAAAGTGTGATTTCTTCGTTAGTAATTCCCTTCTTGGTATGTCAAATTTTCTGGCAAAGGTTAATACCCTGCCTTGATCATAATCCTTTTTGTCTCTATCAAACTTTTCTTGCTTCCATTGTTTAATCTTTTGTTCGTATATTTTTAGTCTCTTCTTCATTTGTTCCCTTAATTCCTCTTTTTTGGTTTTATCCTCCTCTTTTGATATCTCATCTTCCAACTCACTGATGTCTTTCAATCCCGGTCTCTATCGCTCCAGGCAAATTTGACCAATTTTGTTAACATCCCTTTGCATGATTGGCTGCATGTTCAGCCCTCTCCTCTAAGAGGAGGGGGTCTGGATCCTCATACGCTGGTACCGTGTAAATTCTTAGGCCCCTTGGGACTCTGTTGATTTCGATGTAATTTTGAAGGGAGGTCGCCTCCCACCATTTGTGTATTTCACGCTGATATAGACGTTCTAAAGCAGTGAATTTTGAAGAGAGATTCGATGTTATTTGTGTCGCCTTATCGCCGTTCTCAGGTCCTGTATTGGTTTGTTTTTTGGACATGCTCAATGCCGCTTCGCTGCGCTCCGTTTCACAAAACATTGTGCTATTCAATTTAATGCTGATCCAGCTTAAGTAACAGCTGCCTCTAACCCCCTCGTCCTGCTGCTGCGATTAATAAGCCTTCGACATGCACCAAATGGCTTACCGGTTCAATGTCTCTATTTCGGATGTTGTGGTTTCCCAGAGAATGTCATGTAAAGTTTATATGATCTTTGATGAAGTGTAAATTCATAAGAAATAACCATATTTATGGTTTCAGATTAATAGTCATTAATGTATTGGTATTTTACATGGTGATCATATAAAATGTATATTATTAATACACTGCTGGAGGGTTACCAACTCTGCTCTAAAAGCAGATAACAGGTGGCTTAGACGAAACGAATACACATTTTTCATCCTACATGGCCCATACAGGGTGGGATAAGTTTGAAAATCAGGCAACAAATGAATTTAGAATGAAATTAATATGATATGAAAGGAATCATGTGCCTTTATGTGTTGTCGTTTCGGAAAGAATTAAGTAATGGCACCATGTTAAGATGGCGGAACCAATCATGATTGTGATTTGGTCCCGCTTCAGTGTCATCATTTGAAAGTATTGCTTAAAAAAATGGTGGTTTTGGCGCGTCCGACTAACATCGAGGAAGGCGTTAGCTGAAACGCGTCTGTGCACGAGTTCGACTAATAAAATAACGGAACTCACACCGAGAGTGCTTTCCAATTATTGGGTACGATTACCCTTTGGGAACTTTGGAGCTTATATATATATATATATATATATATATATATATATATATATATTTCATAAGCACTGTGACGGAAGGAAGCCTCAGCCTAGCCAGTCGGGGCTCGTAGGGGACATCACCACCACATAATCCAAACGAGAAATCACGCATATAAGCCTGAAAACAAGCCACTCCAACCAAAGCCTTCCAGTAAGCAAAAGATTTATTTCCTTCGCAGCACAGCAAACACAGCATAACGCATTTCGATCCTGGCGGATCTTAATCATATGCATGAGTGAGGGTTCAAATCACCTGGGTTATATGTAGTTGGGTAATAAACATAAACGAAGGACTGCCACATCCATCTGATTTTACAAAAAGTTGTATCTGGATTTTAGTCCGCCGATCAGATCTTTTGATTACACAGGCTTTGGTTGGAGTGGCTTGTTTTCACGCTTATATGCGTGTTTCTCGTTTGGAATGTATATATATATATATTCACTGAAAAAACCATAGGTTTTAGGGACAGTTATAGTTAGTTGGACATTTCACTCGTACAAAACCCGTGAAATTCCCCCGTTATAGTTAGTTCAGCTAACTATAACTCGCGCCCCCGCAATGCACTGCTGATGACGTCACAGGCCCCTTCGAGACAGCAACCTTCCCGGAAAGCTGGAAGCACGCCGAGATCACCGCCTTACTCAAGAAACCCAAGGCAGACCCCAAGGACCTCAAGAACTTCCGACCCATCTCTCTGCTCCCGTTCCCCGCGAAGGTCACCGAGAAAATCGTCATCAAACAACTGACCCGCTACCTCGAGGAGAACAACATCCTGGACCCTTCCCAGTCCGGCTTCCGCAGCAACCACAGCACCGAAACCGCCCTCATCGCCGCCACCGATGACATCAGGACCCTGCTAGACAACGGAGAAACAGCAGCCCTCATCCTCCTGGACCTATCAGCCGCCTTCGACACGGTCTGCCACCACACACTACGAACACGCCTTCACGACGCCGGGATCCAAGAGAAGGCCCTGGACTGGACCACATCCTTCCTTTCCGGCAGAACACAAAGCGTCCGCCTCGCCCCCTTCCGATCCAAGGCCACCAAGATCATCTGCGGCGTACCCCAAGGCTCCTCCCTCAGCCCAACGCTGTTCAACATCTACATGGCACCCCTCGCCCACGTCGCCCGACAGCACAACCTCAACATCATCTCCTACGCCGACGACACCCAGCTGATCCTCTCCCTCACCAAAGACCCTCACACCGCCAAAGCCCACCTCCACGAAGGAATGAAGGCCGTCGCCGAATGGATGAGGACCAGCCGCCTGAAGCTGAACTCGGACAAGACGGAGGTCCTCATCCTTGGTTCCAACCCTTCAGCCTGGGACGACTCCTGGTGGCCAACATCACTGGGAACAGCCCCGCCACCCACCGACCACGTACGTAACCTAGGGGTCATCCTCGACCCCACCCTCTCCATGACTAAGCAGGTCAACGCCGTTTCCTCATCCTGCTTCAACATCCTCCGAATGCTCCGCAGGATCTTCAAGTGGATCCCCACCGAAACAAGAAAAACAGTCACCCAGGCCCTCGTCACCAGCAGGCTGGACTACGGAAACGCCCTCTACGCAGGAACGACGGCTAAGCTCCTGAGACGGCTGCAACGCATCCAGAACGCCTCTGCACGTCTTATCCTTGACATCCCCCGACGCAGCCACATCACACCCCACCTGAGAGACCTGCACTGGCTCCCTGTCAACAAGAGGATAACCTTCAAGCTCCTCACCCACGCACACAAAGCACTCCACAACTCCAGACCAGCCTACCTCAACAGACGACTCAGCTTCTACACCCCCACCTGCCAGCTCCGCTCGACCAGCCTCGCCCTCGCCACAGTCCCCCGCATCCGGAAAACGACCGCAGGCGGCAGATCCTTCTCCCACCTCGCCGCCAAGTCCTGAAACACCCTCCCCACCAACCTCCGACAGACCCAAGACCTACTGGCCTTCAGAAGACTCCTCAAGACCTGGCTCTTCGATCAGTAGCAGCACCACCCCCCTCTTCCCTCAGCGCCTTGAGACCCTCACAGGTATATAGTGCGCTTTATAAGTGACATGATTGATTGATATTACATCCCTCATGACATGGTCAGTGACATCACTGATGACATCACTGATGACATCTCAAATGACATCACTGTTGACATCATGCAGTGACTGTGTGTTTCTGTAAAGTTTAAATATTTTTAATATATATAGGAAAAGACGTATTGAAGAATGAGTGGGTGTATAAGTGTCTGTATGGATGATTTAGTAGGTGCGTGACTGACTCTATAAGTGAGTGATTTAACGTATCTTACTTAATGCATGGGTTAGTGACTAAACTGGGTGAATGTATGTATCCGTCTGTCTGTTGCTGTGTAAATGGCTGCATGTGTTTGTGAATAGCTACATGAGTGTGTATATGAGTTATTAAATGGTTGTCTGAGTATCTGTATGGGTGCCTGAGTGTTTGTGTGGGAGGGGTGTGTGCGACTCTGTGCATAGATGTGTGATTGGGTGATTCACTGGGTGGATGGTTTCAAGAGTGCATCTGTGATAGACTGTATGGGTGGGTAAGTGTGTGTAAGAGTGTGTTAGTGAGTGAATGTATGTCCCAGTGGTACATGTGTGAGTAACTACATATGTGAAAGGCAGTATATATGTGTGTTGGAGTATATAAATAGCTATTAGCGAGAGTGAGTGATTGTGATAGTGGCTGTATGGATGAGTGTGTGCTTGTATCAGTGATTGTATAAGAGCGTAACAATGTGCTATGTGCTAGTATTTGTATGATTAAGTTTAGCTGGTGTGTGTATAACTGTATAGGTGAGTAAATGGCAGTGTGTTTAATTATTTGCATGACTGACTAGGTGTGTGAGTACCTCTATGGATGAGTGGCGGTGTTTGAGTGTCTATATAGGAGTAAGAGTGCATATGATAGTCCTGTACTGAGTGACCATAAGTATGAGTGACTGTACGGGTGAGTGAGTGGATGTGTGTGTGTAGACCTAAGAATCAGTGAGTGGGTATGTAGTTATTGGTGTTGGAGTGTCTATGGTTTTGCGAATGGCAGTCTGTAATTTAGAGTGGGTGTATCAAAGGTTATATTAGGGTGTGAGGAGGTGCATCAGATTATCACGTGGATGATGTCATCAGTGATGTCATCAGTGATGTCATTTGAGATGTCATCAGTGATGTCATCAGTGATGTCACTGACCATGTCATGAGTGATGTAATATGTGACGTCATCAGCAGTGCATTGCGGGGCGCGAGTTATAGTTAGCTGAACTAACTATAACGGGGGAATTTCACGGGTTTTGTACGAGTGAAATGTCCAACTAACTATAACTGTCCCTAAAACCTATTGGTTTTTTCAGTGAATTTCAAAGGTTTTTTAAATGCTAATTTCTAACTATAACGTGTCTGAAACCTATGGTTTTTTCTGTGAATTTCAAAGGTTTTTTAAATGCTAATTTCTAACTATAACGTGCCTGAAACCTATGGTTTTTTCAGTGAATTTCAAAGGTTTTTTAAATGCTAATTTCTAACTATAACGCCCCTAAAACCTATGGTTTTTTCAGTGAATTTCAAAGGTTTTGTAAATGACAATTTTTAAATGTATTAATTGTTATATTTATTTTTTTGATACTGATTTACTACATTTTTTAAAACTATTTATTTTTAGATATTTTATTTATTAAATTACATTGTAATTACATTATACATTACATTACAAAATATTCTTTCTCTGAATGAATTACTTTAGTTTAAATAGTTTGCAAATAGGCAATAGAGTTTTAAGTACAGTAGTTACAGTTGTTGCAATGGGCAACACAATTTCAAACACAATGCAACATTGAGCTGAATGTGAATTTCTAGTTAAATGCAATTAGTTACTTTATGGATTACTTTTCTAACCACAGGACTGGATCCTAGATTCAGTCCTGGGACATCTCCTGTAAACAGTTGAGTAAAAGCGTTTTGGTTACAGTAGTGATTTTTAAGGAATATTATTGTATTTTAAAAGTTGACACTTAGAAACTTTTTCACATAGAATCACCAATGTTATCCTATGGGAGGAAATTCACTTAGCAGGTAAGTAGTGTTATCGTTACTTTTTCTTACTCAGTGTTGGATCCTGGATCCAGCACTGGTGCATCTCCTGTAAACAGTTGAAAGAATGCGTTTAAGTCATACAGGCGATTTTTAAGGAATATTTGTAATTTGTGAAAATCGACACTTTGAAACTTTTCTGCTGAAAACCAGACAATGGATTCCTATGGAAGGAAATATAAGTTACTGGTAAGTACGGTTAGAATTACTTTTCAGGGTCAGTGCTGGGCTAAAAGATGCAGCACTGGGTTCTCTCCTGATAACAGGTGAGTAAATCGGAATTCGTAGTTCGGTTGATTTTAGAGGAATATTATAAAGTTCCAAAACTCCACACTTAGAAGAATTTCCAAGTGAAACCAGTCAATGTTAGCCTATGGAAGGAAATTCAAGTTGCTGGTAAGTACGGTTAAAATTACTTTTCAGGATCAGTACTGGGCTGAAAGATGCAGCACTGAAGTCTCTCCTGATAACAGGTGAGTAAATCGGAATTCGTAGTTCGGCTGATTTTAGAGGAATATTATAAAGTTCCAAAACTGCACACTTAGAAGAATTTCCAAGTGAAACCAGTCAATGTTAGCCTATGGAAGGAAATTCAAGTTGCTGGTAAGTATGGTTAGAATTACTTTTCAGGACCAGTACTGGGCTGAAAGATGCAGCACTGAGGTCTCTCCTGATAACAGGTGAGTAAATCGGAATTCGTATTTCGGCTGATTTTAGAGGAATATTATAAAGTTTCAAAAATCGACACTTAGAAGAATTTCCAAGTGAAACCGGTCAATGATATCCACTTAGAAACTTTTTCAGCAAAAAGCAGGCAATGATATCCTATGGAAGGAAATTCAAGTTACTGGTAAGTACGGTTAAAATTACTTTTCAGGATCAGTGCTTGGCTAAAAGATGCAGCACTGGGTTCTCTCCTGATAACAGGTGAGTAAATCGGAATTCGTAGTTCGGCTGATTTTAGAGGAATATTTGCACAATGGTGAAGGGAGGGGCGGGGCCTGAGGTGACATCTGTGCAAACGCGCCCCGTGGCGCGTTTTAAGTTGGGGGATTAAGTCCCTTGAATCATGAGGTCCCTGGGGCCAACTAGCCCACCAGGAACCTCCAGTATGCGCCAGGGGCTGCATTGCAGAGACGTGTACAGAGGCCACACCCCTTTTACACCTCTCTGCAACGCAGCTCTGTGGCGCTTTCTGGAAGTACCTGTTGGGCTAGTTGGCCCCCAGGGACCCTCAGGATTGAAGGGGATTTAATTCCCCATCTTAAAACACGCCACGGGGCCTGTTTGCACACATGTCACCTGAAGCCCCGCCCCTCCCTTCACCACTGTGCAAACGCGCCCGTGGCGCGTTTTAAGTTGGGGGATTAAGTCCCCTTGAATCCTGAGGGTCCCTGGAGTCCAACTAGCCCACCATGTACTTCCAAAAAGCGCCACAGAGCTGCGTTGCAGAGAGGTGTAAAAAGGGGCGTGGCCTCTGTACAACTCTCTGCAACGCAGCCCCCTGGCGCATACTGGAGGTTCCTGGTGGGCTAGTTTCCCCCCAGGGACCCCCAGTATTCATGGGGAATTACTTCCCCTTCTCAAAACGCGCCAGGGGGTGCGTTTGCAGACTGCTGCAGGGAGAGGGGCGGGGCCTCCGGCACGATGCCGGTCTTTTTTTTTTTTTTCATTGGGAGGGGGGCTGCGTGGCACCCTTTCCCTTGGCCACTTTTGGACCCGGGGACCCCATCCCCCGGGGCCTGAGCATTTTTTTTTTAAATAAATAAAAAATGGGAAGGGGGCCGCGTGGCCCCCTTCCCTGGGCCTGTATTGGCCCTGGGGACCCCATCCCCCGGCGCATGCCCTCAATTTTTATTTTTTTTAATTTGGAGGGGGGCTGCGTGGCCCCCCTCCTCAGGCCATTTAAGGCCCCGGGGACCCCATCCCCCGGGGCCGGCCTTGCCCTTGTTTTTTTTTGTTTTTTTTATAATTTGGGGAGGGGGGCTGCGTGGCCTGGCCTCTGGTTGGGGACTGTGGGGGGGGTCCCCAATCCCCCACAGTCCCACCGGCTCCCCGTGTCCTACGGGAACCGGCATTGCTTTTCACATGGGGAGCAGCTAACATGCTGCTCCCCATGTGGAAAGTAGTTGGTTTGCATTTTGAAAGAGAGAGCAGGTTTCCTGCCTCTCTTTCAAAATGCAAACCAAGTTTGCTATGACAGGACGGGAGCTACGAGGCTCCCGTCCTGTCATAGCAAACTACAGTGTCCCGGGGGTAGGCACCCCGGGACACTGCAGGAGCCGGCCCTGGGGGGTGGCGGTCCCCAGGGCCATCAAGGGCTCCAGGAGGGGGGCCGCGCGGCCCCCCTCCCATCCAGTGCACAGCCCCGGGGAGGTGGTGGTCCCCGGGGCTTTGGGGGTCCGTAACGGACCCCCATATTCAAATCTTTAGTGCCCCGGGGAGGTGGCTGTCCCTGGGGCATGTGGGGGCCTGGAGCCCCCCCACACAGGTCAAACATTTTTAAAAAAGAAGCCCCGGGGAGGTGGCGGTCCCCGGGGCAGCGGGAGGGCAAAGAGCCCTCCCGCACCAACATTTTTTTTAAGCCCCGGGGGGTGATGGTCCCCGGGGCTTGGGGGAGCCTTAGAGGCCCCCCACATATTAAAAAGAAACCCTGCATGCCCCCGGGACTTGGCCCACCTGGGGGCCAATTAACAACGAGCGCGGGAGACCGCGCTCGTTTTTTTTCTCGGCGGGATCCGCGCACCCTGAGCGCATCCCGCCGTTTTTTTTTTTTTTAAATGCTTTTTTCTGCCCAGGGGGTCCTTGAGCAGACCCTGAGCAGACCTAGGGGGTCAGGGTGTTTCTACCCTGCCCCCTTTGTGCGTTTTGCGCACTTGTTTCTTCTGGGTTTTTTTTCTAATCGGCAGGATCCGCGCACCCTGAGCGCATCCTGCCGATTAAAAAAAAATGCTTTTCTGCCCAGGGGGTCCTTGTGGGACCCCTGAGCAGACCTAGGGGGTCAGGGTGTTTCTACCCTGCCCCCTTTTGCGCTTTGCGCACTTGTTTCTGTCCCTCGGTTCTACCGAGGGATAAAATGGCTGTCAACACTTCCTGATTTGGAGTGTTGACAGCCACTTGAAAGCCAATTAACATGCAGCTCGTGATCGGGAGGGTGCGCGCAGGGTGCACTCAGGGTGCGCGAATCCGACGCGGCCATAGATATATATGTGATTTTCCTTTTGATTTTCTCTGGAACTACTGAACGGATTTACACCATTTAACAAAAAGGGTTCTTTCTGATCCAAGAACTACCTCTTTGCCAAATTTGGTGTAATTCCAGTTCGGGCTGTAGCCGTGTCTAAAGTTTCCTATGGGAAAATGAATGGGGAAAACACGTTTTGGGACCCCCCTTTTTTCTCGGCCCCCGCTTGACGAATCACCCCGAAACTTTCAGGGTAGGAGCGGACCGGAGCGGGCCATAAAGTTTGAAAATTTCGCGAAGATTCGTCAACCGGCAAGAGAGTTATTTCAAATAGAATGTCGCAGATTTCCTATGGAAAATAGGTCCTAACTATAACTATCTACTGGCGACCGCCAGTAGATAATATATATATATATATATATATATATATATATATATATATATATATACAAACAATACTCCTTTTACCATAAAAAAAGAGTCCTGTCACTCAAGGGGGGGTGGGGCTGAGAACTTTATTGACATCTGGTCCCCAGAGACTCGTTTCAGATATTACAGCCTTTTTCAATCTGGACAGAAAAGTGATTGTTCAAAATTCAAAGTTGCAAGTTTAAAACTTTAATTTCTGTTAAAATGAAAACAGCACTCCTCGTTTTGACATTCTCAGCACGCTGGCGTGCTGGTCGACGTTTTAATCACCCAGCCTGCACGGTGAGTGTTGTAATAATGTTCGTTGTGCAAAACAAACACGCTCTACATATATATATATATATATATATATATATATATATATATATATATATATATATATATGTATATATATATCCAATCGAAACTGCTCCCAGAGTGAAGATGCCACACACAATCATGACGCCGTATGGCTTAATTGGCGCATAACACGCAGGGAGGTCACAACTGAGTTCGCTGCTGCCTGCCAAATAAAAGGTGAAAAATACAATTGTGTGTGGCATCTTCACTCGGGAGCAGTTTCGATTGGATATGTAGTGGCCCGCTCTGGCCACGAAGACGCCCCACTGCAGACTGCAGCAGGTCCTAGCGCCTTGAATCTGAGGCGCACACAGGAACATCGTAGCCGCTTTGGTTAGGCAAAAGTTAAGCAGCCAACCAGTTCTGTCCACAACAGCGACCCGATGGGATGGTGAAATCTGTGGAGGGAAAGGAACGGCAGCATCCACTATGGCAATACCTATCTAACTACGATAACCAAGGTGCACTGCATGCACACGCCCATGTGGGCGGGACTATGTGATACAAAACGTGAGGGAAAAATTGCTCAGCTGTTTCTCCATCGCAAAGCCAAGCCAGTGACAAAGGGAGAGTACCCAAACACGTATGGCGTAATTGGCGCATAACACGCTGGGAGGACACAACTGAGTTTGCTGCTGCCTGCCAAATAAAAGGTGAAAAATACGATTGAGTGTGGCATCTTCACTCTGGGAGCAGTTTCGATTGGATATATATATATATTCACTGAAAAAACCACAGGTTTCAGGAACGTTATAGTTAGTGGGACATTTCACTCATACAAAACCAGAGAAATTCGGCCGTTATAGTTAGTTCAGCTAACTATAACTCGCGCCCCCGCAATGCACTGCTGATGACGTCACATATTACATCATTCATGACATGGTCAGTGACATCACTGATGACATCACTGATGACATCTCAAATGACATCACTGATGACATCACTGATGACATCATCCACGTGATAATCTGATGCACCTTCTCATATCCTAATATAACCTTTGATACACCCACTCTAAAATACAGACTACCATTTTCGAAACCACAGATGTAGGAGAGTAGGATCTGCTTCTTATGGTTACCCCCCACTTTTTGCTGATATTTCACTGTTTTTCGACTTTAGTCTGGCTGGGGCCCTGCTATCCAGGACCCCAGCCTAGCTGCTTCCTCTCTAAATTGATTCCCTGTACCTTAGGTACACCACAGATTGGATTCTGGGTTGCCCTTATAAGTCCCTAGTATATGGTATACTATGTACCCAGGGCATAGGTACCCCAGAGGCCTACCAGGGGCTGAAGCATGTATTATGCCACCCCTGGGCAGCCTTCCAAAATGACACCACAGGACTGCTACAGCAGCCTGAGTGAGGTGGTGCCTGTACCCCTTACTGAGATATAGGTTCACTATATCTCACCCTATCACTGCACATATAAACCTATCAGTCACCCCTATGGCAGGCCTTATCAATCCTGAAGACAGGGTGCTTGGTTTTGTGTGAGAGGGTGCCCATGCATGAGCAGAGCCCCTCTGCAGCCTTCGTAATCTATCCTCCGGGGTTGTCTGTGAGGCAGCCTGACCATATACTCTTAAGTGCATTATAACCTAGCGGTAAATGCTAACTTTGGGATGGCTGCACGGAAACATGTCGTGTTTGGTGTCAAACACCTTGGAATCATACCCCCACACCAGTAACTGGTGTGGGAGTATGATCCCACCCTTCTAGAGGGAGAGACATGACAGCACCGGTATGCCCGGTACCAGCTAACAGAGCCCTGGCATCACAAAATGGATGCTGCAGCCACAGACACGAGTCTGGCCTCCTGCTACTGACTGAAACTCCGGCAGGGGAGGCCTGGACAATAGGTTTCCTGTCACAGGGAGGTGTTAACACCTCCCAGACAGGCTTTAGTGTATTGGGGCTGGGTGGGTGCACTCTCAGAGTGCTTTGAAGTCCTGCACTGGGGGCACATTTGGTGTCCCTGTGCATAGTCCAGTTCAAACCGGTTGCAGGGGCTACCAGCCCCTGCTCTGGCACGAAACTGGAAAAAGGAAATGGGTGTAGCCACCCCTCTTTCCAAACCCTCCCATAGGTGGGTCCCCAGAGTATGTCCAACCCCTTCCTTGGGTATAAGAAAGGAACCCCTGGCTACAGGACTTTAGATTTCCCTGGACGAAACTCTGATACTGAATCCTGGACCTTCGACAATCTGTTCAACGCCAGACGACTGAAGAATCTCCCTTGGAGTAAAGGAGTTACTCCCCTGCTTGGCAGGCACCAAAGATGCATCTGCCCGGTCTGCATCTCTGAAGCTCCCGCCGGACGCCGATGACTTTGCAACCCAGGAGGTGGGTTTCCAGACTTCCCAGAGGCTGACCCGAGTCTCCAGCAAAGCTGAGACCTGTAGCCCTTGTGGGTACCGTGGAACAGGAACCCCTGGACACCGTGCACATTTGCAAGTGCATATGCTTCTTGTTGATCCTAGAGGCTGTGCTTTGGGATACTTGTCGCCCTGACCCCGAGCAGTGAATCCACTGAAGATTGCTGGCCTACCCACTCCGAGTGATCCGTGGGCCACCATTTTGTGATTCCTCTTGAGGTCCCTTCGCGATCCCTTGTCTGTCAACTTGTGGGTCCCTGAGAAGGACAACTGTACTTCAATTGGGCTTTCCTGGTTGCTCCAGACGTGTCCTGACTCTCCGTGGCTTGGGGAGTCCCCAGGACCTTGCTGGTCCGCACCGAAGCATCTTTCCTCTTCTTGCGTGGGTTGCTGTTGCCAAGGCTTGTTGTGTCCAATCTGGGCACCGACACTGCAGCACTCGACATCCTTTATGGGACAGTTCGAATCCAGCTCCTGGTTGTCTTTGACACCTCCTGGTCCTCGTGGCTGAAGAGTCAAGCTTCCCCTCCTAGCACCTGAAGCACCCAACATCGGTGGGCATTCGACTATCGTGCCCCTGGTCACTGGCAAGTGACCCAGACTCTGTCCCCTCTGCTTTCAGGTTCTTCACATCTTCGATCCAGGCTTGGATCTCTTCGGATCCTTCTCCTCTTCCCGGCAGCAGCACTTTTCAGCAAGCTGCCATTGAAAACGAGGACGCGACCCGACACCATTTGACACCTATGCACCCGGCTTCCCTGGGTGAGGTAACAGGAGTACTCTGGTGCTCCCGTGGGTGTTGGCCCTAGAACCATCTAAGTCCAAAAGGGTTTGTTCCTAGTCCACTCCTAAGTGTCCCTAAACTTTAAAACTCTAACCGCGACTTTCCCCATAGAAGCTAACGGAGCTCGCGGCTGTGTTCAAACACTGCACACGTCCCCCGTGGGTCCCCTCTGTCACTACCTTGGGTGGTTCCTTGGGGTCCCAGCGATTCTACAGGCTCTAGGCCTTGTGTCTAGTCAAGTCGTGGTTCTTATACCACTTTCTTAATATATGGTTTGGTTCGCCCCTAGGGCCTATCGTATATTGTGCTAATTTACTGTGATATTTGAAGTGTAACATATGTGCTTTGACCTCTAGCCTCATAAATAGACTAGTAGGGTGTGTTTAGAAATAAATACATATATTTTATATATATACCTTGTGTGGTCTCCTTTCATTTAGCCATTCAAGAGATTATAGACTGGTAAAACAAACTGCTTTACACTCCTTCAAGGCTTAGCCTGAAGGCTGCTCTCCATAGCTACCACTAGGATAGCTTTCAAATAAGGTTGTCTTGAACCTATCATCAATAAGGGGTTGTTTGGACTGGTGCAAGGTTCCCACTATAACTAGTGGACAGCATATACCAGGCCAACTTCTCACAACAGACACACCAATACCAGTTAGTACATACCCACTCACTAATTCCTAGGTCTACACACACATCCACTCATTCACCCATACAGTCACTCATACATGCAGTCAACCATCAATACGGCATTATCATATGCACTCACATATCTATACAGACACTCACACACAGCCACTCATCCATAGAGTTACTCACACACCTAGTCAGTCATGCAAAGAATCAATCACACTCCCATTTACTCACCTATACAGTTATACACACACCACCTCACTTATTCAAACATATACTAACACATACTTACACTCTTATACAATAACTAATACAAGCACACACTGATCCATACAGCCACTCTCACATCACTCACTCTCACATATAGTCATTTATACACTCCAACACTCACATATACTGCCTTTCACACATGCCCTTTACTCACACATGTACCACTGAGGCATCCATTCACTCACCAACACACCCATACACACACTCACCCACCCATACAGCCCTTCTCAGATGCAGTCTTGAACGCATACACCCAGTGAATCATCCACTCACACATCTATGCACAGAGTCACACACCCCCACCCACCCACACAGACACTCAGGCACCCATACAGATACTCAGACAACCAATCAATAACCCTTATAGATCCTAATTTAGCTACTCACCAAACTATGCAACCGCTTACACAACAACTGACAAACTAAACTGTGTGAATGTCTGTATCAGTCACTAACCCATGCATTCAGTAAGACACATTTAATCACTCACTTATACAGTCAGTCACGCACCTACTAAATCATCCATCCAGACACTTATACACCCACTCATTCTTCAATACACCTTGGCATATATATAAAACATATTTAAACTTTATAGAAACACACAGTCACTGGATGATGTCATCAGTGATGTCATTTGAGATGTCATAAGTGATGTCATCAGTGATGTCACTGACCATGTCATGAATGATGTAATATGTAACGTCATCAGCAGTGCATTGCGGGGCGCGAGTTATAGTTTGCTGAACTAACTATAATGGCAGAATTTCTCTGTTTTTGTACGAGTGAAATGTCCAACTAACTATAACGTCCCTGAAACCTGTGGTTTTTTCATTGAATTTCTAAGGTTTTTAAATGCTAATTTCTAACTATAACGTCCCTGAAACCTATGGTTTTTTCAGTGAATATATATATATATATATATATATATATATATATATATATATATTCACTGAAAAAACCATAGGTTTTAGGGACGTTATAGTTACAAATTAGCATTTAAAAACCTTTGAAATTCACTGAAAAAACCATAGGTTTTAGGGACAGTTATAGTTAGTTGGACATTGCACTCGTACAAAACCCGTGAAATTCCCCGTTATAGTTAGTTCAGCTAACTATAACTCGCGCCCCCGCAATGCACTGCTGATGACGTCACATATTACATCACTCATGACATGGTCAGTGACATCACTGATGACATCACTGATGACATCTCAAATGACATCACTGATGACATCATCCAGTGACTGTGTGTTTCTGTAAAGTTTAAATATTTTTTATATATATAGGGAAAGGCGTATTGAAGAATGAGTGGGTGTATAAGTGTCTGTATGGATGATTTAGTAGGTGCGTGACTAATTCTATAAGTGAGTGATTAAACGTATCTTACTGAATGCATGGGTTAGTGACTAAACTGGGTGAATGTCTGTATCTGTCTGTTGCTGTGTAAGTGGCTGCATGGGTTTGTGAATAGCTACATGAGTGTCTATAAGAGTTATTGATTTGTTGTCTGAGTATCTGTATGGGTGCCTGAGTGTTTGTGTGGATGGGGTGTGTGCGACTGTGCATAGATGTGTGAGTGGGTGATTCACTGGGTGGATGGTTTCAAGAGTGCATCTGTGATAGACTGTATGGGTGGGTAAGTGTGTGTAAGAGTGTGTTAGTGAGTGAATGTATGTCCCAGTGGTACATGTGTGAGTAACTACATATGTGAAAGGCAGTATATATGTGTGTTGGAGTATATAAATAGCTATAAGCGAGAGTGAGTGATTGTGATAGTGGCTGTATGGATGAGTGTGTGCTTGTATCAGTGATTGTATAAGAGCGTAACAATGTGCTAGTATTTGTATGATTAAGTGAGCTGGTGTGTGTATAACTGTATAGGTGAGTAAATGGCAGTGTGTTTAATTATTTGCATGACTGACTAGGTGTGTGAGTACCTCTATGGATGAGTGGCGGTGTTTGAGTGTCTATATAGGAGTAAGAGTGCATATGATAGTCCTGTATTGAGTGACCATAAGTATGAGTGACTGTACGGGTGAGTGAGTGGATGTGTGTGTGTAGACCTAAGAATCAGTGAGTGGGTATGTAGTTATTGGTGTTGGAGTGTCTATGGTTTTGCGAATGGCAGTCTGTAATTTAGATTGGGTGTATCAAAGGTTATATTAGGGTGTGAAGAGCTGCATCAGATTATCACGTGGATGATGTCATCAGTGATGTCATTTGAGATGTCATCAGTGATGTCATCAGTGATGTCACTGACCATGTCATGAGTGATGTAATATGTGACGTCATCAGCAGTGCATTGCGGGGGCGCGAGTTATAGTTAGCTGAACTAACTATAACGGGGGAATTTCACGGGTTTTGTACGAGTGCAATGTCCAACTAACTATAACTGTCCCTAAAACCTATGGTTTTTTCAGTGAATTTCAAAGGTTTTTTAAATGCTAATTTGTAACTATAATGTCCCTAAAACCTATGGTTTTTTCAGTGAATTTCAAAGGTTTTTTAAATGCTAATTTGTAACTATAACATGTCTGAAACCTACGGTTTTTTCAGTGAATTTCAAAGGTTTTGTAAATGACAATTTTTAAATGTATTAATTGTTATATACATTTTTTTCATACTGATTTCGAAATTTTTTAGAAAACATTTTTTTTTACATATTTTATTTTTTAAATTACATTGTAATTATATTATACATTACAAAAAATACTTTCTCAGAATGAATTACTTTAGTTTAAATACTTTGCACATAGGCAATAGACTTTTAAGTACAGTAGTTACAGTTGTTGCAATGGGCAACACATTTTCAAACACAATGCAACATTCAGCTCAATGTGAATTTCTAGTTAAATGCAATTAGTTACTTTATGGATTACTTTTCTAACCACAGGACTGGATCCTAGATTCAGTCCTGGGACATCTCCTGTAAACAGTTGAGTAAAAGCGTTTTGGTTACAGTCGTGATTTTTAAGGAATATTATTGTACTTTAAAAGTTGACACTTAGAAACTTTTTCTCATAGAATGACCAATGTTATCCTATGGAAGGAAATTCACTTAGGAGGTAAAAACTGTTATCGTTACTTTTTGTTACTCAGTGTTGGATCCTGGATCCAGCACTGGTGCATCTCCTGTAAACAGTTGAAAGAATGCGTTTAAGTCATACAGGCGATTTTTAAGGAATATTTGTATTTTGTGAAAATCGACACTTTGAAACTTTTCTGCTGAAAACCAGACAAAGGATTCCTATGGAGAAAATATAAGTTACTGGTAAGTACGGTTAAAATTACTTTTCAGGGTCAGTACTGGGCTGAAAGATGCAGCACTGAGGTCTCTCCTGATAACAGGTGAGTAAATCAGAATTCGGATTTCGGCTGATTTTAGAGGAATATTTTAAAGTTCCAAAATCAACACTTAGAATCTTTTTCAGCAAAAAGCAGGCAATGATATCCTATGGAAGGAAATTCAAGTTACCGGTAAGTACGGTTAAAATTACTTTTGAGGATCAGTACTGGGCTGAAACATGCAGCACTGAGGTCTCTCCTGATAACAGGTGAGTAAATCGGAATTCGTATTTCGGCTGATTTTAGAGGAATATTTTAAAGTTCCAAAACTCCACACTTAGAAGAATTTCCAAGTGAAACCAGTCAATGTTAGCCTATGGAAGGAAATTCAAGTTACTGGTAAGTACGGTTAAAATTACTTTTCAGGACCAGTACTGGGCTGAAAGATGCAGCACTGAGGTCTCTCCTGATAACAGGTGAGTAAATCAGAATTCGGATTTCGGCTGATTTTAGAGGAATATTTGTATGTTTCAAAAATCAAAACTTAGAAGAATTTCCAAGTGAAACCAGTCAATGTTAGCCTATGAAGGAAATTCAAGTTACCGGTAAGTACGGTTAAAATTACTTTTCAGGATCAGTACTGGGCTGAAAGATGCAGCACTGAGGTCTCTCCTGATAACAGGTGAGTAAATCGGAATTCGTATTTCGGCTGATTTTAGAGGAATATTTTAAAGTTCCAAAACTCCACACTTAGAAGAATTTCCAAGTGAAACCAGTCAATGTTAGCCTAAGAAGGAAATTCAAGTTACCGGTAAGTACGGTTAAAATTACTTTTCAGGATCAGTACTGGGCTGAAAGATGCAGCACTGAGGTCTCTCCTGATAATAGGTGAGTAAATCGGAATTCGTATTTAGGCTGATTTTAGAGGAATATTGTAAAGTTCCAAAACTCCACACTTAGAAGAATTTCCAAGTGAAACCAGTCAATGTTAGCCTATGAAGGAAATTCAAGTTACCGGTAAGTACGGTTAAAATTACTTTTCAGGACCAGTACTGGGCTGAAAGATGCATCACTGAGGTCTCTCCTGATAACAGGTGAGTAAATCGGAATTCGTATTTCGGCTGATTTTACAGGAATATTTTAAAGTTCCAAAACTCCACACTTAGAAGAATTTCCAATTGAAACCAGTCAATGTTAGCCTATGGAAGGAAATTCAAGTTACTGGTAAGTACGGTTAAAATTACTTTTCAGGACCAGTACTGGGCTGAAAGATACAGCACTGAGGTCTCTCCTTATAACAGGTGAGTAAATCGGAATTCGTATTTCGGCTGATTTTAGAGGAATATTTGCACAATGGTGAAGGGAGGGGTCGGGGCCTGAGGTGACATCTGTGCAAACGCGCCCCGTGGCGCGTTTTAAGCTGGGGATTAAGTCCCTTGAATCCTGAGGGTCCCTAGGGGCCAACTAGCCCACCAGGAACCTCCAATATGCGCCAGAGGCTGCGTTGCAGAGACGTGTAGAGAGGCCACACCCCTTTTACACCTCTCTGCAACGCAGCTCTCTGGCAGCTTTCTGGATGTACCTGTTGGGCTAGTTGGCCCCAGGGACCCTCAGGATTGAAGGGATTTAATTCCCCATCTTACAAACGCGCCACGGGGCCTGTTTGCACACATGTCACCTGAAGCCCCGCCCTCCCTTCACCACTGTGCAAACGCGCCCGTGGCGCGTTTTAAGTTGGAGGATTAAGTCCCCTTGAATCCTGAGGGTCCCCGGAGTCCAACTAGCCCACCATATACCTCCAAAGCGCCACAGAGCTGCGTTGCAGAGAGGTGTAAAAGGGGTGTGGCCTCTCTACACGTCTCTGCAAGGCAGCCCCTGGCGCATACTGGAGGTTCCTGGTGGGCTAGTTGGCCTCAGGGACCCCCAGTATTCAAGGGGAATTTGTTCCCCTCTGCAAACTACGCCAGGGGCGCGTTTGCAGAGTGGTGAAGGAAGGGGCGGGGCCTGCAGGCCCGATCGTTTTAAAAATAAATAAATTATTTTTGTCCCCTGAAGGGGGCTGTGTGGCCCCCCTTCCTTTTTTTCTTTTCGGCCCTGGGGACCCCATCCCCCAGGGCCTTACCCCTTTATTAATTAAAAAAAAAAAAACGGGAAGGGGCCGCGTGGCCCCCTTCCCTGGGCCTGTATTGGCCCCGGGGACCCCATCCCCCAGGGCATGGCCTCTATATTTATTATTTTGAGGGGGCAGCGTGGCCCCCTCCTCTGGCCATTTTAAGGCCCGGGGACCCCATCCCCGGGGCCGGCCTTTCCATTTAAAAAAATAAATAATAATCTCTTTTTTGGGGAGGGGCGCGTGGCCCCCCTCCCGGGCCACTACTTGCCCCGGGACCCCATCCCCCGGGGCTGGCCCTCTCCGTTGGGGACTGTGGGGGTCCCCAATCCCCCACAGTCCCGCCGGCTCCCCACGTCCCTTGGGAGCCGGCATTGCTCAGTTCCACATGGGGAGCAGCTGACATGCTGCTCCCCATGTGGAAAGCAATCGCTTTGGATATTGGAAGAGAGGCAGGTTTCCCTGCTCTCTCTTCCAATATCCAAAGCAGTTTGCTATGGCAGGACGGGAGCCGCGAGGCTCCCGTCCTGCCATAGCAAACTACAGTGTCCCGGGGTAGGCACCCCGGGACACTGCAGGAGCCGGCCCTGGGGGTGGTGGTCCCCAGGGCCATCAAGGGCTACAGGAGGGGGCCGCGCGGCCCCCTCCCATTCAGTACACAGCCCCGGGAGGTGGTGGTCCCCGGGGCTCTGGGGTCCGTAACGGACCCCCATATTAAAATGTTTAGTGCCCCGGGGAGGTGGCGGTCCCGGGGCGTGTGGTGGGGCTGGAGCCCCCACACTGGTTTTATTTTTAATTAAAAAAAGCCCCGGGGAGGTGGTGGTCCCCGGGGCTGCGGGAGGCTCAGAGCCCTCCCGCACCACTCTTCAAAAAAGCCCCGGGGGTGGCGGTCCCCGGGGCTTGGGGGCCTTTGAGGCCCCCACACATTAAATTATCCCCCCACCCCACCATGCCCCCGGGACTTGGGCCACCCAGGGGCCAATTAATTAATTTTTGCCCAGGGGGTCCTTGTGGGACCCCCTGAGCAAACCTAGGGGTCAGGGTGTTTCTACCCTGCCCCCTTTGTGCGCTTTGCGCACTTGTTTCTGTCCCTCGGTTCTACCGAGGGACAAAATGGCTGCCAACATTTCCTGAATCGGAATGTTGACAGCCAGCTGACAGCCAATTAACATGCAGCTCGTGATCGGGACGGTGCGCGCAGGGTGCGCTGAGGGTACGCGGACCCTACTCGGCCATAGATATCACTAACTTTTTACTTTTCATTTTCTCAGCAACTACTGAACGGATTTACACCATTTAACAAAAAGGGTTCTTTCTGAACCAAGAACTACCTCTTTGCCAAATTTGGTGTAATTCCGTTCAGCATTTCGGGCTGTAGCCGTGTCTAAATTTTCCTATGGAAAAGTGCATGGGGAAAACGTGTTTTGGGACCCCCCTTTTTTCTCGGCCCCCGCTTGACGAATCCCCCCAAGACTTTCAGGGTAGGAGCGGACCGGAGCGGGCCACAAAGTTTGAAAATTTCGCGAAGATACGTCAACCGGCAAGAGAGTTATTTCAAATAGAATGTCGCGGATTTCCTATGGATAATAGGTTGTAACTATAACTATCTACTGGCGACCGCCAGTAGATAATATATATATATATAGATATATATATATATATATATATATATATATTCACTGGAAAAACACAGGTTTCAGGGACGTTATAGGTAGTTAGACATTTCACTCGTACTAAACCAGAGAAATTCGTCCGACTAAACTGTGTGAATGTCTGTATCAGTGTGTCAGTTGGTGTGTAAGTGGCTACATGGGTTGGTGAGTAGCTACATGAGTGTGTATATGGGTTATTGATTGATTGTGTGAGTATCTGTATGGGTGCCTGAGTGTCTGTGTGGGTGGGTGGGAGGTGTGTGACTCTGTGCATAAATGTGTGGGTGGGTGATTCACTGGGTGTATGGGTTAAAGAGTACATCTGTGAAGGGCTGTATGGGTGGGTGAGTGTGTGTATGGGTGTGTTGGTGAGTGAATGGATGTCTCAGTGTTACATGTGTGAGTAACTACATATGTGAAAGGCAGTATATGTGAGTGTTGGAGTATATAAATGACTATATGTGCGAGTGAGTGATCGTGAGAGTAGCTGTATGGATGAGTGTGTGCTTTTATCAGTGATTGTATAAGAGAGTAAGTATGTGTTATTATGTGTATGAATAAGTGAGGTGGTGTGTGTATAACTGTATAGGTGAGTAAATGGGAGTGTGATTGATTCTTTGCATGACTGACTAGGTGTGTGAGTAACTCTATGGATAAGTGGCAGTGTGTGAGTGTCTGTATAGGTGTATGAGTGCATATGATAGTGCTGTAATGATGAGTGACTGCATATATGAGTGACTGTATGGGTGAATGAGTGGATGTGGGTGTAGACCTAGGAATCAGTGAGCGGGTATGTAGTAACTGGTATTGGTGTGTCTATGGTTTCGAAAATGGTAGTCTGTATTTTAGAGTGGGTGTATCAAAGGATATATTAGGCTGTGAGGAGGTGCATCAGATTATCACGTGGATGATGTCATCAGTGATGTCATCAGTGATGTCACTGACCATGTCATGAATGATGTAATATGTGATGTCATCAGCAGTGCATTGCTGGGGCGTGAGTTATAGTTAGCTCAACTAACTACAACTGTTAAATTTCTCTGGTTTTGTACGAGTGAAATGTCTAACTAACTATAACGTCCCTGATACCTGTGGTTTTTTCAGTGAATTTCAAAAGTTTTTTAAATGCTAATTTCTAATTATAACGTCCCTGAAACCTATGGTTTTTCAGTGAATTTCAAAGGCTTTTAAAATGCTAATTTCTAACTATAACGTCCCTTAAACCTGCGGTTTTTTCAATGAATTTCAAAGGTATTTTAAATGCTAATTTCTAACTATAATGTCCCTGAAACCTATGGTTTTTTCAGTGAATTTCAAAGGTTTTTTAAATGCTAATTTCTAACTGTAATGTCCCTGAAACCTGTGGTTTTTTCAGTGAGTTTCTAAGGTTTTTTAAATGCTAATTTCTAATCATAATGTCTAAAAAATACTTTTTCTAAAATGTTAAACTGTTATAGAAATAAGGTGATATTTCTGCTTTTTAAAATATGCTTTTATCTTTTTTTTTTTAAAGACAACTGGATTTGCGTACCGATCGTGTACCAGTCACGGTGGTTGCGTGAATCCAAGAATGATGCTGCCATATTGGTTAAGTCGTGTAGGGTGCGCATTTGGTATGCGACGGGTGTGCGGTTCCCGGCCCCGCGTAATGTCACGTACGTATATTTCCGGTGGTCGCGCTGGGTGTGCGAGCCCACCGCAAATCTTTATGTTTTAAAAGTATATATATATAACTTTATTATATATATTATACCATGAGATTATTTAACAAAATTGTAAATATCATATATTTGAAACTGGAATAAAGATAAATTATTGTTAAATATATATTTTTGAAATAGCGACGAGTGCGCGCTGGTTGAGCGGGGGGCCGTGCAAACCCATGTGACTTCAAAAGAAAGCATTTCATTGGTTAAGAAGCTTTTTATTCTTGAAATTACAGCACCCCACCCAAATTTCTCATTCCTCCAACAACATTGCCAGGAGACACACCTTTTGTGTTTAGAGCTCTTCTTGCATTTCTTTGGTGTTTTTTTTTTTTTAAACAAACTTGAATAATTGCATCTTCAAATCCACGAGATGACATTCTTGGTGAAGAAGAGGACTTGGAAGAATTCAAGAAAAGCAAAAAAGGAGAACGCGAGGAAGGTAACCTGCACTATTTGCGAAAGAATAATCTCTCGGGGCTCCGAGAAAAAATACTCGGGCGGTACTTCATCCATGCTCAAGCACCTCCAAACCATGCACCCTCGTCGGCTAGCACGGGAGCAACATCGTCGCAAGCTGGAACAACTAGCCTAGCAAGGTGATCAAGATGCAGGACCGAGCACCTCAGCTGGTACATCTAGTTCAACAAGAGGACCTGATATTAGACCAGAGTTGCTGGTCTAAAACAGAGATGCATCAAGTGAAAAAATTATTTGTTATGGCGAGCAGTCTGTTGACGCTATTGTTTTTGCAGCAAAAAGCCACCACTGTTAATTTTTTTTTTGCAATGATTTTTTAATTGCAATAGTTTAGACAACAGTTTTGTCACTTTATTCTGTTGTTTGTTCTTTTTTTTTTTTTAAACCACCAAAAAAATACAAAAAAGAGTTAGAAAAACACAAAAAAATTATAAAAGAAAAAATGGTTCTTGTTAGAACCGCCTATTTGGTTAAAAAAAGACAAATTTGTATGTGTTGTATGAATTGCGGCAAGTGTAATATATGGAAAAGAACATGGGTAGTGTATGTGTAATTGCATGAGTGCATGTGTACTACGTGCATAATTGGAGAAGTGCATGGGTAGTGATTGGTTTATTGCATGAGTGCAGTGATAATATCTGGGTGATTGAAGGAGTGCATGGGTAATGCCTGGGTGCATGCAAGAGTGCATAGGTAGTGTCTGGGTGAATGTAGCACTGCATGGGTAGTTCCTGGGTGATTGTAGGAGTGTATGAGTAGTACATGGGTGATTGCATGAGTGCAGGAGTAGTGCCTGAATGATTGAAAGACTGCATGGGTAGTGCTTGGGTGATTGCATGAGTGTCACAGAAGTGCCTGAGTGCATGTATGAGTGTATGGGTAGTGTCTGAGTGATTGCTTGAGTGCAAGGGTAGTATCTGGGTGCATGGAAGAGTGTATGAGTAGTGCCTGAGCGCATGTAGGATGCATGTGTAGTTCCTGGGTGATTAGAGGAGTGCATGAGTAGTACATGGATGATTGCATGAGTGCAGGAGTGGTGTCTGAATGATTGAAAGACTGCATGGGTAGTACTTGGATGATTGCATGAGTGCAGGGGTAATGTTTGGGTGATTGAAGGAGTGTATGGATGATGCTTGGGTGCAGGGAAGAGTGCATGGGTAGTGCCTTGGTGCATGGAGTAGTACATTGGTAGTTCCTCGGTGATTGCAGTAGTGCATGACTACTACCTGTGTGATTGCATGAGTGCATGGGTAGTGCCTGGGTGATTAGAGGAGTGTGTGGGTAGTGCTTTAATTATTGCATGAGTGTATAGGTAGTTCCTGGGTGATTGCATGGGTACATAGGTTGTGCCTGGGTTTTTTTATAACTGCATCAGTACTGGTTGCATGATTGGAGGAGTGCATAAGTAATGCCTGGGTGCATGGAAGAGTGTATGAGTAGTGCCTGAACGCATGTAGGACTGCATGTGTAGTTCCGTGGTGATTGTAGGAGTGCATGAGTAGTACATGAGTGATTGCATGAGTGCAGGAGCAGTGCCTGAATGATTTAAAGACTGCATGGGTAGTGCTTGGGTGATTGCACGAGTGTCACAGAAGTGCCTGAGTGCATCTATGATTGTATGGGTAGTGTCTGAGTGATTTCTTGAGTGCAAGGGTAGTGCCTGGGTATATGGAAGAGTGTATGAGTAGTGCCTGAGCACATGTAGAACTGCATGGGTAGTTCATGGGTGATTAGAGGAGTGCATGAGTAGTACAAGGATGATGGCATGAGTGCAAGAGTAGTGCCTGAATGATTGAAAGACTGCATGGGTAGTGCTTGGATGATTGCATGAGTGCAGGGGTAATGTTTGGGTGATTGAAGGAGTGTATGGATAATGCTTGGGTGCATGGAAGAAGGCATGGGTAGTGCCTTCCTGCATGGAGTAGTACATCGGTAGTTCCTCGGTGATTGCAGCAGTGCATGACTACTACCTGTGTGATTGCATGAGTGCATGGGTAGTGCCTGGGTGATTAGAGAAGTGTATGGGTAGTGCTTGAATTATTGCATGAATGTATAGGTCGTTCCTGGGTGATTGCATGGGTGCATAGGCTGTGCCTGTTTTTTTTATAACTGCATTGGTACTGGTTGCATGATTGGAGGAGTGCATGGGTAATGCCTGGGTACATGCAAGAGTGCATAGGTAGTGTCTGGGTGAATGTAGCACTGCATGGGTAGTTCCTGGGTGATTGGAGGAGTGCATGAGTAGTACATGGGTGATTGCATGAGTGCAGGAGTAGTGCCTGAATGATTGAAAGACGGCATGGGTAGTGCTTAGGTGATTGCATGAGTGCCACAGAAGTGCCTGAGTGCATCTATGAGTGCATGGGTAGTGCCTGGGTGATTAGAGGAGTGTATGGGTAGTGCTTGAATTATTGCATGAGTGTATAGGTAGTTCCTGGGTGATTGCATGAGTGCATAGGTAGTGCCTGGGTTATTTTATAACTGCATGGGTACTGGTTGCATGATTGGAGGATTGCATGAGTAATGCCTGGGTGCATGGAATAGTGTATGAGTAGTGCCTGAATGCATGTAGGACAGCATCTGTAGTTCCTGGGTGATTGGAGGAGTGCATGAGCAGTACATGGGTGATTGCATGAGTGCAGGAGTAGTGCCTGAATGATTGAAAGACCGCATAGGTAGTGCTTGGGTGATTGCATGAGTGCAGGGGTAATGTTTGGGTGATTGAAGGAGTGTATGGATAATGCTTGGGTGTATGGAAGAGTGCATGGGCAGTGCCTTGGTGCATGCAGTAGTACATCGATAATTGCAGCAATGCATGACTAGTACCTGTGTGATTGCGTGACTGCATGTGTAGTGCCTGGGTGATTGGAGCAGTGTATGGGTAGTGCTTGAATTATTGCATGAGTGTATAGGTAGTTCCTGGGT
The DNA here is from genome assembly GCA_963921515.1 of Calotriton arnoldi. NCBI lineage: Eukaryota > Metazoa > Chordata > Amphibia > Caudata > Salamandridae > Calotriton > Calotriton arnoldi. The sequence goes on along the minus strand of CAWUFW010014840.1, from coordinate 313,750 downwards.
AATTGCATGAGTGCAGGTAGTGCCTGGGTTATTTTATAACTGCATGGGTTCTGGTTGCATGATTGGAGGAGTGCTGCATAGGTAGTGCATGGGTTATATTATAACTGCATGGGTACTGGTTGCATGATTGGAGGAGTGCATGAGTAATGTCTCGATGCATGGAAGAGTGTATGAAGAGTGCCTGAGTGCATGGAGAAGTGCATTAGTAGTGCCTGTGTGATTGCATGACTGCATAGGTAGTGACTGGATGATTTTATAAATGCACAAATACTGCCTGAGTGATTGAAGGAGTGCATGAGTAATGCATTTGTGATTGTATGAGTGCAGGGGGAATGTCAGGGTCATTGGAGGAGTGCATGTGTAATGCCAAAGTGATTGAATGAGTGTAGGGGTAATGCCTGTGGCATTACAGGAGTGCATAGCTAATACCTGAGTGATTGCATGAGTGCAGGAGTAATGGCTGGAGGATTAGAGGAATGCATAGTTAATACCTGAGGAATTGCATGAGTGTAGGGGTAATGTCTTGCTGATTGCAAGAGTGTAGGGGTACGGCCTGGGTGATTGTAGGAGTGAATAGGTAGTGCCTGAGTGATTGAGAAGTAAAGGAGTAGTACCTGGGTGATTGGAGGACTGCATAAATAGAGCTTGGTTGATTTTATAAGTGTATGTGTACTGCCTGAATGAATACACCATTGTATAGATACTGCCTGGATGATTGAAAGAGTGCAAAGGTAGTGTCTTGGTGATTGCATGAGTGCAGGGATAATGTTTAGGGGATTGCAGAAATGTATAAGTATAACCTGGGACATTGTAAGAGTGTACAGGTAATGTGTAGCTGATTGCATGAGTTTGCAGATAGTGCCAGGGTGATTGGAAGAGTACATAGGTAGTGTCTGGGTGATATTATAACTGTGCGGATGCAGGCTAGGTGATTTGAGAAATGCATGGATAGTGCATGGGTGATGGCAGGAGTGGTGAATAGTGCCAAACTATATAGATCAGTGCATGGGTAGTGTTTGATAAAAATAGATGAGTGCAATAAAAGTGACTGTAAACATTACTTCATAATATTATACTTATTACATTATTTCATCTTACCTTCTTTATTAAATAAGATACAAAACTCAGTGAAACTACTTTACAGTAGTTTTGTTGTAAACTGAATTGAAAATATTTTCAAGCTTTAGTATTATTTTCTGTAAAAAGAAGAAGAAAAATAGTTATTGCATATAATATTATAGTTTTAAGAACACAATATAATTTTTGCATTTACATAACATATTCAGTTTCCCATTGCTGATCTCAGATTCTACTGAATTTCACCATACACAGTGATTTCAATGTAGATCATCATATAACAGCGGGGAAAAAAATACAATCAATGAGATTGTAAAAAAAAACAAATCTGCGTTGAACATCTTTACAAGTTCAACTATCTGTTTACCTATCTACAGTTTCTAAATTGCATTCTTCAACTACAATAAATCAATTATTTCTCTGAAGTACATTTCTGAAATATACATTCTCATTTACATCGCGTATAATATAAAGATCGAATATATAAACTATCTCTTTCCAACACAATTTTGCAAATGCAATAACAATTAGAACAAACAATAATCCAAAAAGTAATTCTTCACATCTTCCCAATAGGCCGAATAATGTTTTCAAATCAATTTGCATTAAAATACCCAAAATAAACTCCGTAATTTGTGTTTACATCTTCCCAATAGGCCGAATAATGTTTTCAAAATTTTGGCATAAAAAAAATCAGATATGAATCTGGTAATTCGTAAGGTAACCTACATTTGAATTCCAAATGGGCATCATTGCAATATGGCCATCCTTTAATGCACGTTAAATACACGGTATAGTGTCCAGATGTTGTAGTAGGTCCATCATGGAAAATAATAGCCACAGCTTTAAAAGTTCTTCCTGAAATTGATAGTTGACTTGCCACAAAACTTTTAATTTTGGTTTCCAATTTTCCTCCATTCGCTCTACAACGTTGCAGCATTAATATGACATATTTTCCAAATATTTCTAAATATAACGTTGACAATATTTCTGATTTACGAGAGCATTTCATATCTTGATTAGCTGATATTACTAATTTATTAAAAGACACTGATTTGCAATCTGGTATGTCAAATATATGAATCGTTCAGTGTCTATTTCAGTGGTAGAAGAAAATGAACACTCTTCACATTTATGATCCCATCTGTAACTTAGTCCAAACACATTTTCAATTTCTATTCCTTCAACTTCCAATACTGGAAGCACAAACATGAGAAATTCTTGTGCATCTTGTTGTATATTGAGTGCAAATTGCGAAGAACCAGTACATATATCCAAAAGATGCCGAATGTTAGAAGTAGTATGGATTTTAGTTCTATCAGTTACCAACTTTTGAAAAATATAATGTAATAAAGAACAGAATCTTTTTTCTTTATTTTCCATAATTTTATGATGAAGATCTTCTAGATAAAAGACAACATTCACAATTACATTAGCATAGCAGTTGACACCTGAACTATTTTCCAAATGGTATCCTACAATATCATCAAAAGTGTCCATTTTCATTTTCTTTGCAGCTTCATTATTCTCTTCAATTGTTTTCTTTTTTTGAATTTCACTAGAATGTTTCTCATGTTTCCATTTTTGACATACAACACATTTCTCATATATGGGATATTCACCTAAGTTAGGAGCATAAAGTCTTCTTAACCGATTATACTCTCTTACACAATATCCATCAGCACTAATCTTTTCTCATCAAAATTAATCAAATACAAACCAGATAATGTTCTTACTCGGGACAATGCAACATATGCCATGCCCTCTTTAAACACTGTACTTCCAATATTTACCAAAGCATTGTCTACACTTAAACATTGAGATTTATGAATAGTCACTGCATATGCTAAAGAAAGAGGTAACTGTTTTCTATGAACATACAAGTCTTTTACAAGCAGAAAACGAACAGCACAGCGTCCAATCTGTTTTACTTCTTCAATCTGATCAAATTTAATCTTCAAAAATTCAATTCCATCTATGTTCTGATAATTAACAAAATCAACAACTTTTCCCATTGCTCCATTTACTAAATCCTGCACAATACTGGTGGAGCCCTGCAGTACCGTCCAGAGAGATGCTGCCGGATCGTGGCTGCATGTGCCATTCTGCACAATATTGCCACCAGCAGAGGCATAAACATCGAGGTGTCCGACAGTAAGTCAGATGGCGACAACCAACCACCCGCACAACTCCGACAGCCGCACGTGGCAAACACAGGAGAAGGGCAGAGGAGACGTGCAGACATCACCCAACATTATTTCTGAGGCAGGCAATAATGAGCCATGACACCTAGATGCTGAACATGAAAGTATTTATTAACATGAGCCCATGTATCAATGGGTAGCCACACAGAGATGTGTGCTAATCATAACTATGATTGCATAGGTGAATAACGTTAAATAAACAATACCATGTGCTGGTTAGCAATCATTAGGCTGCAATTGACCATGGTTAAGTCACCATGGCCAAACTGAGGAGAATATGCCTGGCTAGCGCTTCCTGCCACGCACACCCATACGTCTTTCGCCTGCATCGGCCACATCACCATGATGCGCAACTGAAGGGTTTGAGCTGCGCGAACTGCGCCTCCTGGCAGTGGTCACTGGCATCGACAGGCTGCTAAGACTGGAGGCCTCCTAACTCCCCTCCTCCCCTGTCAAGTTGCTGCCGCCAACAGTACCAGCCTGGAGTTGTTCCACGGCGGTGGTCACTTGTCCTAGGGCCCTAGCAACATCCCCACAGTAATGGCCCAGATCTATTTGCATTGCCACGGAGCGACGTGCCAGCTGCGCAGTGGTGTTGCAGAGCTTGTTATTGGCCCTGGTATAGGCTGACATGCACATCATGCTCTGGCGATGCCTTCTCCTCTTTGTGCTTTGGCCCGCAAGCATTGCCTTGGTGAGCTCCTGAATGCTTGCGTTGGTCTGCCTATTCCCCTCCACAAACGCAGTTGTCTGTGCATGCACACTGTCTGTCATTAGGCTGATGTTCTTTGCCAGTTTGGTTATTTGTAGCTGTATTGCGCCCATGTGTCTTGCTTGCATGCGCTGCACGCGTAACATCTGTGACTCCACACCAGCAAACACGTTTGGACCCTGGTCTTCCTGCACAGCAATGCGGGCCCTTGAAATTCGCCTCCGCCCACGTTGGACCTGTGCCTGTGGTGTAGGTGGCGTGGTCACAGGAGGCTGGCTGGTTGCAGGGGTGGGTTCAGGGGCCACCTCAGATTCCATGGGCTGCAGTGAAGGGATCTGGGCCCTGCGTTTGGTAGGTGCGGGTGGTGTGCATGCTGGGGCATCTGGTGGCTCCACATCTGTCTCAGCAGGAGTCTCAGAGATATGTAGGCAGTCAATGTCTTCCGAGTCCATCTCAGCTGCGTCTGTGATGTGAAACAGTGAAATGTTAATATGTGTACGCCTTCCCATTGTGTGACATCATGCATACTTGGCTCACATTAAATCACTGACTGCCATGCAGTGTTGGCGTGTTTTGCTTGCTAGTGTTGTGTTGGATACCCACTTGACTGACATGCCTACGACTCCCATGATGCATTGGGGGTAAGAGGGAAAACGTGGACTGGATACTGAGCTGTACACTGGGGTTGGCCTGGGGGTATGTGCACCACTGGACATTACGTAGGACTGTATGGTTGCATGCATCTTACCTTGTGAGGTACTTGCCGCGCCGGATGTGTCCAGCTGGGTTACTCCCACCACTGCCTCAGGCTGAATTGTCGCCTCCACCAGGTCCTCCAGGGCTGTGTTGTTGGGTACTGTAGATGTGCCCCCTCCTGTGGCCCTTGCCTCCTTCAGCCTTTCTGCGATACGTTCCTTGGCACGGCTTCTGAGGTCGTACCACCTCTTTTTTAGGTCATCAATGCTGCGGTGTGTGACTCCCACTGCTTTGACCGTGCTCTTGATGCGCAGCCAGATCCTCCTTTTGTCAGCCTCAGGCACTTTCAGAGACAATTTCCCAAAGAGCTTGTCATGGTTTCTGGACACCCCCTCAATGAGATTTTCAAGTTCCCTCTCACTGAATTTCAGCTTCCTCTTCCTGGGCGTGGCACTGTCCCCTGTTGTTGCCTTCCCCATCCTGGTGCACAGTGAGTTGCAGGAAACAATCTTGGGTGTTGTCTCAGCTCAGCTCCAGTACTCTCCTTCCTCCTGTCTCCTCCTCTGGGCATTGACTGAAGCATGGGCTGGCTGACTTCCTGGTTGTGATGTCATCAGCATGTTCCCAGAGCAACGCGCTATTTGCGATTTCGCTAATTGCGAAATCGCTATTTGCGAGCTCGCTAATAGAGATTTCGCAAATGGTGGGTTTTCTGAATTTGCGCCTCGCTTTTCGCTACTCGCAAATAGTTTTTGCGATGTTTAGCGAATCGGTAGATTTGCGCGAATGGCTTCATGCATAGCGGATAGCGATTTTTAATTTGCGACTCCTTATTTATCGCAAATTAGGAATCGGTATTTTTGAGTTTGATGCATGTGCCCCCATGTCTTTTACCCAATACTCAAGGCTCGAGGTCAGAGTGCTCTCCCATGTCAAAGCTATTCGACGTTTTGCTAGTAACAGAGCTATTCGTACAAATTTCCCCAACACTCCTTTGATATGAGGCACATAACTCAACAAACACACCACAGGTGTACATTGCAATTGTTGATTGGACATCGTCCGCAAACACCCCACCACTGCAGCCCAGAATTTCGCAACAGCCACACAGTGCCATGCCAAATGCCAAAAGTCTGCGTCCATTTGGTGACATCTTTTACATTCACTAGTGTCCCGTAGTCCAATTTTGTACAATTTTAGAGGTGTATGGTATACCTGATGGATATATTTGAAGTGGATAATTCTGAGGTTACCATTGGACGTTAGTTTACCTGTTAGGTTACATATGTGTTCCCAGTCAGTTGGAGTCAACGGCTGATCTATGCCACTATTCCATCTGGTTAAACTGTCATCTCCAGCCCTCACCATTTCAGCCCGTACCGCCTTATACAGTTTGGTCACTAGTTTACACTTGGAGGGTGTTGTTAATAGTAACTGAAGCGAGTGTAATGTGGGCGGTTCTGTGGGGAATGAGTTATAATGAGCTCTAACCGCTTGTTTTAATCTGTGAATGGTGAATTGAAACAATAATGACGTGTGGGTGATGTATTGGAGGTCTTCAGTTGTGAGGAAATTACCCTCTGTATAAATATCGTGCATGCGTTGTATACCCACCAGTTGTAGCGAGCGGATCGCTCCCCTGTCCTGAGTGACTGATAAGGAACTGTGGTACGCAAGGGGCAGTGCTGGGGCATATAGCGGGAGTTTCCCCGCTAATTTACCGATAGTCTGCCAGGCGGCGACAGTAGTATCCACCGAGTTCATTTCTGTACGTGGTGTACCTCTGCGTGTGTGTGTAAGTATTCCAGCGAGAGGCACGGGATAGGCATCCCCATCCTCCACTGCCACGTGGGGTGTAAATGCATGCGGGTTGTACCAGTGGTAGGCATATTGGGCCTGCGCGCATAAGTAATATACATATAAATCTGGCGCGCAAAAACCTCCATGCATATAGTCTAGTGTAAGTGTTTGCCAGCTCACCCTAGCTTGCCTGCCATTCCAAATCAGTTTTAGCAAGTGGGTGCGAATAGTATGGAAGAGATGCTTCGGTAGTTTAATTGGGATATTATTAAATAAATAAAGAAAGCGTGGTAGTACGATCATTTTGATGATGGCTATGCGGTCCGCCAAGGACAGGGGCAAGGAGGACCATCTGTCAACCTGAGATTCTAGTGACGTGCATGCTTTGCCATAATTGTCTCTGATTACAATCTCCGGGTCACGATGTACCCACACCCCCAGATATTTCACAGGATCGGCCGACCAGATCAATGGGTATTCCATTGGTGGAGGCTTAGTGATTTCCGTCAGGGGTATAATCACCGACTTATCCCAGTTAATCATAAGCCCAGAAAACAGCCCAAAACGGATATATTCCCTTAATAATGGGGATAAATAGACATGAGGCTCACGGACAAAAAGCACCATGTCATCTGCATATAGTGATATTCCGACGGGACGATGATGGAAGTTAAGCGCCGCCTTCCTGTGTCGTTGTCTAATCACACAAGCCAGCGGTTCAAGCGCGATCGCAAAAAGTAGCGGGGATAGCGGGCAACCCTGGCGACTGCCCCTAGTGATAACCAGTGGTTCGGAAGTGATGCCCCCCACCCGGACCCTCGCTGATGGTTCTGTGTATAGCAATTGTATCCAACGCAAGAATATTGGCGGGAATCCCATTCGTTTCAATATATAAAACATATAGCTCCATTCGACGGAGTCGTATGCTTTTGCTGCATCCAGCATGACCGCAGCTGCAGGTAAGTCCGGCGTTAGTACATGATACATGGCAAATAGTGTTTGCAAATTGTGTGATGTAGAGCGTTCCGGTATGAAACCAGATTGATCCGGAAGCACCAGGCTGGTCATTAGGGGTTGGAGTCGCGTGGCCAGTATTTTCGCTAATATTTTGGCATCTAAATTGATTAATGATAAGGGACGATAAGAGTTGCACTGTGAAGGGGGTTTGTCTTTTTTTAGTAAGGTTATGATTAAGGCTTGTCTCAGTGACGGAGGAAGTATACCCGTTTCATGGGCCTCTGCGTATACTTCCAGTAGGTAGGGCGCAAGGAGATCAGCATATTCCTTGTAAAACTCAGCTGTGAGTCCATCCGGCCCAGGGCCTTTTTGTTTGGCAACGCTCGGATCACTGTTTTAATGTCATCTACTCCTATAGGTTGGCCGAGATAGTCACGGTGGCTGTCTGCTAGCCAGGCACATGCTACTTCAGTGAAATAGTCATCGAGGGCCGCTTCATCCGCGCTTCCGCGGGATGTATACAGTGTGGAGTAACAGGATTTAAATTGGTCAACTATCCCCTGCGGTGTGTAGTGTTCATTCCCCTGTGCGTCTACTATTTTCGTGATGTGAGAATGTTCATCACGGAATTTAAGTTTGGCGGCTAGCTGACGTCCAGGTCGGCCTCCTTCACCATACGCCCTCGCGATATGACGGCGTGATAAATAGCGGGTTTCCATTTCTGCCATTTTGTGATATTCTTGTAGTTGTTCCTGAATGTGCGCAAGTGTAGTAGTGTCGGGGTTAGTTGCATAAGTGCCTTCTAGGCTTGTCAGTGTGTTTTCCAGTTTAGCAAGTTGGCCTCGGATATCTTTCAGTATGCCTGCAGCAGTGCCTATGCACACCCCTCGTATAGTAACCTTGAAGGCCTCCCATAACGTAGCTGCACTGTCCACCGTTCCCACATTTATTTCAAAAAATTGTTCTATCGCCTTCCTGAGGGTGTCATTATATATAGGGTCCAATAAAGCGTCAGCTCTGAAACGCCATGTAAACGGGCGGTGGATGGTGGTAGGGATGCGAATACTTAATTTTACTGGGTTGTGGTCTGATAATGTACGCGGTAGTAGAGTTACATCGGCAACCCAGGTATTACTTTCTTCATTTAACAACCAATAATCTAATCTTGACCATGTATTATAAGCAGGTGTTATGTGTGTACCCACCTTTGCTGTGTCATTTCGTAGGCGCCAAGCATCCACCAGACCCATTTCTATCATAGCGTCGCGTATACACTTCGCTACCTTTATAGTGCGCGCCCCATGCGGGTTTGATCTGTCCTTAGCGGGATCTAAGTGCGTGTTGAAATCTCCCCCCCCACAGTATGGCTGCCTCCGGCCATGTTCGTAGCTCTGCTAACATTCGGATAAACACGTGCGGTTCATCCACTACCGGGCCATAAATGTTAATGACAGTGATCAGATGTTGTCCCAATTTACCCTGAATCATTGCGCACCTTCCCTCCTCGTGAATGTAGTCTCTGAGAGCCGTAAATGGCAGGCCTCTTTTAAACAGTATTAGGACCCCCCTGGCGTATGCAGAATATGACGATGCTAATCTACATGCAGCCCATCTGGTTGCAATTTTGGTTTCTGATGATTTGGTCAAATGTGTTTCCTGTAAGAGGGCTATTTGTGTACTGTGCCTGTCTAAATAAGCCAGTACTTGGCGAATTTTTTTGGGGGTGTTGAGTCCCCTCACATTCCACGTCAGGCAGTTATAATCAGCGTGCATCATTCGTGTAGTTTAACTCGGACGACGATGGATAACGAGTAGACCCCATATACTCATGGCGATAGCTACGTGACATAGCAGTATAGAAGTCTAGTTGCACAGCTAGGCGCTCCATAGTATTCTGCGATGGTCCGTGCTCATGGTCCCTGCCAGCATTTTTATGCGGTAAATGATGTGTGCCAGAAGAAGCAAAATGAACGGTATGGTTGGTATCTGTGTGGACCCTGTCGTACGTAACTTTCTCATGTGTGCTTAAATAATCACATCGTGATAAACTAATAATAACTTGACAATGCCCTACCCCCCTCCCACTTCAGCACCCCAACTTTGCCAAAGCCATAGCCCTTGCCCCTAACCTCCCTCAACGTAAACAATAACATAAATGCCATAAAGAGGGGTATACCCATTCGTGGGGTCATAGCGACGCAGCTAGCCTCCCACCATGTCGGGGAGGTGACCACCGGGTGTTTATATGGAGCACCTGAGCCACCTTCTTGGCCAGCCAACAAAAATCTGTATGCAATCGTTCAGCCTCTTGCACATAGTAACCCCCCACAATTGAAGCATTCAGTATTTGTAAACGATACCAAAATATTTAGGCTCTGCAGTATTAGATTCATATGACAGAGCTTATTAAAGGTGTGTCCATCTGAGAGTCATATATATAACGAAGCTCAAGGGATAACATTGGATCATGGTAGTTTAGCGACTTATCCCTCCATTCAGTCATCAACATCTGATGTGGCTGGTGGTGGTGTTTTCTGGCGTCGTAGTGTTTTCGCATAATCCAGGGCTCGTTTGGAATTTACGAAGACTTTGGCTTTATCCTCAGTTCCAATTCGTAATCGCGCCGGGTATAACATTGCATAGGGAATCTTTTCGGCGAATAGGAGTTTCTTGGTTGCCTGGAATTCTTTCCGTGCAGCTTGTACTGTGGCTGTAAAGTCCGGATAGAATGATAGGGCATTACCTTGATAAACCACATTTCCTTTTTGTCGTGACATGCGGAGTATAGTGTCTCTATCTCTGTAGTTAAGCAGGCGGGTGATAACCGGTCTCGGTGGTGCCCCCGGTGGCGGCCGTGCTGCTAATGAGCGATGGGCTCTCTCTACAGTGAACATATTGGAAAGCGTGCCTTCGTCCAACATTGGTCGATTCCTGCAGGCCCAAAATGCGTATGTTATTCCGCCTTGAGCGCGCTTCAAGATCTTTTCACTTGGATGACCGCTAGTATTTGCTCCATGTCGGATGTCCTCTTGTCAACTTTCTGGAGATTGTCCTCTGTATTTGAAATGCGTTGTTCTGCTTCTCCGATTCATAGGTTCTGTTTATCGAGTTTGGCAGAAATGCTGTCGATGCGACCGTTGAGCGCCTCCATATTGTCGTTGTTGGACTGTAGGCTCATATGGATAGCCGCCAAGGATTTCTCTAGTGTGGTCGGGGCTGAGGTGGCCCCCTCCAGCTCCGAATCCGACGCATGCTGGGGCTTGCTTGATTTGCGCAGCTCGAACGTAAATCTCGGCTGATGTTTATCAGGTTTCCCCATTTCGCGGCGTCTATGTCGCACCACAGATCTCTCCACCTGTGATGCAGCCTTCGCTTCCAGTGTAGGGTGTGCTATGGAGTGATCAGAGTATCACAGGAGGTGCCAGTCGTCGACCGCAAATGCTAGTTCTTAAAGTCACGCTGCCGTATCTGCTCGTTGCCAGCTGATACTCACCAGCAAGTGCTTAGGCACGACAGTGTGTTCCCACGCGCCTTCACCACCTTTTATGTTTGTGCGGCGCAGCTTTTGGCTTATATGCAATCACTTATGGGCATCAAGGAGATAAACGATGCGCCGCATACCGCTCTCAAGAGTAACAGTTATAGCAGATGTTGGGGATTCCGTCTAGTACATGCTAGCAGGCGCTTAGGAGTTGCAATGCGCACCACCGTGCTTTCACCGTTAATTGTCTCTGGTCGGCGTGACGCTTAAATGATGTATGATGCCAGAGGATTGTCGGCGATTCAGCTGAGTTATAGACCGTCACCACTTGCGATCGAGGCCCGTAGCTCACACACGCTTCCTAGCGCAGCAATTGCGATATTCTCAGCATTAGCGGGTCATGCAGATGTGTGTTAGTGTCTTATGCATATTCCGTCTGGTGTCACCACGCAGCAGCCTCTTTGTGATGTCCTTGGCCCTCTGTGTGTCTCCCTGCTGGATTGTTGTGTTTCCACAATCTATACGCTCGTGCGGGGAGTGCAATGTCTTTGTGCTGGGGGCCCGCTATCCTCCCATGCACAGTCGCTTGCAACATTCGCCGACTTTTCCTGCGCGGCTTCCCCCAATGTTCTGCTTGCTCTGACGCGCTCGGGTCGCAGTTCACCCACCTTCAGTGCCGGCCTCGGAGTCCCTTTGGCGTAGGAAGGCAGCCCGTTATCTCTCCGGCTATTGTTGTCCAGGCGCCTTACCGGGAGAGCGGTCGTGGTGTCGGCATTAGGCAGCTGGTCATCCGCTTCGGCCGCCGCGCGATCTTCGGCATCGGACTCACCAGGCTCCGGACATGGGGGCCGCCATCTTGTCTCAATTGCAGCGTCAAGTGCGGCCGCCACTTATCGCAGTTACACTGTCCGATCCAGCCGCAATTTCACCGCTATGCACTTCCCCAGTTTCAGGGTGTTAGAGGCTGCCGCGTAGAGTCACCGATGGCTGCAGGAAAGCAGGATTAATGCAGGATTGTGTCGGTGGTCGGCCGAGCCGCGGTATTAAGCGGCCATCTTGCCGTGCGTCAAGCCACGCCCCCCGATGGAATTAAAGACCCTGGTGAGGAAAGGAGCTATAGAGATGCAAAACAATTTATATAAAGAAGCTGGGAAGCTATCCAGGCCAGATGCCTTGTGTGGCTTCAGCCTAAAGATCGCTGAGATAACCTCTTCGATCTGGATCAATTTCTCAAGATTTGCTGCCTGTGTCGCTGTCAAGCGCGCCACTATCACCTCTTCAAGATACTTCGCGATGTCCCATATGGGTAGATTCTTTGCCGAGTAAAGCTCTCTATAAAAGGACCCAAATCTAGCTGTGACCACTTTGTCCTCCTCAATTAGAGTACCTTCCGATGACAACAATGCATCGACCACATTGGCCTCGCGCAACCCTCTAAGTTTGATTGCCAGCATCCTGCCACATTTATTTCCTCCCACATAAAAAGAGTGTTTCAGACTTAAAATCGAATATTCAGTGCTATCTAGATCTAACCCTGCCAGTTGTTTTCTAGCCACTTCCAGCTGCCGCCACACCCTGGGAGCCCCCGTTCGGTGGTGTACGCGATCGAGTTCCCAAATCTGTTGTTGTAGTTGTGTGCATTTGTCACGCCTTACTTTGTTGTCAGTTGCTGCGACAGCAATACATTTTCCCCTCTAAACCGCTTTCATGGTGTCCCAAATCATGGCTTTCAGCACGTCAGTTGTGTCATGAAACCGCTAGGTATTCCCTTATCTCCCCCTCGATCTGCTTTGTCACCTCTGGTCTGCGAAGTAGAGTTTCGCAAGGCCGCCAGGTGTGGGATGTCTGGCTCTGCAATGGGAGGGTAAGGTCCAACAGGCTTGCAGATTTGTCCGACAGAGAGCGAGGTTCTATTTCCACTGAACACATAGCTGCATGTACCTCGCGGGAGCCCAGAAAGTAATTTAACCTGCGTAGGATATATGTACGTGGGAGTAGAATGTATAGTCCAGTGGATGTGATGCCCTCCATAGGTCTCGCAAGCACATCTCCTGTAACAAAGGGCCCTCCCTGGACTGATGGCCCCCACCAACTCATGCCTGTATATCAAGCGATCCAGGTCATTGTGGAATACCAAATAGTCTCCCCCATGACCACCCAGTGGCTCTGCATAGCCATAATTTCTGCCACTGCCCCATGCAAAGTAATGTTCCTGACCCTCGTTGGGGCCTTAGATGGATCCCAATACTAGTGAGAACCGAAGAGAATGTGATAGCCCAGGAGGCGGCCTTTAATTTCTGTTATTTTTGGACCCACCTTCCCACGGAAGGATTGTGCGAACAGCAGTTTACTCCTGCTGTCTTGCGTGGGAGGTAGGAAAAATACTGTTGAGGGAACACCCTAGATTTGAGTCTATGCTAATCTCTGAAATGAAGAAGTGTTTCTTGAAGAAGACAAAAATCTGCCTGTGAGTGTTCTAGATAGGACAGGATGGCCCTCCTCTTAACTGGGTTATTCAAGCTCTTAACATTGAGGGTTGAGACCCTCAAACCATTCATAGATGATGTCATGAATGGCTACTGTGATTTTGCTCACCTGCAATAGAGTCTCCCACCTCTCTCACTCCCTCCCCATCATTGCAGTGCTTCAGGTGCATTGAGTAGCTAACATTTTGTGGTAGGCACGCATGAACAATCCCCCAACAAGGAGCAATCAAACAAGCGAAAATCCCCTACCTATTTCTTTAATAGTATGCTAAACGTCGTATAATATACACATGTGAACAGTGCAGAAAGAAGAAAAAGCAAAAATATAACAAAATAGATTTATTTTTTCAGTAAAAGTACAAAAGACTCAAATATAATACAGAAATATTTTTGGGGGATAATTGTTAAATAAATACATATACATAGACCCACCACTCATACAACAACTCACAGCTACACACATACTACCATACTTCTTTCATACAAACAACTAAACTGCATACACTAACTGGAGCAAAGCAAATAAACAATAAATGATAATCTGTTCGATAAATATCATGAATCTAATAAACAACATTAAACTGATCATAGAAGTATCACTAACGCCGACGCGCGTTTCGGTGTACAGGCCAAATGTGGCAAAACACCTTCATCAGGGCGTGGATACCACGACAGGGGAGTGGTTGAAATTTCGGTGAATTGAACAGCTGACCAATAGGCTGTATCAGAAAATGCCGTGCATAGAGATTCGATGGCGTAATTTAAGTACGGTGTTCCACGGGAAAAAGACTGACTTGGGGTGTTGATAAAATTCAAATGACATACAGAATTTCTGAGGTCCGATATTAAGTGCGAGATATAGAGGCGCTGGGGGCAGGAAAAGACTCGTCTTTCCCAAGACGTTGGTTTTAATAAAGCACCCAATATTTTCTCGAGAATCAAACATTCAACAGTCCAGCAGACTAAGGTGTCACGGGACTCATACAGACACCCGCTGGGCGTCCCTCGCTCAGGATAGAACGGTGGAGACTCGAATAGGGCTGGTCATGGCGGCGACATGATGGTCGTTACTTCATAGCTGATAAAAGAGGCATGCCCCCAGCGCCTCTATATCTCGCACTTAATATCGGACCTCAGAAATTCTGTATGTCATTTGAATTTTATCAACACCCCAAGTCAGTCTTTTTCCCGTGGAACACCGTACTTAAATTACGTCAGCTGTTCAATTCACCGAAATTTCCACCACTCCCCTGTCGTGGTATCCACGCCCTGATGAAGGTGTTTTGCCACATTTGGCCTGTACACCGAAACGCGCGTCGGCGTTAGTGATACTTCTATGATCAGTTTAATGTTGTTTATTAGAATCATGATATTTATCGAACAGATTATCATTTATTGTTTATTTGCTTTGCTCTAGTTAGTGTATGCAGTTTAGTTGTTTGTATGAAAGAAGTATGGTAGTATGTGTGTAGCTGTGAGTTGTTGTATGAGTGGTGGGTCTATGTATATGTATTTATTTAACAATTATCCCCCAAAAATATTTCTGTATTATATTTGAGTCTTTTGTACTTTTACTGAAAAAATAAATCTATTTTGTTATATTTTTGCTTTTTCTTCTTTCAGCACTGTTCACATGTGTATATTATACGACGTTTAGCATACTATTAAAGAAATAGGTAGGGGATTTTCGCTTGTTTGATTGCTCCATGTTTCCCCTATGATCCCTCTACCTTTATTTGCCTAAATAGGGGCCCCCTTTGTTTGATTGCCCAATCCCCCAACAAGAACAGTTAACCCCCAAAGTCTCTGAGACAGGGAACGAAAGGTGAGCTCCATTCCCTGCTCAGTGGTACAATCTCCGTTAGGGGTTGTGGCCAAGTCCTCCGCAGTCACCTCCGGTTCCCCCAACCCTTGGCCACCCGACCACCCCGCCAACACCCCCACCCCCCTGAACAGAATGCAGTGTCTCAAGTGGGATCATTAGCCCCCAAGCCTTCCGTGAGCTTCTCAATCAGGGCCTTCATCTCCAAGACCATAGCCATCTGGTCTGGACCAGACACCCTTCTCCCTGAGGGCATCCGCTGCCATCTCCAGCAGTCTTCCGATTTCTGGCTCCCTTCTGCGCTTTCGATTTCTCCTCACCTTGCATATCGATCTGTAGTAACTCACATGCCACAGCCAAAGGACAAAATTGATAAAGTTAGTCCTGCCAGTGAAAGATCAGACGCAAGGGGTGCCCCCAGGAGTATGACACTTTTTTATCCTGCAGGAAGGTCGTAACAGCGCAAAACTCCCTCCTCTTCTGGAGAGTCGTGGCCGCAAGGTCTTGATATAAATGCAAATTCTGGCCTTGAAATGTGACGGACGGACGATGACATCCGGGCCACTCTCAGGATTCAGTCTTTTAGGGAAAAGCTGTGAACACCTGTCAAAATGTCCAGCGAACGAGAAGAGCCGGGGCCCCATCTACCTATTCTGTGGGTCCTATCTAATTGGATCTTCAATGCTGGTGTGTCTCCCAGGATCTGAGCAAACAGGGCCACCATGTAGGTTTCTATGTTGTCTCCCTCCGCTTCCCATGGGGCTCCTCGTATTTGTATATTATTTCTCCTGGAGCAGTTTTCCAAGTCCTCCACTTGGGATTGCAAGTCAATTTGCAATTGTTCAATCTCTTCATCCCAGGAGTACTCTCTTCCCTCCAGGGCATCCACCCTGTTGCCTATATATGTGACTTTGCTTGCAGTTCGTGCATTAGGTCTCTTTTAACTGCAAGGATGTCATCTCTTAGAGCTGAGAAGAGCGACTCCAGATAAGGTCGCATAACCGGGGCCTCCAACTTTCCCCCATAGTCGAGGCAGTCCGGCTTGTCCCGGCCTGGGAATCCCCTTCATGGAAGCCCGATGACTTCGATAACAAGTCCTTAATTGAGGCCCCCTTCTTGGTTAACTTTGACGCCATCGCTCCAGTAGGTCCCGGCCCCACGTGCAGGAGTCGAAGTGCCCCTCTTGCTGCTGTGAGTGCTCCACTCGGGCCCACGGTGCTGTCGAACCCACTCTATTCAACCCTCAGATTGCCAGTCATCCCAGCGGACTTGTAGGTCAGGGCACTGCTAAGCCAGCCACCTGGGCCCCCGCCAGACCCGGCAGCACCAATTCCCTCTTCAGTGCCCGGAGTCACAGGTCCCACCCCAACAATAAGAGTGTAGGCCCCGCTGTCCGAACCCTGCGCTTCCGGGCCCAGCCATCTTCGCCTTTGTGCAGTGCTTTTCTGCTGTCTTACTCATGTGTGGTGGTGTCTAGCCCCCTTCGACTCCCCAGTCTTGAGGCTCCTTCTCGTGCGCTCCTATGCTCAGGACCCCGACTGTCCATATCACTCTCTGTGGATCTCGCCCTAGCAGGCGATTGGGAATCTAATCTTGAGTAACTCCATCGCCCCTCCCAGCTGCGAGCTGTCTCTGCTCTGTGTGTCCGTCGGGCACGTTGGGCTTTCTCCCGCCTACTCCTTCTGCAAATCCACCCTGTGACCTGCGAGCCCCGTTCTGTGCCATTTTATGGGCCGGTTACCCTCCTTCCATACAACACAGGTGAGTCAGCCTTTTCTCTCTGGCGCGGCTTTGACGGGGCTCCCCCTGTCCTCCTTCCTCTGTTGCCTGCACTGCAGGTGGAAACGCAGCCTCCTCGCCTCCGATGGGATAAAGGCCACTGGAATGTGCCAGGGAGGCCTCTCAATGCACAGCCCGTCGGCTGGACTATTCTGGTTTAAGCCTGTCTCAGTGGCGTTCACTGTCTCTCCTGGAAAAGCGGGCCCAACCGTCTCCTCCCCAGGGGGCCCCTGCCTCCAGTTACCGGGGTCATCCCGGATCACCCGTCACACTGACACTCTAGGCCTCGCTGCCAGTCTGGCTTCACCATGCAATATGGGTCGGTGTCCATCTGCTGTCGACTCCACTCAGGCACCTCGGTGAAGTTGCCTCCGCTGATCGCGTTCTCAGGACCTCCCGGTCTCCTCTCACCGCATTGCAGGGCTGCGGTGATATGCAGCATTTTATCAGCGGCCGGCACCCCAAACCAAGACCAAGGCACCTGGCCGGCCGTGCTGGTGTGTAGTCCAGTGTACAGATCTGCGCAGCCCGCACTTGGTTCTGTGCGCAGTGGTTGCTCCCATTCTCTGGATTGAGCGGGACCACCCCTGCACCGTCAAAGGTCCCCCCGCTGCCCCAGATGCTCCGGCAACTCTCTACACCACTTCTGCTGCTCTTATGGGGTAAGCGGAGGAGGCCAGGCCGCGCCGGAGACGGAGAGACCAAGGCACACGTACTACTTGGTCGCCATCTTGGCCACGCCCCCTAAATAAACAATTTTGAGATAGATACACAAATATCATTTAAAAGAAAATAGTTTCGGAGGTACATAATATCATTTTAAATAATATCAATAATTTTAATATTGTTTTCAATAATATAGTGGTTAAAAATCGTTTTTCAATTATTTGAATGTGCTTTAGTAGATATATTGTGTTACTATTGTTTATATAAATGTTCGTTTTTTAAAAACATAGCTTGAAAATTTAAGTGATTTAGAATTATTTATTTAATTTCGAATAATAATTCATACTGTCATAGAAGGTTGATGGGTTTGTAGGGGGATAGGGTGGCAAGTTAATTAGGTAATAATTAATTATGAATTAGTTAATACATTGCATTTAATTATATGATTGATTTTTACTATGCAAATTATGTGATACAAATTTATTTTTAATACATGTTATTTGTGGGGTGTTAGGCTTCTAGAAGTATAGGGTGGGTAGTTAATTAAGTAAAATTAATTAACAACTAAATATACATCTTTAATTAATTATTTAATTGATTTTAAATTATGTAATTTATGAAATATTTATTTATATTATTTATATTTTAGTTGTGGGATGCTAGGTTTTTAGGGTCATAGGGCGGGAAGTTAATCAACCAATAATTATTTAACTTTTAATTATTATTTGTGAATTAGTTATTTTCATTAATTACATTTTAAATACGTAAATTATGGAATACTTATTAATGTTAATTATATTTTAGTTGCGGGCTGCAAGGCTTGTAGGGGTTTAGGCTGGGCAGGTAATTAAGTAAAAATTAGCAATTATTTACAAAATGTTACTTATTTAATTGATTTTAAATATGTAAGTTTTGGAATATTTTTTTTGTTCCATATATTTAAGGTGTGGCCCGCTGGGTTTGGAGAAGTATAGGGTTGGAAGGCAATGAATTAATAATTGAATAACAATTATTGATTAATGGATAATTAATTGTTTTACTGAATAGTAATTATATAAATTGCTTATTTGTTTTTCGTTTTTTTTATACATTTATATATATTTGTATATTTCATGTTAATTAATAGTTTTTATATCAAGAGTTTAATATCTTTTTCTACATTCATGATGCTACTTATATATGTATGTGCTTGAACTTAAGTACATTCCCTGCTCTTGTTTAGACTGCAGTAGGAAAAGTAAAATTAAACTTTTCACAGTTCAACGCTTTCCCTACTGTTACGCTGTTTGGAGTGGGAATAATACATTTCACCCGTCCAAAATCCAACACTTTCCCTACTGTTGTGTTGTTGGTAGTGAAAAATCGTACATTTTTCTCCTCCAAAGTTAAACACTTTCCCTATGGTTGCATAGATTGGAGTAGGACTAGTAAATGTTACCCCTCCAAAGTCCAACACTTACCCTACTGTTGCACTGTTTGGAGTAAGAATAATAAATGTAACCTATCTGAAGTCCAAAGCTTTCTATACTGTTTTAAAGACTGGAGTGGCAATGAAAAATTTTACCCCTCGTAAGTCCAATGCTTTCCTATTCTTGCACAGATTGGAGTGAGAATAGTAAATTATTTCCCTCTGAAGTCCAACACTTTCCCTACTGTTGTACAGACTAGAGAGAGCATAGTAAATGTTACCCCTCTGAAATCCAATACTTTCCCTTCTGTTGTAGGGGAATAGTAGACTTTACCACTCCGAAGACCAACGCTTTCTCCATAGTTGCATAGATTGGAGTTGGAATAGTAAATGTAATGCCTCCAAAGTCCAACACTTTCCTCACTGTAGATTAGACTTATTTTTGTATTTTATTTAAAGAGTTTTATTAAGCGCTGACAAAACCCAAGGGTATCAGAGCACCTTACAGCACCGTAAGGCATTATCAGTCATTCACAATACAGTATAATTGAAGTCTCGAGAGTCAACTCAATGGGTCAATAACAATACAGTATGATTGTAGTGTCAAATGTCAAATCATTGTAGAGACCTTGAGAGAGATATGCATATAATCAAGTAGTGTTTCCAGTGCATTAGGAGTAATTTCCTCTAGGGTTAAGGTGTTGATTTAGGAGGAGTTATTTTTATTGTTTCTTGAAGCGCGTGAAGGAGGGGTTAGTTCTGATATATACGGTGTTGTGTGTTTTCTGCATGGACCTTTGTAGTTTTCCCTGTGTTGACCTAGCTGTGCATGTGGTAGGCCTCATTTACCTTTGCACACATTACTAAATAAACATGTTTGCTTTTGTGCCACGTTATACTTTCACATGGAACCTGCATATGTTTTCATGTTCTGTTCTTTTCCTGGGCGTTAGTCTGAACACCACAGACAAGGTCAAACAGCAATGACCATTGTTAATCTTTCTGGCTTGGCACTAGCCCCTAGACATAACACAAGAATGCAGCTGTTGTTTATGTGCATACATGTCCTAGCATATAGATGAGTACTTGAGCCACAAACACACATGGAATGAGAACTCTGAGACAAGAACACTGCGTCTGCTGAGATGTAGAGTGTTCTTTTGTGCATGCTAAGGTAAGGGGTCTGCCGATAATCCCAGAGATCTTTCATAAAATCATATAGCTTTATTTGCAGGGGAGGGGTTAGGTTACTCTGTTTTATTAAATGACAGCACTTTTCATGGTATATGGATTATTGACCATGCTAGCAGTATTTTTATTATGCATTTGTTTTCTAATTGTGGCACGTATACTGCATTTCAGAGCACAATAGTTTAACAAATATTCTAAACTTCCTCTGTGTCTCTTGTTCATCTTATTGTGGACAAGTACAAGTGAGAGAGCGCAAGGGTGTGTCTTGTTACCGCGATCCCTGAGAGTATTCTGGGGATGCCAATTCACTTATCTCTCTGGTATGGTTAGGAGGGCAAGTGAAACACTATAGCTAGTCTGACTCTGGGTCATGGATACTGAGGTAGTATGATGACTCAGTTCCTACATGCTGATGTTCCATGATCCCAAGCATAGTTCTGTTCCTAGAGCAGAATCCCTGCAACACTGGCAGAGATTTCAAGATTTTGGGTGCATTGCCCAAGAAAGAGCGAGAGTGGGCTTTTTGTTTATGTTTTGTGGGGATGATAAGAAGAAGTGTTTTGGAGATTCTTAGATTTCTTGTTTGGCCTTCTTTTGTGAGTTTAGAAGCTTAGAGCATTGTGGGTGAGACAAGCAGTTTTGAAGCAGCAGTGTGCTTTGATCTGTAGCCACTTTAGATTTTACAGTGATGGGGAGATGTGATCATATCTCTTTGCCGCTGCATTTAGAGTGGCTCTCAGGGGACTAAATTGGCTTTTGGTGTGCCTGTTAAGGTGACATTCCCGTAGTCTAATCTGGATAGAACCAGTGCTTGCATGGCGATTTTTAGGTCATTTGCTGGGAAGAAGGGCTTAATTCAGTGGTGGAGTTTTAGGTTAAGGAATTCACTCTTCGCTATAGACCCTTTATGTATGATCACCCACCATTCCTCCAAATCTCCCATTAAAAAATGTACCTCACTTGTGTGGGTAGGCCTAGTACCCGTGACAGGAAACGGCCCAAATCGCAATGTGGACACCTCACATTTTTCCACAGAAAACGTACTCTTTTTTTCCAAAGTGCCTAGCTGTGGATTTGGGACCCTAGCTCAGCCGACACCTGGGGAAACCTAGCAAACCTGTACATTTTGTAAAACTAGACACCCAGGGGAATACAGGAAGGGGTGACTTGTGTGCCTCTCACCAGGTTCTGTTGCCCAGAATCACTTGCAAACCTCAAGCTTTGTAAAAAAAAGCACATTTTCCTCACGTTTCTGTGATGGAAAGTTCAGGAATCTGCAAGGAGCCATAAACTTCCACCCACCCAGCATTCCCCCATGTCTCCCAATAAACATGGTACCTCACTTGTGTGTAGGCCTAGTGCCTGTGACAGGAAACGCAACATGGACCCGTCACATTTTTCCACAGAAAACTGACCCCTTTTTTGCAATGTGCCTAGCTGTGGATTTTGGGCCTTAGATCAGCCGACACCTAGGGAAACCTAGAAAACCTGTACATTTTTAAAAACTAGACACCCAGGGGAATCCAGTATGGTGTGACTTACGTGCCTCTCTCTAGGGTCTGTTATCCAGAATCCTTTGCAAACCTCAAACTTTTTCAAAAGGAACACATTTTCCTGGAATCTACGGGGAGCCACAAACTTCAACCCACCCAGAATTCCCCCAAGCCTCCTGATAAAAATTGAGCCTCACTTGTGTGGGTAGGCCTAGTGCCCCAGCAGGAAACGGCCAAAAATGCAACGTGAACACATCACATTTTTACACTGAAAGCTGACCCTTTTTTTTGCAATGAGCCTGGCTATGGCTTTGGGACCCTAGCTCAGCCGGCACCCGGGGAATTGTAGCAAAGCTACAATTTTTGAAAACTAGACACCCAGGTGAATCCAGGATGGGGTGATGTGCATGGCTCTCAGCGGGGTCTGTTACCCAGAATCCCTTGCAAACCTCAAACTTTGTAAAATAAAAACTAAACAGCTAACTATAACTCGCGCCCCCGCAATGCACTGCTGATGACGTCACATATTACATCACTCATGACATGGTCAGTGACATCACTGATGACATCACTGATGACATCTCAAATGACATCACTGATGACATCACTGATGACATCATCCATGTGATAATTTCATGCATCTTCTCACACCCTAATATAACTTTTGATACACCCACTCTAAATTACAGACTGCCATTCTCAAAACCATAGACACTCCAACACCAATAACTACATACCCACTCACTGATTCTTAGGTCTACACACACATCCACTCACTCACCCGTACAGTCACTCATACTTACGGTCACTCAGTACAGGACTATCATATGCACTCACACACCTATATAGACACTCACACACCGCCACTCATCCATAGAGCTACTCACACACCTAGTCAGTCATGCAAATAATTAATCACACTCCCATTTACTCACCTATACAGTTATACACACACCAGCTCACTTACTCATACAAATACTAGCACATTCTTACGCTCTTATACAATCACTGATACAAGCACACACTCATCCATACAGCCACTCTCACAATCACACACTCTCACTTATAGCCATTTAAATACTCTAACACACATATATACTGCCTTTCACATATGTAGTTACTCACACATGTACCACTGAGATATACAATCACTCACTAACACACCCATACACACACTCACCCACCCATACAGTCCATCACAGATGCACTCTTGAAACCATGCACCCAGTGAATCACCCACTCACACATCTATGCACAGAGTCACACACACCCCACCCACACAACACTCAGGCACCCATACAGATACTCAGACAACCAATCAATAACTCGTATAGACACTTATGTAGCTACTCACAAACCCATGCAGCTGCTTACACACCAACAGACAGACGGATACAGACATTCACATAGTTTAGTCACTAACCCATGCATTCACTAAGATACGTTTAATCACTCACTTATAGACTCAGTCACGCACCTACTAAATCATCCATTCAGATATTTATACACCCACTCATTCTTCAATACGCCTTTCCCTATATATATTAAACATATTTAAACTTTACAGAAACACACAGTCACTGGATGATGTCATCAGTGATGTCATCAGTGATGTCATTTGAGATGTCATCAGTGATGTCATCAGTGATGTCACTGACCATGTCATGAGTGATGTAATATGTGACGTCATCAGCAGTGCATTACGGGGCGCGAGTTATAGTTTGCTGAACTAACTATAACAAGGGAATTTCACAGGGTTTTGTACGAGTGAAATGTCCAACTAACTATAACTTTCCCTAAAACCTATGGTTTTTTCAGTGAATTTCAAAGGTTTTTTAAATGCTAATTTCTAACTATAACGTGCCTGAAACCTATGGTTTTTTCAGTGAATTTCAAAGGTTTTTTAAATGCTAATTTCTAACTATAACGTGTCTGAAACCTATGGTTTTTTCAGTGAATTTCAAAGGTTTTTTAAATGCTAATTTCTAACTATAACGTGCCTGTAACCTATGGTTTTTTAATTGAATTTCAAAGGTTTTTTAAATGCTAGTTTCTAACTATGCCTACAGAGGTAGGACATGTGAAGAAAGAAGAAAAAACGCACAGAAAGAAGCAAAAGAAATGCAGAAAGAAGCAACAGAAGTCCACAAAGATGAAGAAAAGTGCAGGAAGAAGCAAGACATGTGCAGAAAGAACCAACAGAGGAGCAGAAATAGGCCTTGTTGCAAAATCATCCTGTGCCCACAACTTTTTCAGACGGGTACTGGTGGTAACTGACTCTGAGTAACTAAGCCTAGAGCCAGTGCTATGCTAAAAGACACTTAGAATACAGTGAAAACACCTACATACACTAGGGAACACTATGCGTTGGGGTTCCCCTGTGATTAGCATGACCTCCTCTGTAAGACCCTAGTACATAATAGGGCAGGGGGATTAAAACTACCTCTTAAAACGCGCCACGGGGCGCGTTTGCACAGTGGTGAAGGGAGGGGTGCCTGAGGTGACGTGTGCAAACACGCCCTGTGGCCGGTTTAAGTTGGGAGATTAAGTCCCCTTGAATCGTGAGGGTCCCTGCGGTCCAACTAGCCCACTAGGTACCTCCAGTAAGCGCCACAGAGCTGCGTTGCAGAGAGGTGTAAAAAGGGGCGTGGCCTGGACCACCTCTCTGCAACGCAGGCCTGTGGTGCTTACTGGAGGTACCTGGTGGCCTAGTTGGCCCCCAGGGGCCCTCAGGATTGAAGGGGACTTAATTCCCCAACTTAAAACGCGCCACAGGGCATGTTTCCACACATGTCACCTGAGGCCCCGCCCCCTCCCTTCACCACTGTGAAAACGCGCCCCGTGGCGCGTTTTAAGTTGGGGGATAAAGTCCCCTTGAATCCTGAGGGTCCCTGGGGTCCAACTAGCCCACGAGGTACCTTCAGTAAGCGCCACAGAGCTGCGTTTCACAGAGGTGTAAAAAGGGGTGTGGCCTGGACCACCTCTCTGCAACGCAGGCCTGTGGCGCTTACTGGAGATACCTGGTGGGCTAGTTGGCCCCCAGGGGCCCTCAGGATTGAAGGAGACTTAATTCCCCAACTTAAAACGCGCCACAGGGCGTGTTTGCACACATGTCACCTCAGGCCCTGCCCCCTCCCTTCACCACTGTGCAAACGCGCCCCGTGGCGCGTTTTAAGTTGGGGGATAAAGTCCCCTTGAATCCTGAGGGTCTCTGGGGTCCAACTAGCCCACAAGGTACCTCCAGTAAGCGCCACAGAGCTGCGTTGCACAGAGGTGTAAAAAGGGGCATGGCCTGGACCACCTCTCTGCAACGCAGGCCTGTGGCGCTTACTGGAGATACCTGGTGGGCTAGTTGGCCCCCAGGGGCCCTCAGGATTGAAGGGAACTTAATTCCCCAACTTAAAACGCGCCACAGGGCCCCCCCACACAGGACGTTTTTTTTTTTAAAACAAGCCCCGGGGGGTGGCGGTCCCCGGGGCTGCGGGGGGCCATGTGCCCCCTGCAAATATGTAAAGAAAGCCCCGGGGGTGGTGGTCCCCGGGGCTTGGGGGCCATGGAGGCCCCCACCCATTTAAAATACAAGCCCGGGGGGGTGGCGGTCCCCGGGGCTGCGGGGGGCCGTGAGCCCCCCGCAAATATTTTAGAAAAGCCCCGGGGGTGGCGGTCCCCGGGGCTATGGGGGCGTCCCTGGGCCCCCGCTATTAAATTTACGCATGCCCCCGGGACTTGGCCCACCCGGGGGCTAAATATAAACAAAGCGCGGGAGTCCGTGCTTCATTTTTTTTTTTGCAACCGGATCCGCGGATCCGGCGCGCATTTTGCAGATTTTTTTTTTTTTTACAAAAATGCTTTTTTGGGCCCTGAGCAGGCCTAGGGGGTCAGGGTGTTTCTACCCTGCCCCCTTTTCTTGTTTTGCGCGTTTCTTTTTCTATTTTCTTGTGCCTCGGTTCTACCGAGGCACAAGATGGCTGCCAACACTTCCTGGTTTGGAGTGTTGACAGCCAATTAGAATAAAGCTCGTGGTCGGGAGGGTCCGCGGATCCTCCGTGCCTCTAAATATCGAAACTTTTATTTTTGATTTTCTCAGCAACTACTGAACGGATTTACACCATTTTTAAAAAGGGTGCTTTCTGAACCAAGCACTACCTTTTTGCCAAATTTGGTGTAATTCCGTTCAGCAGTTCGGGCTGTAGCCGTGTCTAAAATTTCCTATGGGAATTAACATGGAGAAAACATGTTTTGGGACCCCCCTTTTTTCTCGGCCCCCGCTTGATGAATCACCCCGAAACTTTCAAGATAGAAGCGGACCGGAGCGGGCCATAAGTTCTGAAAATTTCGCGAAGATTCGTCAACCGGCGCCAAAGTTATTGGGAAAAGAATGTTACGAATTTCCTATGGATAATAGGTCCTAACTATAACTATCTACTGGCGACCGCCAGTAGATAATATATATATATATATATACACAAAGTCCTACTACATATAAAGACTTACACATATATATATATACACATGATTAATTCTAAAAACACAGTGAGTGACAATATGTACACTATATACACCAACATGACAATCCACATTTGAACATTTTATTTACCAATACCACCCTTTCTAGTACATATATGTAACTCCAATATGTACATATTGAGTGATAAGATACTCAGCTATGGGTGATCTTTTTGCAAAAGAAAAAGGGGGTTGGTAATAATGAGTGATGGAAGGTATAGCTTGTGCAGATCCCTCAATGTTCTCCTATGCAGTATCCCCTGCAAACCTCAAATTTAGGTAACAAAATGGCATTTTCCTCATTTCTGTCTGGTATCACCATGCAGGCACAAATTTCCTACCCTACCACACAGCATTTCTCTCAGTCTCCTGAGTAAAATGATACCTCACTTGTGTGGGTGGGCCAAGGGCCGGCGACTGGGAAGGGCCAAAAACATAGGGATTGAGGGGATAGCACAGCAAGCTCTAACACTGGGTGGCAGGACATTTGTGCAGGTGCGGTGATCCCACACAGAAATGTAAGGAAATGTGATTTTATTTACCTATATTTGAGGTTTGCATGGGATTCTAGGTAGGAAAACGTTGGGGGATGCACTCAAGCCACACCTCCCTGGACTCCCCCAGTACATACACAGATCCCTAGACACAAATAGATGCTGCCTGCTCATCCTCCTAGACCTATCAGCAGCCTTTGACACAGTCAACCACAAGCTACTCTTAGACTCCCTGCTTCAATGAATCGGAGCAGATGGCACAGTTCTGCATGGTTCACCTCTTATCTGTCTAACCGCTCCCAACTAATAAAAATAAACAACTTGACATATGATTTCTTTTCCATTACCCGAGGTGTCCCTCAAGGCTCAGTCATCTCACCGACACTCTTCAACATCTACATGGGGCCCCTCACTACAATACATTGTCTACCAACTTTATGCTGATGACACCCAAATTCATCTTAAAATATCCTCTTTGAACGACATACGCCGGCTCAAACCCACGCTCATAAAAGTTCAAAACTGGCTATCACACAACCACCTCAAACTCAATCTTGTTTTGTCCAGCCACAGCCAATCACCACAGTTCCAAGAATGGCTGAATAACCTGGACGTTCTGAACTGCAAATTGACTCTGGTAGACTCTGTCAAATATCTGGGGATCACCCTGGATTCAAGCTTGAACATGAGCATACACATAAGGTCTATAGCAAAGGGCAACTTCCTTAACCTAAAACTCCTCAACAAAATTAAGCCCTTCCTCCTGCCAAATAATCACCATGCAAGCACTGGTTCTATCCAGACTAGACTATGGGAATGTCACCTTAACAGGCACACCAAAAGCGTACTTAGTCCCCTGAGAGCCATTCTAAATGCAGGTGCTAAGAGATATGATCACATCTCCCCATCACTGAAAAATCTAAGGTGGCTATAAATCAAAGCATGCACCTGCTTCAAAACTGCTTGTCTCACCCACAAAGCTCTAGATGCTGATAAACCAGACTACCTCCTATCTAAACTCACAAAAGCAGGCCAAACAAGAAATCTAAGAAGCTCCAACACACTTCTTCTCATCCTCCCCATAAAACATAAACAAAAAGCCCACTCGCTCTTTCTCAGGAAATGCACCCAAAATCTTGAAATCTCTGCCAGTGTTGCAGGGATACTGCTCTAGAACTGAACTATGCTTAGGATCATGGAACATCAGCATTTAGGTACTGAGTCATCATACTACCTCAATATCCATAAGTCAGTGTCCGACGAGCTATAGTGCCTCACTTGCCCACTTAATGATACCAGAGAAATAAGTGGACTGGCATCCCCAGAACACAACCCTCTCAACCCTCTCAGGGATCTCGGTAACAAGACACACCCTTTCGCTCTCTCACTCGTACTTGTCCACAATAAGATGAACAAGAGACACAGAGGAAGTTTAGAATATTTGTTAAACTATTGTGCTCTGAAATGCAGTATACGTGCTACAATTTGAAAACAAATGCATAATGAAAATACTGCTATCATGGTCAATAATCTATATACCATGAAAAGTGCTGTCATTTTATAAGACAGAGTAACCTAACCCCCCTCCCCTGTGAATAAAGCTAAATGATTTTATGAAAGATCTCTGGGATTATCGGCAGACCCCTTACCTTAGCATACACAGATGAATGCTCTACATCTCAGCAGACGCAGTGTTCTTGTCTCAGAATTCTCATTCCATGTGTGTGTTTGTGACTCAGGTACTCATCTATATGCTAGGACATGTATGCTCATAAACAACAGCTGCAATATTGTGTTATGTCTAGGGGCTAATGAATAGCCAGAAAGAATAACAATCGACATTACTGTATGACCTTGTCTGTGGTGATCAGAATAAAGCCCAGGAGAAGAACAGAACACGAAAACATATGCAGGTTCCATGTGAAAGTACAATGTGGCACAAAAGCAAATGTGTTTATTTAGTAATGTGTGCAAAGGAAAATTAGGCCTACCACATGCACAGCTAGGCAAACACAGGGAGATCTATAATGGGCCATGCAGAAAACACACGACCCCCTCCCCTTGGTCAGGACAATAGCACTAAAAAAACAAGAAAAGGGGAATTAATGCTAATTATGTATTCAACAAGTAAGAGCACCCAAAGTGCTATGGTAGGAATGCGAAAGATAAAAATCTTAATATAAGGTGTAAAAGACGATTTTGAAAACTGTCCAATCAAGGTGATTTGCAGGAATCCAGAATGCTTCTCACCATTCCATAGGCCA
Source organism: Calotriton arnoldi (assembly GCA_963921515.1). NCBI lineage: Eukaryota > Metazoa > Chordata > Amphibia > Caudata > Salamandridae > Calotriton > Calotriton arnoldi. The sequence continues at coordinate 284,714 of CAWUFW010014840.1, read as the reverse complement.
AAGACTCCATGAAGGAATCCGACTCTGCACATAAGGATTGGTTAACAGCCCAAGTCACGAGCTCCAATGAACAAACATGCTCTTCAGTCTTAGCCGATGCTGAGACAATTACTGGGCAACCTGCATCCGTGTTAATAGAGCCTGTTTCTTGTGATCTATGTGGCGATGCACATATTTCCTCATATGTTAAAGGCTGAAACCTCACATTGTGAAGAAGTCACAAGCCCAAAGGAAATTTCTGAAAATGGGTGACTAAGGGACTCATTATGAGTCCAAAGTCAAGGCAGGCGGTGTATGTGAAGCCAAGCATATATCCAGTGCCCCTTCGAAGGGACACAAGATGCAGTGGAACGCAGGTTGCACGCAGGTAAACCAGTCAGGCCAGAATGTCAAAGACCAATCAAGATCCAATTTCTGTAGTAACATAATTCCAAAAATATGATTCATCCACTCACGGTAAGGTTGTAGCAATGCCAGTTCCAGAGTGTCCACAAACAGACCATCCATTGCGAGAATCAGGAACAGGACAAGGGTGCTTCAAATGAGGAATAACAGCCACAGGAATCCTCTGAATACACTAGAGAAAATGGAGTTAATAAAAACCGGGATTACTCCAAAAATGGTCTGAAAAGAAGTAACAAGGCCAGAGCCTATAACCTTAAAAAAGTGGGCAAGGCCGGCTGTACTAGAGGCATTAAAAATTTGATGCACTAATTCTCAAAAATGCAGGCAAAGGTTAGTATTTAACAATGACTGTATTTCACTGGAAGTCCTAGCCACCTTCAATTCCAGGGTCTCGCGGGCAGATGTAAGAACTACTTCTTGTTGAAACAATAATGCTTTGAGTCTGCTTACCTTGTTGATGTCTGCCTTCAAAGTTGGAATGGAAGGCCACAGCGAGCTATCTACTATCCCATGCAGAAGGGTACGCAGGACGTTGTTGCAACAAGTGACTAACTGGGAAACGGACACAATGTATGGGACCCCATCCTGCATTCCGCAACAGGCTCAATGACTAAGCATTAGATAACTCCTGTTAGAGAGTACTGTAATGAAGGGGAGAATTGTGGGAACCGGGACTCCTTTTGGAAAGCAAGCTAAATTATGTGCTGAAGTGTTACAAGCACTGTGAATTTTTGCGTGTTTACAAACAAATGAATGTCCAACAGTAGAGTCACATTCTTCACCAGTAATAAAGACTTCCTGGTTGCTACATTCACAACGATAGGCAAAGAGAAGTGACCACACTTCATGTACGTAACTGCTACCCAGGGGCTCGTATCTACCTATAGGAAAATGTTTCATGCAAGCTGTGAATTGAAATGCCAAAATAGGCAGTTAAATAACTCCATGTATTAACCACACAGCTGAAGGCGTCTCAGCTATAGTGAATGGAAGTTGTTCTAACTTTTTAAAATGTAGCATTGTGTAAGTTGTGTCTTTCATGGGCATTAATTGTTGTTTGCGTGTTAAATTAAATGGTAAAAACAAATCGGTACAATTCAGGTAGTGCCATGGAACACATCCATTTTTAAGCGTTGAAGTGTCCAGCTAAACTCCATAATAGAGCTAAACTGACTTTGCCCATGATATAATGTTGACAGGTCACTTTGCAAAATATCAATAACAGACGATACAATACTGTTCAAGCTATAAATATGAGATGACAAGGTATTAATACTATTATCGACAACAGCTAGCACCAAATTATCCTCGTCAATTTGTCTCAAATGGACAGCAGCTTCCATTTGGGTCAATATCCAAATTTCATTACAAGAGGCATATATAAATCTTTTAGAACAAGGGGATTTGGGACCTAAAAGAAAATCTGATAAATTCATGCCTGCAGACAAAGAAAAAGATGCTGCTTTACTGCAGACAGTGTGGAATGTTCCAACCATTGTTGACACAGCTTTCCTACCAAATAAGTGGTATAGTACCAGAATGTGTTGACTCTAAATATAGTGGATCAGGTCCACTTGATTTAAACCCATGTGTGGAGTTGAGAATATGAGCATGACAGCCATTGATGTCCACTGGCCATAATAACCGCCCACCAGGACTCGAAAATGAAGAATTAAATGTACCATTATGCACCATGCTATTTAATTGTCCTTCTGTGTGCCAATCATTAAAATGGGCAACAGAAGGAATGGTCGAGGCATTCATTTCTTTAATTTTAGCCATTCCTAAACAAGTAATCTGCGGGATTGTTAAATTTAAAAAAGAGTTTGTGTGGGAATTAAACAGGCTTTAAATAAATTTTCCGCGCCTTGAACCTGTCAGGACTTTGTACCCCAAATTGACTTCAAACCAATGGTGTCCTTCCAGTAATCATAAGTTTTTAGGGCCAACTGATTGATGAACATAGCAGTTTATATAAGCTTAGTTTGAGTAAGCATATATTTCTTTGGTGGTGTTGGAGGTAATTTAAAATAATATGATGTGGGGTTTGAAGTGTCATGTCCCCTAAAGTGAGTATACTTAGCTTTTTGTACGTTTTTGGAGGTGGGGTTGGGCAATGCTCTCATTGTGTATAATTAAAATGGGTACGCACTCTACCGGTTTTGGGGTAATACCCCTCATCAGATAGGCTAGCTTGAATCCAGTGGCAAAGTGAGCAACGGAACCACATCTGGGCATACCCTGCCAACTTAGGCCAAACAAAGCAAACACAAGGAGATGATGGATGGAGCGCTGAAACTTTTCAGACATTCATCCCCAGTCACAGATCTGGGTTGAATCCATCATCGTTCTTTAGCTCACCTCGCCACCCCAGTTCAGACCCAGCCATATGCAAATCAGTCTGGACCCTGTTCCTCATGGGAACAGCCCAGCCCAAACTGCAAAGCCATGTCTTCCCTGGACTGGAAACAAGCTTCCTGAAACTGGTTTCGTGGTAACACCCCTCATCAGCCAGGCGAGCTTGAATTCAGTGGAAAGTGAGCAAGGGACCCATGTCTGGGCATACTCTGCCAACTTAGGGCGAACAAAGCAAACACAAGGAGACGATGGCGGAACACTGAAACGTTTCAGACACTCACCCGCAGATACAGATCTGGGTTGAATTCATTAGCGTTCTTTAGCTCACTTTGCCACCCCAGTTCAGACTCAGCCATATGCAAATTAGTCTTGTCCCTGTTCCTCTTTGGAACAGTCCAACTCGAACTGCCAAGCCAGGTCTTTCCTGGACCGGATAAAAGCATCCTGGGACCGGTTTTGGGGTAACACCCCTCATCAGCCAGGCAAGCTTGAATCCAATGACAAAGTGAGCAAGGGACCCATATCAGGGCATACTCTGCCAACTTAGGGCGCACAAAGCACCGGCACAAATTTCCTACCACCCAATGTTCCCCTCGGTCTCCAGAGTAAAATGATACCTCACTTGTGAAGTGCCAAAAACATCGGGATTGGTGGTATAGCACTGCTAGCTCTAAGCGCTATATTTTTTTATATGCGTGTTTAGGCTGACTCTGAATTAGGCACCCACACAAGTGAGGTATAATATTTATCAGGAGACCAAGGAAAACACTGCGTGGTAGGACGTTTGTGCCGGTGCCGTGATCCCAGGCACAAATGTAAGGAAAATTTGATTTTTTTAGATAAATTTGAGGTTTGCAGGGGATTCTGGGTAGGAAAACGTTGGGCGATCCACACAAGTTACACCTCCATGGACTCCCCTGGGTGTCCAGTTTTTGGAAATGTTTGGGTGTTATGTGGATTTCCCTAGATGCCCACCGAGTCTTTTTGTGATCGATAATTTTGAAGTCTCCACAGTACGTTTTGGGCCATTTCCTGTTGCTGGCACTTGGCCTAACAACACAAGTGAGGTACCATTTTCATCAGGAGACTTGGGGGAATGCTGGGAGGGTGGAAGTTTGTGGCTCCCCACAGATTCCAGAACTTTCCATCACAGAAATGTAAGGAAAATGTGTTTCTTTTTACAAAGTTTGAGGTTTGCAGGGGATTCCGGGTAACGGAACTTAGTGAGAGCCACACAAGTCACCCAATCCTGGCTTCCCGTTCGTGTTTAGTTTTCAAAAATGTACAGGTTTACTAATTTCTCTGGTTGCCAGCTGAGCTAGGGTCCACAATCCACAGCTAGGCAGATTGCGAAAAAGGATTCGTTTTCAGTAGAAAAATGTGATATGTCCACATTGCGTTTAGGGCCCTTTCCTGTCATGGGTACGAGGCCTTCCACACAAGTGAGGTACCATTATTATTGGGAGACTTGGGGGAACGCTGGGTGTGTGGAAACTTGTTGCTCCCTGCAGATTCCAGAACTTTCCATCACAGAAATGTGAGGAAAATGTGTTTTTTTTACAAAGTTTGAGGTTTGCAAGGGATTTTGGAAAACAGAACCTGGTGAGAGTCACTTAAGTCACCCCATCCTGGATTTCCCTGGGTGTCTAGTTTTAAAAAATGTACAGGTTTGCTAGGTTTCCTTTGATGCCGGCAGAGCTAGGGTCCGAATTCCACAACTAGGCACATTGCAAAAAATGGTCCATGCCTAGTGGGCTTTCCGCCCACCCCCGGGCGGCAGATCGGGGGCTATTGCTCCCATATACCCGGCGGGGCAGAAAGACTGTGCCCATTTTTATGGGAGGGTGGAGGCATTGGCATGGCCATTCTGGGCAGCCCCCACCCACTCTAAGAAAAGAAAATAGTCCAGGGGCCTAGTAGGCTTTCTGCCCCTCAAGGGGGCAGATCTGGGACTATTGCCTCACCTACCCCCCTAGGGGAGGCAGAAAGACTTTGGTCCCCATTTAGGTGGGGTAGTAGAATGGCCAAGCCCATTGTGGGCAGTCCCTAAACCTCTTTTATAAAAAAAATCCTATTTTCTAGTGGGATTTCTGCCCCCTGGGGGTCAGATGGGGGAAATACTGTCCCGTTTGTGTTTGGGGTGGGGGCATTGGCATGCCCATTCCGGATACCCCCCCACCCCTACGTATATAAAAAAAATCCCTGGTGCCTAGTGGGATTTCTGCCCCCCCGGGGGGCAGATCAGGGGCTATTGCCCCACATGCATCCAGGGGGGCAGAAAGACTGTGGCTATTTGTTTTGGGGGGTGGGGGCATTTGCATGCCCATTCTGGGCAGACCCCTCCCCTATGTATAAAAAACAACATAATTCCTGATGTCAAGTGGACTCTCTGCCTCCTGGGGGGAGATCAGAGGCTAATGCCCCCATCTGCCTCCCAGAGGAGGCAGAAAGACTGTGGCTAATTTTTTTGGGTGGTGGGGTGGGGGCGATGGCATGCCTGTTCTGGGCAGCCCTTATCCCTATGTTTAAAAAAGCATAATCCCTGATGCCTAGTGGGCTTTCTGCTCCCCCTGGGGGACAGATCAGGTGCTATTGCCCCGATCTCCCTCCTGGGGGTGCAGAAAGTCTGTGGCATTTTTTTGAGGGATGGGGTATTGGCATGCCAATTATGGGCAGCCCCACCCCTAAACTATGAAAAAAATAATCCCTGGCTTACTAGTGGGCTTTCTGTCCCCCCCGGGTGGGCAGATTGGGGGCTATTCTCCCATCTTTCCCCAAGGGAAGGCAGAAAGACTGAATATTTACAGAACTGTTGAGGGGGAGCAAAAGTCCTTGCCCAAGGGGCTGCTCACTGTCTCTGGTGTCTAGTGGGTGGATACCTGCTTGGCAATCACCCACCTGCAGTAATCCCCTAGCAGGGTTCCACTAGGGAGGGGTACCATTGGGAAGGAGAGATTCTCCCCTTTCGAACGATGCCTATCCCATCTGCCTACGTGCTCGGGGGACTGAGATAGCCGCACAAGCCTGTAGGCAGTGATGCTCTTGCTTGCAAACAGCAGAGCACTGTTTGCTATGGCATGGTGGGAGCAGTGTTCCCGCCATGCCATAGCAAACTGCAATATCCAATGGGTGGGCACCCCAGAACATTGCTGGAGTTGGCCCTGGGGGGTGGCAGTCCCCAGGGCCATCTAGGGCTCCAAGATTGGGCTGTGCCGTCCCTCTCCCTTATTCAAATTTGCCTTGGGGAGGAGGTGGTCCCCTGGGCGAGGGGTCCACAACGGACCCCCTTCATTAATGTATTTGTTCCCCAGGAATTTGGCGGTCCCCAGGGCTGTGAAGGGGAGCCAGAACCCCTCATGCATCATTATTTATTTTAGCCCTGGGGAGGTGGTGGTCCTCGGGGCAGCGGGGTAGGTCATATGGCTTTTTTAAAAATATGTATGTGCCCCATGGAGGGGAGGTCCCCTGGGCTGTTTGGGGGCAACACATAAATATAAAACAATGCCCTGGGGAGTTGGCGATCCCCACGGCTTTAGGTATTCTAGGAGGGGGGCCCAAGTGCCCCCTGCTACGTATTTAAACATGCCCCGGGACCTTGGCCACCCGGGGGTCTATTGTAAACAAAGCTGCAGAAGTCGTGGATCCAACATGATTCCCGACAGAAAAAAATGCTTTTTGGGCCCTGGTGTGTCCCTGTGAGACCCCCCCAAGAGGCCTAGGGGATCCGGGTGTTTGTACCCTGCCTCCTTTTCTTTTCTTAATGTTTTTTCTTGTGACTCAGTTCAACTGAGTCATAAGATGGCTGTCAACACTTCCTGGTTTGATGTTTTGGCAGCCAAACGGATACCAGCACGAGATCGGGAGGGGTCGCGGATCTACTGCATCCCTAGATATACAACTGTAAATTTCTTTAAATTTCCCAGCAACTACTGAATGGATTTACACCATTGCAGTGTTTTGGCAACTCTGCGTTCCTCGTAGAATGCGGAGTTGTCGAAAAACTCTGCACTCTACAACGGAGCAGAGTTTTTTTGTGTTGTCATGCCCGAAATGTGTTTTTTCGCGCGCGGGAGCGACTTACTGGGTGCTTGCAATCGCCGATGAGATTGTCTGAGCCATTCTGGAGCGCCACTAGATTTGCTAGGCGGCCGCATGGTCCCATGAGAGTTCGCAGTCACCAACACGTCATTCGAGCTTGCCAGCAGCCTTTCGGTGGGGGTTTTATGAAGAACGCGACCCCGAATGCACAGAATCTACCGCGACTGCAATCTGGAGAAGGTTTTCTCCCCGAGCAGCATCAAATCCTTCTCAAAAATTATGATTTGAAGTAAAAAACTCCTCAAATTGACATTTGGCTATTATTTTTTGTGCAAGGAGTCCTTTTTCTTTTTTAACTTTTTTTTCAAGAGGAAGGAAGTGCCCCAGAGCCTCCGACTTTCTGTACCTGTCCAGCAGGCTCCACCCAGTGCTTTGTCCATCCCCTGGTCAATTTTCATTTAGATTTGGAGCTGGAAGGATCACTCTTTGTGTCTGCTGCATAATATATCATTGAATTTGAGGACTTTGAATTTGAGATTTCACAAGCAAGTTGGAAAACTGGTGTTGTTTGTTTGATTGGGACCATGCACCTAGATTTATTTGTATTTTTCATTGATTTTTAAAAATTTATTGTGGTGTGTGGCCTGTAGCTTCAGTAAGGGCCTAGTTGTTTCTTTGTAAGTAATTTTTCTTCTATTATAAAGGAAATATGTTGCACAGTTCACTAAATTTTCTCCAATGTTTGAAATCAATTTGTAATATTTATTTAATTCACTATGCAGCCCAGTAGTCTGCCAATAGGCCTTTCTCAGCCAGTAGGCCCAGAGCTACTCATGGGTGCATGAAACAACAACTGTTTCTGTGGTATCTGTTGAATTTAAAACATCATTTCGGGCATGGATGGCATTGGATTGAAATACAAAATGTGTTTTTTGTGGTATTTCACTTTTTTTCCATGAGATGTGTTGTTTAGCTTTGTCTGGCCAGTGTGTGAGTGTGTTTGTAATATTGGATCCCCAGCATTTGCCTTGGCTTCTCATGGGGCCATGGGCCATTTTGTAAAGTCTGTGTCCATATGCCTGATTGTTTTCATTGTTTTCTAGGCCTTCTGCTTGCTGTTGTGACCATGTGGCTGGTGGCCATTTTGTGGAGGCAGTCAGTGTGCTTTTTTGCCATAGGCCTGCATGTCTTCCCTTTGTTCCTCTTGGCTTATTGCTTCTTGTTGTGGTGGCCTGGCCATGTGGCTGGCGGCCATTTTGTGAGGCAGCCAGTGTGCTTTTCCCGTAGGCCTGCATTGTCTTCCCTTTGCAGGCTTATTGCTTCTTGTGGTGGCCTGGCCATGTGGCTGGTGGCCATTTTGTGAAGGCAGCCAGTGTGCTTCTGCCATAGGCCTGCATGCCTTCTTTGTGGTAGCTATGTCTTCTTGCTGGTTGTTGTTTTGCATGCACTTTTTTCTTCTTTTATTCAGCAAAAATGTAGCACAGTTCACTATATTTTCTCCCAGTTTTTAATAAATTTGCAATATTGATTTGAATTGATTCACTATGTGGGCTAGTTTGCCAATGGGTTTTCCAGCACATAGACCCAGAGCTACTCATGGGTGCATGAAACAACTGTTTCTGTGGTGTCTGTTTAATTTAAACATCATTTTGGGAATGGATGGCAGTGGATTAAAATACAAAATATGTTTTTTGTGGTATTTCACTTTTTTTCATGTGTTAAATTAATGAAATGTCTTTGTTAGATGTGTGTGATTATAACTTGCAAACCAGTATTTAGCCCTGCAGATTTTCGTTTTTGGCATTGTTGTATTAAAGATGTGTTGTTTAGCAAGTATTCCTCCTTTGTCTGTCCAGTGTGTGAGTGTGTTTGAAAGTAGGCCAGCAATGCATTTGCCTTGGTTCCCCAGGGCCATATGGCGGGGGCCATTTTGTAAAGTCTGTGTCCTCCTTAGGCCTGCTTGTGTTCATTGTTTTCCAGTCCTCCTGCTTGTTGTTGTTGTGAAGTAACCATGTGGCTGGCGGCCATTATGTGCAGGCAGTCAGTGTGCTTTTGCCATAGGCCTGCATGTCTTCCTTTTGCTCCCCTTGGCTTATTGCTTCTTGTTGTGGCCTGGCCATGTGGCTGGACACCATTTTGTGTGTTCAGCCAGCGTGCCCCTTTGCCATATGCTTGCATGGATGGTTGATCAATGAGATAAGCAGCTTAATATATTCATAATTAGACGCTTAAGGGTAATTTTAGTTTTTTTATTATTTATAATTATTTCTTTATTTTAATTTCTTTTTTTTCATTTTTATGTTTTAATGTTTCCAATTTCAGTTTCAAAGTAACATGACTTGGCATCAATGAACCAATAACATAAACCCCATGTCTGCTATATGACGTGCACAACAGTATTCATTGTCTAGGGATTTCTCATTCAATTGTCATTTGCCTGCTGCAGCTCCCTGAGTGTCGCATCCATTTCCCGCCACGTGATGCACAATGCCAAACCATTACATTTGTGTTTTTGTTGTTGTTGTTCTTCTTTACTATCCTTCCTGAGTGTACTGGACTGTACAGTACACCATGAAAGCCCTTGTTGTTGTAAAAGTCTCACAAATGGTTACACTGTATTGTTATTTTTTTTAATAACTGAGGTAACACTAACACGTGTGACCACACACTAAATTATAATATTTGTTTGTACTAGTAATTATTGAACTACAACAATGCCACAATTCACTGATGTTCTTCTTCCTTCTTTGCTTTTAGATGCACAAGAGAAGGAGACAATATCACCCATTGTACTGCCAGACAGAAGGCCTGTGCAATGCGCACGACGTCGCATGACGTGTGACAACAGACATCTCTTCAACTTGTGAATCTAAAAATAGGGCTGCTGCATGCTAACTGACAGCTTCAAGATGGTCCCAAAGAAAGGTACAGTACCAAGAAAGTCAAAGTTGCCAGTAAGAAGAAGAAGACACTGCCACTTACCACAACGGTATGTCGCCCAGTACCTTTTTTGGGAAACTAAAAATTGCGCCTGCAGCAGCGGTGTCCGGTGAGCAAGCTGGTAGCAGCACCCCAGCATCGGCGGACCCGGCCCTCCAACCCAGGCCCAAGCCCATGTCTGTCACAGAGGCAGTCAGTCTAATCACAGCAACGCCAACGAGCAGTGATGTTGAAATTGACTTATTGTTACAACAAAGTAGTACCCAATCAATGCAGGAATGCAGGAAACCATCACCAATAGTAGTTGTTCCTCCCGAAGTAGGGGCAGTTCAGGAGATCGAGCTTCCTGCTCAGGAAGAAGAGCAAGCCACTCTTTCAGTAGATCTATTGTCTTCCAGAATCCCAGCAGGGAAAAGGAGGGTTAGTCCATCAACTTCTTCTCCCTTCTGATGATCTAGACACCACTTGGATCCTGCCTCAGTCTGTGAGTGAGACACGCCACGCCCATGAGACAAGGCTAGGGAAAAGGAAGGTTCCGGAAAGCCTTAGAGTTATGCAGGTAGATGTAGAAGAGGAGGTTGATGACGAGCCAGTCATTTTGGACTTTAGCCCTGCCCCAGTTGAGACTGACATTACCTCATCCCAAATTGCTGTGAGGGATGTGGCATGGATACCACCAACACAGATACCACCAACAACACCTCCACCTTCCATATTAACAAAGTCCCGGCAGCGACCTACATCAATCACAGCCACCTCAGTAGAAGTAGGTACTGCAAAGAGTCAAACATCACGCCTACCTACCAGTTCATCCAACATAGCAAGTGGCACCAGCAGTGTCAGAAAGTGGACCTCCCCAGTTTGGGACTTCTTTTTGGTTAGCCAGAAGGAGGTGAACATTGCTATATGCTCCATTTGTGGAGTAGGTGTTAGTCGAGGTAAGCTGGGTACAAACTATGGTACCGGAGGCCAAACAACCCATCTGAGAAAACACTACTTGATCCAGTGGGAGGCGCACCTTAGCGGCCAAAAAACTGTAATTGTTGATGGCGGAGAGGATGAATATCCGATCACGGTGGAAGGTGAAAAGAGGGAGACATTTTCTCTGGTACACAAAGCAGCCCAGTCCCCAGCAGTGCAGTGGTACCGCCCACATCATCATCAGCAACATCGCAATGGCACAAGAGTCAGGTCAAGAGTCCAAGGGGTCCAAGGGGACCAAGTCAAGAGAGTACTGCAACGAAAAAACGCACATAGAGCCTAACAATATCTGGTCTCAAGAAGTCACCTGCATCAGTGGCACCAGAAGAGAAAAAAATCCAGGCAACCATTCTCAGCATGTTTAGGCCGGAGGGCAGTACGAACGCCACCACCCAACATCATGTTTGTACAACTCGAAGCTGGCTACAATGTTAGCGCTGGATAACCCCCCTCTTTTTCTTTTGTGGAAAGGGTGGGTTTTCTTGTACTTGTGGCAGCCATCTTCCCAAAATGGAAGGTTCCCAGCCGGTCCTATTTTACCAGAGTTGCTGTTCCAGCACTACATCACGACGTGCTGGAATTGCTTGGACAAGCTTTGCAGCAGAGTGCTGTTCACACTATTCACCTGACGACAGACATGTGGACCAGTTGCCAAGCCACTGATTACATTAGCATCATTGCACACTGGATCTCTTTTGTGGGGGTTACAGAAAAGATATCTGCAGGTGTTGACACTGCTGACATTTTTAAGGGCACTCTGAAGCATGTTACAGTAGCCATGTTCGCCATGGAGAAATCCCATACTATTGCAAACATTTTGGAAGACTTTAACACTAAGGACTTTGAATGGCTGCGACCAAGAAGTCTTAACATTGGTTATGTTGCCATGGACAATGCCTGTAATATAGTTGAGGCCATGGCCGATGATGGCTATTTCAAGGTCCTGTATTTGGTGCACTGCTTTAGCATCATTATTCAAGACTTTCTGAAAAAAAAAGACAGTCAGCAACTTTCTCACCTCCTGCATAGGAATCTGCACACATTTCAGCCATTCTTTTAAAGCCCGGAAGCAGCTGATGATCATTCAACGTGATAATAGATTGTCAGTTAAAGCACTCATCCAGGAGGTGCCAACACGTTGGAACTCAACTTATTACATACTTGAACATCTGCTTGAGCAGTACAGACCAATCAATGAATATGTCATGCAAAGAGGGGATTCAATTGTGAAAGGCATGATCATTGAGATGGACCAATGGGGCCTAGTTAAATGAGAGATGCTGCTTCCTTTCGAGGTCTTCACACATGAAGTCAGCAAGGGGACTGTACCATGGGCCAAGCTATCCCATTGTTGCACATGCTACAGGAACAGCTAAAGGAGGTGTCTGCAATGTACGCAGGTGTGGAGGAAAAAAAAGAAGCATATGACTTGGTGGAGAGTTTAATCCTTTGCTTATCTGAAAATACAAGGGTGCAAAGAGGCATTGTGTCATCCAACCATTAAATGTGTGCCACAATTCTTGATCCACGGTACAGACCATTACTGGACACTTTCATTCCTTTTTTAGACGAGGTTGTTGCCAACTACAAAACTTGGATAGCTGTGCATGCCAGTCACCTAGAAAAAGAAAGGCCGGGAATTAGATGCCCGCTCTTCCAGGGCACAACAAATACTGCAGGGCAGCTATCAAGTTCAACTTCAGAGCCTGAGGGCAGTGCGGTTGGCTCACAGCAGCCAAAAACAAAAACCATAACAAGAACAACATCAACAACAACAAGAACAGGAGCATCAGACCCCAAATCGGCAAAGGAATGGTTTCTACTGGCAGGGCTTAAGTTCAGTGCTGAGGCAAAGGCAAAAGAGGCCGAGTAAAGTGAAGCACCCATGACCATTGAGCGGATGGTCCAGGCCTATCTGATTGACCCAACCGAGGTCTACTTTGATCAAAACCCATTGCTGTATTGCTATGGGAAAAGGTGCCAATGTCCAGTGCTCAGCAGGCTAGCAATAAACTATCTGACTTGCCCCGTAGCAAGTGTCTCTGCTGAGCGTGTTTTCAGTGCTGCTGGTGCCTTTCTGACAGTGAGAAGGACCAGTCTCCCACCCCAAAATGTGGAGAGGTTAACCATGATCAAAATGAATCAGCACTTTATTCCACCGAATTATACCATATCTGAAGTACCACAGCAGGAAGAGGATGACGGCTACTCAGGTCATGGAAGAAGTGTGTTAGGTGACCTACTTCTGGGTGAACCACCAGAGTTTGAGAATGAGCTCTACTTCCCGGACAACTTGGCTTTAGTTTCTAGTTACTTTCTTTCTTTATTTGATGTCCAAACCCCCCCGCCCCCAAAAAAGATATAGCTAAGGAACAGCATTTACTTTATTATTTGTGTGTGTCTGGTTGACCAATTCATCGCCACCGTCTTACTCTTAGACACATTTTTGCCATATTGGAGTTGCAGCTGTGTGCAATGAAGAAGTCCCGACTCGCCCTAAAGCCATTTCCCTCAAGCCAGACATTCGATGAACAAACAAATGTGTGCCTGTCTCTGTCTCCAACCCTGGGCCCTGACTATCTAGCTATCCTTTCCTCTTAGCCTAGAGGGACTGCCCCACATGTGAGATTATTAATAATTCGATTTACAGTGAAGCAATGGATGATCTGTATTCTGCAATGAGCCACCAATCGATCACAGTAAGTACACCGGAAGAACAGGTAAATAATGGCATGCATTGCACGCTGAGTGATTGTTGTTTGTTGTGATGTAAACTTGTGCATGATGATAAGTCATCATCATCAATCATGTGTCTGTCAATTAGAGTTGAGACTTGAGAAGAAGAGAAGATTCATGTGGTGGCAGCAGGCAGCGTGGGACTGGGTGCTTGTTTGTTACGCTTAATGTTGAATGGAAGAGTGGATGTGTAGTGCCTGAGTGAATGGATGAGTTCATGGATAATGGCTGGGTGAATGAATCAGTACATGGGTAGTGTCTGGGTAAATGGATAAGTGCATGAGTAGTGCCTGAGTGATTAGATGAGTATATGGGAAGGGTCTGGGTGAATAGACGAGTGCATGGGTAGTAACTGGGGTAATCTGTTAGTTCAACTGTAGTGTCTGAATGAATGGATGAGTGCATGGGTAGTGTCTGAGTAAATGGATGTGTGCATGGGTAGTGTGCGAGTGAATGGATGAGTGTATGGGTACTGCCTTGGTGATTAGATGAGTGCATGAGTAGTACCTGGGTAAGTGCATGAGTGTATGGGCAGTGCCTCAGTAAACGGATGAGTGCAAGGGTAGTGTCTGGGTGATTAGGTGAGTGCATGAATAGTGTGTTGGTGTTTGTGTGAGTGCTTGGGTAATTGGATTAGTGCATGGGTAGTACCGGGTTGATTGTATGAGGGCGTGAGTAGCGCATAGGTGATTAGATGAGTGCAAGAGTAGCGCCTGGGTGATTGGATGAGTGCAAGGGTAGACCCTGGGTCACTGGATGAGTGCAGGGTAGTGGCTTGGTGATTGGCTGAGTACACAGATAGGGTCTGGGTGATTGGGTGAATGCACGGATACTGTCTGTGTGATTGGGTGAGTGCATGGATAATGCCTGGGTGATTGCATGAGTAAATGGGTACTGCCTGGGTGATTGGATGAGGCCATGAGTAGTGCCTGGGTGAGTGGATGAGTGCATGGGGAGCGCCTCAGTGAATGGATGAATGCATATGTAGTGTCTGGGTTTTGGCATAGTGCATAGGTAGCGCCTGGGTGATTAGATGAGTGCCTGAGTAGTGGCTGGGAGATTAAATGAATTCAAGTGCAGTACTTGAGGATTGGATGACTGTTTAGGTAGTGGCTGGATGATTGCAGTAGTGCAACTGTTGTGCCTGGTAGATGGGATGAGTACATGAGTAGTAATTCAATTAATCCATTACTAGATTAGTGATTTGACACACGTAATATATCTCGACCTCCAACCACTGTGAAAAAATTAAAAAAGACAAACTTTTATTAGAATTTTATTCCAAACATTAGGCAACCAAGTAACATACAATATTTTTTAAGCAAAACTTTAATTTAACATAGACAAATGTTTTACTGCTTTTTCCTGTTTTCAGCTTTCATACTTGTTCATTTTCAACAGTGTTTTGTATGAAGATTCATCATGAAACAGTAAGAGAAAACAATCAATGGATTATAAAAAAAAAAAAAAAATGTGCACAGTAGCTCTTTACAACTATATCATACTGTTCACAGCATTCACTACAAGTTTTTTAATACTGGCTTGCTGTTAGCTTACTACCTTAATGAAAACAATTATATGGTAAAATTGTTTCTGATATTATTATATCTGGTACAAAATGTCCAACAAATATCAAGCAGTTTTTATTTTTTAATATCCTTTTGTAAACATCATCCCTTTTAGGCCAAATAATGTCTAAAATGTTCTTAGTCTACGTATGAAAATCATAACTCGTAGTAATATGTAGAAGTTGTTGTAGCAGAAAGAAAAGGGGACTTTTTTTTAGTGGTGAAGAGACTTTTCACATGCAACTTAAGGCTCCTGATATTATAGTACCTCCTTTTCCTTTTTATCTATAGTAACACAATGTAGTCCTCAAATATTTATAAATTCCTTTCCCACAGTTAAAGAGTCCTTCATTTCTAACAGCTTGCTGTATACAATACTCCCAATAGGCTGAATACTGTCTCAGAAACACATAATCCACATATATATATATCAACACAATACCACATTTTCTTATCTTAGATTCTCCTTAAAACTTTGGATCTAGAAATAGCAGATATGAGTTTGGTAACTGTTTGGTAGTCTTGATTTGAATGTCACTTGTATGTCATTGCACTCTGTCCATCCTGCTTGACATCTTAAATATATTGCGTAGTGACCAGAGGTTATATTAACTCCTTCATGAAATATGATCGCTATAGTTGTGAAAGTTCTTTTTGAGATAGAACTTTGTACAGCTTTAAAGTTTGTAATTTCAGTTCCTAACTTAGGGGCTGATTATGATGGCGGGCGGACTTTGTCCGCCCGCCATCGCCATGGTAAATGGGACCGCCCGCTATGTGTGCAGCGGTCCCGCACATGTGATTAGGATGCCACCGCCACGGTGGCAGTGGCATCCTCTATTTCCAGCATTGTGGCGGGCGGTGCTCACAACACCGCCCGCCACAGTGCTGGAAATGCATGTTGTGCATCTGCATGCACAACGTGACAGGCACTGCGCGGTGCCTGCCACCTTGTGCATGCAGATGCAGGGGGTACCATAGGTACCCCCATGTGCAGCCCCCACCCCCCAACACCCTGGGGGCCCGCAATGGGCCCCCAACAGCAAAGACCGCGAGCCTTTCCATGGCGGCGACGCCACCATGGAAAGGCTCATCTCCGCCGGCATCATAATATGGATGGCGGTGTCTTGCAGACACCGCCACCATATTAAACCCTTTTCCGCCCGGTCGACTGTTCGGCCGGGCGGAAAACATGCGGACGGTCTTACCATCTGCCGGGCTCCCCTCCGCCATGGTAATATGGCGGGGGGGAATTTGTTGGCGGACGGGCGATTATGGCGGGCACATTGCCACCGCCATGCGGGCGGTGGCGATCCGCCCGACATCGTAATCGACCCCTTAGTATCATCCACTCTGCATCGTTGAAGCATGACTATGATATATTTCCCATACCTCTGTAGAAACAATGCTGACCTAAGTTCTGATCTGCAGTTTTGACAGGTCATATCTTGATGGGCGTTTGTAGTTAAATCTTCAAATGGCACAGCTTCACAATCTGGTAATGTCAAGTAAAGGAATCGTTCTGAATTGATTTCAGTGCTAGATGTAAATTCACAATCTTCACAGTTATGGGTCCATTTATAAGGTAAACCAAATGATTCATTGATGTTCACATCTTCTTCATTTAATAGTCCTAGCATTACCATTAGAAACTCTTGAGCATCCTGCTGAAGATTTTGAGAGAACACTACTGATCCAGTACAGTCATCAGTGAGTTTTCTTATTCCAGTAGCAGAATGTATAATAGTTCTATCACTTCTTAATTCTTCAAGTAAACTACACAGTTGTGAAGAGATTGTTTTAGCTACCTTTTCTTTAACAGAATTTGTGAAATGATGCAAATGATATGGTCCATTTAACACTACATTTGCATAACAGTTCACTCCAGATTTATTATCAAAGTGATAGCCTTGTATTTCGTCATTGTGCTCTAGTTTTCTTTTCTTTCCTCCTTGTTGATTTTCTTTTTGTACATCTTTCTGTTCAAATAGGATAGACTGTTTAAATATTTTCCGCTTTGGACACAGCATTGCTTTTTGAACCACAGGATACTGGCCTAAATGAGGTGCATATTGAGCTTTTAACCGATTATACTTTGTTACACAGCTCACATCAGCACTTACTTTCTTCTCATCAAAATCAATCAGAAATAAACCAGACAATTTTCTAATTCGCAACAAAGCAACATATGACTTCCTTCTTTACATATACTACTACCAATATTAACAAGACCTGTATCTATCCTTAAACCTTGCGATTTATGAATAGTTACTGCATACGCTAAAGACACTGGGGACTGCTTTCACTGAACATACAAGTATTTCACAAGTATGAAACGTATAACACATCTACCAATCTGCTGAACTTCAGCAATATAATAAAATGTTATTGCTAAGTATTCCACATCATTTCTGTTTGGATAATTAACAAATTTAATAACTTTACCCATTACAGTATTCACTAGCCCTTCTTCAAAATTTAAATTACAACATAAGATTACATGACAATTTTTACAGGTACGTAACTGTTGGTCTAGTCCTGCAATTTTCGACACAGACTTTTCTAAACTATCCAATTTCGATTACAGTTTTTCTGTTAGTAACACTGTAACTCCTTGATGTTCCATTTTATAATTTGCTCTAATTTCGACAATCTCTTCTTTTTCCAGTTGCAATGATTGTTCATTGAATTTTTTACACTCCTCAAGAGTTGACATCAAACAAACAATAGACTTCTCTTCCTTAACAAAATTGACCATTACTTCAGCAGCGGAAACATTACTTGGAAACAAATTTTTGATGAGATGGGTTTGTATTACTGTCTTTCCCTCTTTTGTGAGGACTCCCACTCTTATATCCTTTAGTATATCTGCATAATGCATATCTGATGCTTGGCGCATATTTTGGATTAACTCTTTGTATTGAAAGTTTTCCCAAATGTTTACATTTCCAATACTTCCAAGTGAATTCCTTGTTTCATTATGTAGTAGTTTCTGGAATACAGGTTGTCCTTTTATGGGAGTTAGTTGTAGCAGGTCTCCAAACACTATTAAGTGTTTTCCTCCAAAAAGTACAACGTAGTCAGTTTTTAATATTTGCTGCATTCTTAAATGCATAAAAGATAGCATTAGGTTAGATACTATACTGACTTCATCACTAATTAGTAGCTTTAATTTCTTTAATACTCTTCCCACTTCATGACAAGCATCACCAGAAAATTTGTTGTATTGTAAATTGTTGTCATGTTCAACAGGCAGCATTAACAATCGATGAAGGATCAATCCTTTAACATTACGAGCAGCTAAGCCTGTTGGTGCATTGACTACACACGACAAATTGAACTCTGCTGTCTTCTGTAGGTAACGTGTCGGTACTTTAATCAAAAAACTTTTTCCAGTTCCATATTGACCACTGATGTATAATAGAACTGGTTTAAATGTAGATTGCACACTTTTTATTCTCATACAAAAACCCAGGTTCTACTTTACCTTTTACCTCTTCAAAAATTATTTCTGATCTGTATTAGTAGTTCTAGATCCACAGTTTCTTCTCTTACTTGATGCATTGCATTCTCCACCTCATTCATAGCTATTGCAGCTTCATTTTCAATGATTCGCTGTCCAAGAGGATCTTGACTTTGAGGTGCTGAACTTTGACTGCTCTGAGAACTCTCTCTTGCTATCTCAGCAGTATTTGTTTCTTCTTGTTCAATCTCATCTTTCAATATTTGAAGATACATTGGAAACACAGAGCACTCAATGCTTGCTTTCACAGCTTTGAAAGAATCTTCATAACAGTCAAATTCTCCAAGTAGCTCACTTTCAGTTCGCCATGGCTTAAGCAACTGTAAAAAGGCTAAATAGAAAAACTCTCTTTTGTCTGCAGTTTGGCAACTTAGCTTTTGATGGTTGATTACATTTCTTTTGTTAATTCTCACCAAACATCCTTCGCATCCAGCCACAGCAAATTTAACTTAATCTATGTTTTCACTGGCATTACTTCTGAAAGTATAATGTTGAAGTATTTCATAAAGACACATCCTTTCCAGATGACTTCTTCTTGGATAATACGTGTCCAGCATGTTAATCTTCAGAATATCTGTACTGTGTGGTTCAAATTCTGCAACATATTGAATTTCAGGAAAAGACTTGAGTACTCTGTTATGAGTATTAACAAGTCCTAAACTCACCCTTAGAACATCTCTAGTTTTAGAAAACAAACTAGCTCAGCTTAACCGGTCTACACATTCATAGGAACCTATCTCTCTGTGAGAAAGCATTTTCAAACTAGAACTGTACAATTTCTTCATAAGACTCTTTTCTGCTGAAATCCACTCCCACATTCTTTCATCTCAGTTTTGTTATATAAGATGTAACATACCGAGCAACAGCAATTGAGTTGTCTTCAACAAACTGCACATCCATGTTTCCATTCCACATTTTAAGAAACACAGGGTTGTAGTCATTATTGTACTTGGAGGCCTCTGTTCTTCTTAGGTTGTATATATTTTTCAGTGATTTCCTTGCAAGATTATGTCTGACTGCAGACAAAAAGCTGTTGACTCTTCCTTGTGAGATGAGAGGTCATGGGAATCCAAAACGACATCTTGTATAAAATTTCCCTTTTGCTATGTATCTTCGCAGACAGTATTTTCTGCATCAATGATTTTGGAATCGTAGAACTTTTTATCTTAAAATGTTGTTACTACTCTCCTTTGGGATGGAACAAGTTACATACTGCTCAATAAAAGACAACACAGACTCATCACTGTCTGTTCCAAACTTTGGAGCATCTTTTACCCACAACAGCATGTGAATATGGGGAGCACCTCTGGCTTGGTACTCTTTACGCCAAAAGAAATCAATCACTTCACCAAGAGGAGGTTTTGTTTTGTTCAAGACGAAAGCCATCATTGCTTGAAATCTGTGATTAAAATATCTGCAAACATTTGCAGGGTCTAGTGAGCACAGTTCTCTTGGCGTCTTTAGATGAATGTCTTTATATTTGAATTTGCCTCCTGCATGAATTCTAGCAGGTCATTCCAAGTACATTCAGCACAACTCTGTGCCAGGAACCAAGTAGGTGCTCCAAGGTTCCTCAACATGCCCTTGAGTTCACCATGACGCCGATACTAATAATCATTAGTCCCACGCTGACATGCCATTAGGTTTATTAAATTGTATTCCAAGTGCTCATCTTTTCCTTGAGCTTTTTCCAAATGTTCTCTTGCTGAAATATTATGCAAATTGACCACTGTTTTTAGCATATGATTCATAGCTAAGCCCGGGTGGCGTACTCCGCTCCGCCAGCTAAGTTTGGGGAGTTTTACCAACTCCACGCTCCGCTGGGAACGCGAAGTTGAGGCAAACTCTGACTCCGTGGTGGAGCGGAGTACACCCCTCAGCCCCTGCACCACGGCTCAAAAAGAAAGGGTCAAAAAACCCACTTACTTTCTCTCTGGCGCCTGTGGGCTGCCCTCCTCCTCGCCGTGGTGTCTCCTCCTTGCCACCGTCCTCCTCCTCGCGTTGCCGGTCGCAATCCCCTAAGTTTTATGTCAAGCAAGACAGTTCTGCACCAGCACAGGGGAGAGCATAGGAATCCATCATATTGTTGTAAATATGATGCATCCCTGCTCTTTGAAAGTAATGCAGCAGGACGCAGCCAAATAGCTTGCAGCTCCGCACTGCATTACTTTCTTCTAAATTTAGCCCCAAGTGTACAAATACATATAGTGCCTCAACACTATAAATACAAATACAACATAATAGCTATTGGATGCCTCTCTACCACTGTGTTAGTGCTCTATTTACTATCTCGGTACTGTTCTACTTAAATGTATCAGATTTACATTTTGGGAAACAGTGCATATAACAATCTGCACGTTAATGTCTATCAAAGCATATATCTCACTAATTCTTCCAACTACATCCAAGAGTATGTCATAGCTTGCATATATAATTCACCAGATGGCTCTAAAACACTCCATATTGTTCAGTAACATGTATTTGTGGTTGAATACATGAATACTCCCTGGATAATTGAATTAGAGCATACATAGTACCTAGGTGATTCTGTGAGGCAACAGGTACTGCCTAGATGATTCACTGAGTATATCAGATCTCCATGGGTCGTTCCATATCTTCATAGCTACTGCCTGCATGTTTACATGAGTATATCACTACTTTCTGGGTATTTAGATGAGTTCATGAGTAGTGCCTAAATGATTAGATAAGTGCATGACTAATGGCTCAATAATTCAATACATGCTTAGATACTGGTTGGATGATGAAATGACTGCAACTTTGGTGTCTGGATGATTGCATGAGTCCATAGAGAGTATATAGATGATTTATAGAGTGCATGGAAAGTGTGTACATGATTGTTTGAGTATATGCATAGCACCTAGCAGATTGGACGAGTGCATCAGTAGTGCTTCAGTGATTGCATAACTATTTGGCTGCTGCCCATGTATTTTTAGTTCAGTAAACAGGTAGTGCCTGGGTGTTTAGATAACTACATGGGTAGTGCCTGGATAATTCAATTAGTGAATGAGTAATGTCTGGCTGATTACATGGGTGCATGACCAGTGTCTGAGTGATTGCATGACTCCATTCTTAAACATTGAGAGATTGGTTGAAAGTAAGGGTACTGCTGGGGTGTTTGTATTAGTGCAATACTATTCCCTCAGTAATTAAAATGAGTACATAGCTACTGGATGAATAACAGGTTTACTACAATAGTACTCTCCACGTAATTAGATGTCTGCACGAGCAGTACCTGAGTGGTTGCATGATTTCATGCCTGTGCCTTAGTATTTCAATGACTGCATGGGTTGTAAGTGTATGCTTGTATGACTGCATAGCTTCTGCAAAAGTGTTACAATTACTTCATAGTTACAGCCTTGTTAATTGCATAAGTAAATGGTTACTGTGTGGGTGATTAGATGAATGTATAATTAGTGCCTCCATAGTTGAATGACTACATAATTTCTGCCTGCCTGATTGCAAGAGTACATGTATAGTGTCTAGGTAATAGAATACCTCCATGGATACTGAATCACTGACTTGATGACTGCCTCACTAGTGGTTGGGTGATTGCATGAGTACCTGACTACTCCCTGACTGACTATGAAAGTATCTTCATTACTGTTAGTTACATGACAGTTGTGACTATATATCTGACTCATTGGTTATCTCCTTCTGTCACTATCAAACTACCTGTTTTACTATATATATGCTTTTCTACTGAGCTATGTATGGAACTCTCAAGGCATTCTGCACTATTAATCCTTCTCAATTTTAAACAAACCATGTTTAAAGAAACAACGCCATCCTCACCATATAAATGAAATTTTTATCAGCCTTTCTAAACATAGATCACAGTGTAAAAATATATGCAATTCCGTAATAGACTAACACCTTTAAGCCATCTTTCCAAAAATATATACCTCTCTCCATCTTTAAGTAAACTCAAAAGTCCCACCGTATATATAGCTATGTGCAAGCACAAAAACCATATCTCAGCATCTAAGCACATGCAAAGTGGTCATATAAGTTAAAAACCACATTGTCAAACACTTTCCAATACATACCTAACAAGTATTACTTCTAATTCATATATAGGCAGACAATATGTTCTCATCTTTTATTTGTGACTACACTACTCCTGTGATATATCTTTTCATATCACTGTGATACTCTTTTTATCAAACTCCCATATACATCTTCATTACTAATGACATTTTTATAAAGAATTAAAACTCCCAGAATGCAAATGACAGATGTACTATTCTGCACATGACGTTTAGACATTTAAAATATTCTTACTTCCTCATTGCAACTTCCCACAAGACTATACTGTTATTTTTCAATAAAACAATGTAATAAAGAGGCACTAATTCATTTTTCTGTTACTTCCCAAAACAGTCACCACTTACCTCTTAAACACATACCCGCTAATAGACACAGTTCATCTTGTATATTTTTTCACTTCACTTTGATACTTCTTTTAATCAAACTCCCATATACATCTTCATTTCTAATGTAAATTTTTTTAATAATTACAAAGTTATGTACATACCAGTGAATTCAGTTTGTAGACTATGGGGCCGATTCCGATCTCGGCCGGTAGTGCTCCGAATCGGATTCGGATTTACCGGATCCGATTCGGAGCCCTGTTTCCCGACCGAATCGTACGCGGGTCCGGCCGAGCGAGTACGATGCAAGCTCCCGCGAAATCGCCGACCGACTCGTACGCGGCTTCAACACGCTCCGACCGACTCGCATGGACACGACTCGCACCGCGCTATGGAGACGTTTCCCAGCCGGGTAAGTACGATGCGCGCCGCGAGCAGTCCGACCGACTCGCGCCGTCCGGCTTGAAAAAGCTGTTGGAGCCGGACTTTGGGGGTCCGCGTCGGACCCCCCTGTACGCGTAGGCGTGCGAGTCGCACACATGGGTCCCCCCTACCTGTGCATGTACGCCGCGATGCGCATGGACGCGTACCCGCTGTATTGAGCGCCCTTGTTCGCCTTGCACCCATTGAGTCAATGGGAGCCCGCGTACGCGTTGCACGACCAGCTCCCATTGACTTCAATGGGAGTCCGACCGAATCGAGTCCGATAGCATGCGAATGCATCGTACTCGTCCGGTCGGACTGCTGGGTCCGATTCGGTCGGAATTCTCTCCGGGTCCGGCTCGGTCGGAGAGATTTCCGGCCGGAATCGGAATCGGCCCCTATATTGTTATTTTAGCTCTTTGTGGATAGTTTTGACACTGTTAGGTTTTTAAAAACTAAGCACAAGAATGGTACACCACTCTCATACAAAGCAACCATGAAATGGCAACCTCTTCAACTTTGCACTTTGGGATCATGAGAAAGGCAGCAAATGAAATCATGTCTTTCATTTTAGACTACACTATTTCCTCCTCTGAATGGTTAGTATCTGTTTACCCTTTTCCTCTCTTTCAAAAAGAGATTCCTATCTATGTGTGTTTGCGATCATCACTGAGAAATCGCGGGGAAAAAATGGAAATTCAAACCTATATCTAGATTAATTATTTTATTTAATAACTACACAACAGTTTATTACATAGTCCTGAGTTGGAAATTAAATTGTGCCATTACTTAAATTGTGTCATCACTCCTCAACTTTTTGAAAAATGTTATGTCTCTTTAATACCCTTCCCCACAATACACTCTTAGCTCTGTGTACCTAGCAACCCAGTGCAACCACTAGGTCACAAGTTCATAACAAATTCTAGAAGGAAAATGCTACTTCCAAATAAGATACAGCAGGTGTGCTTTACTCCACACATACAAAAGCATATCAATGTCTGTATTACATCTCTTTTCTTAAACAATAGCACATAATAAGACCTATTGTTAAAACACACTACCTAATTGTATTCACTGTCATGCTGACAGCATCCAATGAAATTTATCTTTAAAAAAAACTCCTCCATTTTAACAGCTTTTCATTTGGAAAACTACCTTATTCGGCTCCAGGCTTCTACTGACTGCTATTGCTCCTTCACTTCAAAATGCTTAGAGTATGGATTGTGGGACACAGTTATATCTATTGGGCTGAAGAGGCTGCAAAAAAGAGAGATACTGACAGAGACTCAGGTTTGCCAACTGTGCAGATTATGTGATTTGGCCAGAGAGGGTTAAAGTTTCATCAGTTGCTGGTTTTGGTAAAATCCATTGTGGATTTTCAAACTCCTCGCCTCATTCGTGTGCATTGTGGTGGCAATGTCCTAGGCACATTGACTGGGGTAGGGCTGGAAATCTTAATGAAAGAAACCTTTGCAGAACTGATGTCAATTTTCCCTCACACTGTCATGGTGTACTCTGATATATGCCAAATAAAGAAATGGAAGTGGTCAAATCAATTCTGTCCACAGATTGACAAAGCCAGGAAACATGTTAATAAAACTGTTTCTGCACTCCTCAGAGACCATCGGATGGGCTGTATCTATAACAACAGCCTGCGTTTTGACATGCATGGTATTTATAGAAATGATGGAGTGCACTTTACAGATGAAGGCAACAGGGTGTTTCTAAGTAACCTGAAACTCTGCATCTGGTCTTATGAGTAGCAGCCATATACATACAACCAACATGACGGCTCTTGTCAGAGCCACCCTAGTACCCAAAATATTGTGAAGTGTTTTTCTAAGGGGTTTTTATTCTCTCTACTTTTTTGGTGATCTTTGCGATGATGTCCAAATCCCCGCAGACATGTCACGAAAACGGAAAACAAAAGCAGGCATTCAATAGCCACCAACACATTCAAAAATAATATGTAAAATAATCCATTCTGAATATTGTCCTACACACATTACTATATGCATACTTCATTCAAAGCATGTTTGAAATCATTTTTTTTATTAAGTTTTGTTTAAAAACCATATTTTAGACCTATTTTCTGCTTTCACGGTAATTCGGGACGTCATGATGATGTTGTTAACCGCGGCGATCGCACCTTTCCCATAAAGTGAAAACACATATATGCACACACATTGCAGTATCCTACACACTAGAGGTTTATGGCTGTACACTTCAAACTCATATTTTTCTAGTGTATTTCTAGAAACAACCATCTCTAAAACCTATTTTTCCATTTTATCAGTGACACCGGATATCGCGATGACATCTATCATCGCGATCCCCGCAGATATGTTGTGAAAGCAGAAAGCAAATGCAGAAATTCCATAGCCACCACCACATAAAAATGATAGCTATATAATTAATTTTAACCATCACAGTAGATAACTCACTATATAAATAACTCTATAGAAACATTTATCTGAATATTTTTTATATTTTCACCAAACTTCGCAATGACGTTGATAGTTGCGATGTCCCGGGGATTGGTACACAGGGAGGCCGTGCTGGCAGTCGCGATGTCGTAACAAATATTACGCTCGATTAAAAAAATTAATTTTGGACACATAACTTGTATCACACTTTCACACAGATTTTCAGCACCGGGAACCATTTCTGATAGATAAAATGGCGCCCGCAATTTTCTCTTCAGGTTGTGTCCAGCCAATCAGAGCATTCCTGTTGGTGCATACATTCGCGATTCATTGCGAAACCTTCGCAAAATATCTGTGGCAATATATAATATATATGTATTAGTGATGTCATTTGAGATGTGATCAGTGATGTCATCAGTGATGCCACTGACCATGTCATAAGTGATGTATTATGTGAGGTCATAAGCAGTGCATTGTGGTGGCGCGAGTTATAGTTAGCTCATCTAACTACAACTGCTGAATTTCTCGGGTTTTGTACAAGTGAAATGCCAGCCTAACTATAACGTCCCTCTAACCTTTGTTTTTTCAGTGAATTTCTAAGGTTTTTTAAATTCTATTTCCTAACTATAACGCCCCTGTAACCTTTGGTTGTTTCAGTGAATTGCTATGGATTTTTAAATGCTAATTCCTATCTATAAGGTTTTTAAAAATTCTATTTGTAACTATAACATCCCTGTAATGTTTCATTTTTTAAGTCAATTTGTAATGTTTTTTTAAAGGATGACTCCTAACTATAATGTCCCTGTGTCGTTTTGTTTTTTTTCCGTGAATTTCCAAAATGTTGTAAATTAAATTTTGTCACTATAAAATCTGTTTAAGTGTTACTTAGTTGAGCAAATTCTTACTATTTTCCATGTTAGAGAGTAGTTGTTTAGTGATATTCTGTTTAAAATTGTCTGTCTATAGTGTTTTTTCAACAAAACAACTTTTACTTACTATTTTTCTGTATTCGCAGCGATTCCGGAGATCACAGTGATGTTGTTATTCGCGGATATCCAGTGTTTTACAGAAATTCTAAAACACATATATACACCTGTTATAATTGATGGTTGACACTACTTGTTTACTGTTCTCTTCTTTAAAAGTGTCTGTCTGTAGTAATTTTTCAACAAAATCACTTTTACTTAGCGTTTCCTGTTTTCGCGGCGTCAGCGGAAGTCGCGATAATGTCGGTTATCACGGATACCGCATGTTTTACAGAAACTGTAAAACACATATATCCACCTATTATAATTGATATTTTATACTTGTTTTTTACTGCTCTCTTCTTTAAAGGTGTCTGTCTGCAGTAATTTAAAAAAAAATCACTTTTACTTAACGTTTCCCGTTTTCACAGTGACAGCGGAAGTCGCAATGACATCAGTAATCGCAGATACTGTGTGTTTTTTAACAAGTCTGAAACATTTATACCCGAAACCACTCTGGTGTATAAACTTATTCAACGATTAATGATGAGAAATATTTTAGAAATACTACATTTTAACATCACCAATTTTCATTAACAAAAAAATCCTCTTCATAAAACAACTTTACGATTAAGAACTACAAACGGCATTTAAATGGAACTACTGTTCCCATGCCGCGATATGCAATTCCAGAAAACGCCCGGATACTGACGTGTATCAGACGCGCCTAACTCCCCGCCCCCTTCTCCCGCCCTCCCCCTCAGTGAGCCGGTAAACGCCGCAAGCGTCCTCTCATAAATAGGGACACGCCGAACCTTGAGATGTGCAAGCCGGGGACCCGACACACCAAATAGGTTTATTCGCTGGGCAGGACCGGAGGAGTAGTAAGTGATGAATGCGGGCACTAATAACGAGGTATTCTGTCACGTAAACTTTAAAACGAATGCTTATGCAGCAGTTCTTGTGTTTGTTTTTTCCTCATATAGCATATTACTACCTGGCTACCCCATTGGGACCCCGTTGATACTTATAGTTCCCTCAAGTTGGGTAAGGATGATCGGGAGTGTATGTGTGGTTAAATTGAGCACGTACGGCACATTGAAACGCTTATGGATCGGGTTTGAATATGTAGATTGAAGTGATGCACTGCTGAGTGAGAAGTGTTGGCTGTATGTAACGACGATATTTAAATCTTATTTTGAATACCTGAAGTATCTCTATGATCAGCTTTTTGTTAAGATGAGATAATTAAAAGATGTCTATTAATTATTATTGACACGGGTTGTCCTCGCAGGTCATGAAAGTGAAGCATCTGGGACAGGCGGTTTTTTCACTTCAAGTAGAAGTAGTACTTTATAGTTATTACGCATGCTGCCGCGCTGGCATTTTTGAAACAGTGATTTCATCTGGCTCTTATTAGTGCGATCACAAAAGCATAGACCATGCATGATAAGAATATGTGCACTCATGCATGATGGACGTATATGCACCTCAAAATATGAGAATATTGAATTACAATACATGTTTGTTTGTCTTTTTTTGTCTTTTTTGTCTTTCTTTCTCCTTACAGGCGGAATTTTTTCAAACAAAAAAGAAAAATAAGGGGGAGATAAGTATTCTCCCTATTACAACTGTTTTTCACTGCATAACAATTTTCACGAAGGTTGCAGTTTCCTGCACCTTCAAAATTTAAATATAGGTCAGCTAATATTGTTTATGACCCATACCAGGGAGGGAATCTTGAATTTTCCCTGACGAAAGCCCGGGACCAATTTTGGCCCACTTTTTTGGGCTGAAACATGTTGGCAGTCTTTAGGGTCTTAGGACCATAACCTCCTATCCAGACCCGTTTTTACCTTTTTTAATATCCACTACACCACCATTAATAAAGGGATACCTGGCGGTGCAGTAGTATTTTTATCTTTAAGTCCCCCTGGCCTACATTTCCTAAGAGCTCCCTGAAATATGGTCGAGCCCACCATGACCTTTAGGAGTCATGGTGAACCCGATGATGAAGCATGACACCAATAGGGTGTGTGAGGGTTAAATAACAAAAGGAATTTTTTCCTTCCCGCCAGTGCGGAGAACGCCATCTAAGGAGTTGCAAGGGTTATTTTGAGCCAATTCTGGGTTAGGATACTTTATTGAGAGTACAGTTTAGTCTGGGAGGAGGTATCCTTACTCTCACCTCTCTTACCCCTTACCATGGACAGCGGGAGTTTCTCCACTGCCACTTTTGGTTACAGAGTAAGTAGGGACTCCACGGAGGACGGATGCAGTGTGGGAACATGACCGCGTGCTCCGTACAATTCTATAGGAAAGTCGCGGTTGAAGTTTAAGGACCTTTCCCAGTGGACTTCGAAGAAACCCTGTGGGAGTTAGGAGGTTGGAGAGCCACCCCATCCGTGAATACTGAAGTACAAGAGTTACCTATCCCAGGGAAGCTGGTTGCATAGATCTGAAGTGGCGTCGGAAACCGCCGTCGAACCCAATGGAGGACTTCGACGAAGAGCCGCTGTTGGATGGAAAAAAAGTGTCCGTTGAAATCCAAAGGTGGATTCGTGTTGAAGAGTACCTGAAAGCAGACGGGACAGAGTCTGGGTCACTCAGGAGTGACCAGGGGCTCGGTAGACGAATGCCCACCGATGTTGCGTGCTTCAGGTGTGTTGAGGGTGTTCTTGACTCTGCAGCCATGGGGACCAGGAGATGTTGAGGACAACCAGGAGCTGGATACAAGCTGTCCCACAAAGGGTGTCGAGTGCTGAGGGGTCGGTGTCTGGCGGGAGCACCAACAAACCTTGGCAACGGCAACCAATACAGAAGGTCAAGGAAGGTTACGGTTCAGACCAGCAAGGTCCAGGAGATTCTCCAAACACAGGGGAGTCAGGGCAGGCCTGGAGCAACCAGGAGAAGCCAAGAAAAGCAAAGTTGCCCCTCAAGTGAACCCACAGGCCAGAGGCACAGGAGTCGTGAGGGGACCTCAAGCAATTTCACAAAGCAGCAGCCCACGGAGCACTCAGTGCGAGGAGGCTGGAGTTCTTTGTTGAGAATGGTGCCAGAGGTTAGGGCTACTCAGAGCCCAATGCATTTGCTCGGGAAACACCAACAAGAATATGGACTTGCAAATAAACAAAGTGCACAGGGGTATGGGTATTGCAGCCCCCACGAGGCATTCTGACCTCAAACTTGGTAAGAAGGCAGCTTGGACCTCGAGGGATTTAGGAATATACCTCCTGTGTTGCTGGAGTCTTCGGAGTCTGTAGGAGCTCAGGAGCAGCAGACCAGTCAGTCATGATGTGGTGTCTGCGGATGCAGGGGAGTGACTCCTTCACTCCAAGGGAGATATCTTTGGTTGTCCTTGATGCTCAACAGGTCCTGCACAGATCCTATATGGTGCATGGGCACAGATGATGCCTCAGACTGAGAGGGAGATCAAGTCGGGCCCAAACGAAGTCCAGCGAAGTCCAGAGTGTCCAGACGGTCGAAGTTCACTGGTTTCTGGTTCAGAATCTTGTCCACGTCGAATCTAGGGTTCTACAGCCAGGTAAGCCTTTTTGTACCCATGGGAGAGGGTTGGACAGATTCAGG
This sequence comes from Calotriton arnoldi, assembly GCA_963921515.1. NCBI lineage: Eukaryota > Metazoa > Chordata > Amphibia > Caudata > Salamandridae > Calotriton > Calotriton arnoldi. The sequence continues at coordinate 254,372 of CAWUFW010014840.1, read as the reverse complement.
GTACCCTCCCAGGGGAGGGTCTGGACAGTGGAGAGGTTACTCCCATGTCCTTTGTCCAGTTTTGTGCCAGAGCAGGAGCCAGCGGCTCCCAGGACTGGTTTGAACTGGACTATGCACAGGGACACCAAATGTGCCCCTCATGCAGACTTTCGGTCGCTGGCAAACGCACTCACCCAGGCCTAATACACTAAATCCTGTATGGGAGGTGGTCACACCTCCCTGTGACAGGATGCCTATTGTTCTGACTTCCCCTGCTAGAGCTTGGCTCAGCAGCAGGAGGGCAGAAATGTGTCTCTGGTCAGCAGCAACCATTTTGTGCTGTCCGGGACTAGAAGGCTGGTACCAGGAACACCAGGGACCAAACAAAGCTCTTTTCTGAGGGGTGGAATCATACCTCCCACACCGGCTACCGGTGTGGAAGGTATGATTCCACAATGTTTGACACCAAACACAATAGGGTTACTTTCAGCCATTTTAAATTTGGTCATCACGCGGTCGCATAATGCCACTCTATATGTCGTAAATGGCTGATACACTGACAACCCGGGAGAATGCACTGCGTAGGCTGCGGGGGTGTCCTGCTCATGCAGTGGCACCTTCTCACTTAGAACCAAACACCCTGCCTTCAGGATTGTTAAGGCCTGCTATAGGGGTTTTAAGTGCAGTGACCCTTAGATATAGTAAACCTATATCTTAAGTAATGGTGCATGCACCAACTTACACAGGCTGCAATGGCGTGCCTGTAGGTTCCATTTTGCATGACCTCTCATGGGTGGCTTCAGCCCATGGGAGGCCTCTGGGGTACCTATGCCCTGGGTACATGGGTACCATATACTAGGGACTGATAAGGGTACCCCAGTATCCAATGTGGAGTGTCCCAAAGTACATAACATTACAGTTGAGGGAGGAAGCAGATAGACTGGGGTCCTGATTAGCCGGATCCCAGTCAGACTAGTCAAAAACAGTATCACATTTAGCAAAAAGTGGGGGTAACCATAAGAAGCAGTTCCTACTTTTCTACACCTGGGTAGTTGTATGACTGCATGGTTTGTATCTGGATGATTGGATGAGTGCATAGAAACTGCCGGGGTAATTACATGAGTGCATGGGTAGGTTCTGAGTGATTGGGTGAGTGCATGTGTAGTGCCTGGGTGATTGAATGAGTGTATGGGTAGTTCCTGGGTGACTGTATGAGTGCATGAGTAGTGCCTAGATGATTGTGTGAGTGCAAAACTAGTACCTGGGTGATTCAATGAGTTCATGGATAGTGCTTGGGTGATTGGATGAGCATAAAAATGGTAGATTTTCCCTTTCACCCAAATATTTAGCAAACCACCATTAAGTGCCTCATATACTAACATTTGCGTGGATGCTTACACAACACAATGCAATTTAGCGCTGTGTAGCCAGACCTTTACAATTGTAAGTAAATCAGTGCTTTCTTTTATCATGCTGAGTTAGTGCCTGTGCAATGCTTTAGTAAATGAAGGACCAAGTAATTGATGATGCAGTGGGAATTCTGTGTTACATGATACTGATGTACACTATCTGTTGATGGCTATTGGTCCTTCAATTCTATTACAACTGTGCTTTTTGTATCATCTCCTCCGCTTCTTGGCAGGATACCATAGAACAGCTGTGTTGTAAAAACTTATCTCACTGTAAACACAGTTGCGCATTCGTTTTATCAACTGCACTCTATGGCTATTTTGTCCCTATTTTTAAGTACAACTAAAGATGTCAGTAGCCTTTTTCAATTTGTGCAGGCTGGATCTCAGAGGTAAATAAATTGCACATTTGAAGGATCATGTTAGGGCTTTCTCGGTTAAATGCATTTTCTGTAATTCTGTGTTTTATACTTTCTCAAAACAGGTTATTTTTCTTCCTGATAGGTCTGTTTTTTTGTTCTTATCTTGCAATATATGGGCCTCGGAAATCCTGTCATAAGGGAACACTTTGAACAAGCAAGCTGGCAGAGAAGGGTTCTTAGGTTCAGCCTATTTCTGATTTGAAAATGAAAAGTTCAGATGCTGAAATTTAATTTCGTGGCTGCCACAAAAGTTTGAACTCATCAGCACTCCTGTCTTGCTCACACTTGGCAAGATTTGTTTTCAGCAGCAGTACTACAATAATGTTAGCCTTGTGAGAATGTGCACACAGTAATATACTATGAACCTAAAATGTGTATGTTGTTTTTGGGCTATTGCACACACGTATGTTTTTTATTTGATTTTGTGGCTGTTTCAAGAACGCAGTTATTTAGTGCATTATTTAACAGATTATTTTTGCTTGTTGATTAACACCTTATTCTCTGAACGTATGCATCCTGCTTTGGTTAGACCGTACTGGGGGTCCAAATTTGCACTGACGTGCTGAGCAGCATCATATTACATAGTGTAAGAGCTTTTTAATGTGAAACATATTTTTTTTGCACTAGTCAGTGATATTTTTTGTGACAAACATTACTATTATGTTATGTTTACTTAGCCAAAATACAAAGGTTCATTTTTGCTGCCACACAACGGGAAACAGCCTTTACCACGCAGTCGGAAACCTGCATACAGGTGACATTACCATGAAAGTCTTTACCGTGCAGGATTTTACTATGAATATGCCTTTACCAAGCATGCCTTTACAACGAATTTCGTTGTAAAGTCATGAATGGTAAAGGCATATTTTTTGTAAAAGTTTTAATGGTAAGTATTGGCAAGTTTTCTCTTTTTTAGTATTAAATGTTTATTTAAAAAAAAAAAATATATATATATATATATATATATATATATATATATATATTTCTAAATCTGTGCAAATCAAGCGATCACTCGGAGGTTTGCTTACACCAGTAGATGATTTATTCCAGGGTTACGCGTTTCGCTTGCACAAGCGAAACGGGTAACCCTGGAATAAATCATCTACTGGTGTAAGCAAACCTCCGAGTGATCGCTTGATTTGCACAGATTTAGAAATTCTACCGTTGGCGCGCTCCGCCAACCTTTTGCGATCCTCTGCAGAGGGCGGGGGTAGGCAGAAGGAGCCCTGAACTTTAATATATATATATATATATATTATCTACTGGCGGTCGCCAGTAGATAGTTATAGTTAGGACCTATTTTCCATAGGAAATCCGCAACATTCTATTTGCAATAACGTTGGCGCCGGTTGACGAATCTTCGCGAAAGCTTCCAACTTGTTGGGGCGCTCCGGTCCGCTCCTATCCTCAAAGTCTCGGGGTGATTCGTCAAGCGGGGGCCGAGAAAAACGGGGGGTCCCAAAACGCGTTTTCCCCATTCATTTTTTCCATAGGAACCTTTAGTCGCAGCTACAGCCCGAACTGCTGAACGGAATTACACCAAATTTGGCAAAGAGGTAGCCCTTGGTTCAGTGTCGTGCCTTTTGCTTAAATGGTGTAAATCCGTTCAGTAGTTTCTGAGAAAAACAAAAGTAAAGTCACATATATATCTATGGCCGAGTAGGGTCCGCGTACCCTCCCGATCACGAGCTGCATGCTAATTGGCTGTCAAGTGGCTGTCAACACTCCAAATCAGGAAGTGTTGGCAGCCATTTTGTCCCTCGGTAGAACCGAGGGACAGAAACAAGTGCGCAAAGCGCAAAAAGGGGGCAGGGTAGAAACACCCTGACCCCTAGGTCTGCTCAGGGGTCCCACAAGGACCCCTGGGCAGAAAAAGCATTTTTAAAAAAAAAATCGGCGGGATGCGCTTAGGGTGCGCGGATCCGGCCGATAAAAAAAAAAATCGAAGCAAGGTCTCCCGCGCTTCGAGGCTATTGGGGGTTGCGTTATATTTTATGTGGGGGGCCTCTAAGGCCCCCCAAGCCCCGGGGACCGCCACACCCCGGGGCTTTAGAAAAAAATGGTGCGGGAGGGCTCTCCGCCCTCCCGCAGCCCCGGGGACCGCCACCCCCCGGGGCTTCTTTTTTTTATTTATAATAACCTGTGTGGGGGGGCTCCAGCCCCCCCACATGCCCCGGGGACCGCCACCTCCCCAGGGCACTTAGAAAATAAATGTGGGGGTCCGTTTGGGACCCCCGAAGCCCCGGGGACCACCACCTCCCCGGGGCTCAGTTGATGTTGGGAGGGTTGCCGCGCGGCCCCCCTCCTGGAGCCCTTGATGGCCCTGGGGACCGCCACACCCCAGGGCCGGCTCCTGCAGTGTCCCGGGGTGCCTACCCCCGGGACACTGTCGTTTGCTATGGCAGGGCGGGAGCCTCGCGGCTCCCGTCCTGTCATAGCAAACTGCTTGGATTTTGGAAGAGAGAGCAGGAAACCTGCTCTCTCTTCCAAAATTCAGGCAGATTGCTTTTCCACACGGGGAGCTGCATCTTAGCAGCTCCCCATGTGGAAAAGCAATGCCGGCTCCTGCAGGACGCGGGGAGCCGGCGGGACCGTGCGGGAATTGGGGACCCCCCCACGGTCCCCAACGAGTGGCCAGGCCCCGGGGGATGGGGTCCCCGGGGCTATTAGTGGCTTGGGAGGGGGGCCACACAGCCCCCCTCCCCAAAAAAAACCAAATAAATAAAAAAAGAAAAAAACGGAAAGGCCGGCCCCAGGGGATGGGGTCCCCGGGGCCTTAAATGGCCTGAGGAGGGGGGCCACGCAGCCCCCCTCCAAATATTTAAAATTTAAAAATAAAGAGGGCATGCCCCGGGGTCCCCGGGGCCAATATAGGCCCAGGGAAGGGGGGCCACGCGGCCCCCTTCCCATTTTATTTTAATTTAAAAAAAAAATGAAAATCCTCATGCCCCGGGGGATGGGGTCCCCGGGGCCAAAAGAGGCCAAGGGAAGGGGGGCCACGCAGCCCCCCTCCCATACAAAAAAAAAAAAAAAAAGACCGGCATCGTGCCTATTTGCAAAGTATTTAAACTAAAGTAATTCATTCTGAGAAAGTATTTTGTAATGTAATGTATAATGTAATTTAAAAAATAAAATATCTAAAAATAAATAGTTTAAAAAATGTAGTAAATCAGTATCAAAAAAATAAATATAACAATTAATACATTTAAAAATTGTCATTTACAAAACCTTTGAAATTCACTGAAAAAAACCATAGGTTTCAGACATGTTATAGTTAGGAATTAGCATTTAAAAAACCTTTGAAATTCACTGAAAAAACCATAGGTTTCAGGCACATTATAGTTAGAAATTAGCATTTAAAAAACCTTAAAATTCACTGAAAAAACCATAGGTTTTAGGGACAGTTATAGTTAGTTGGACATTGCACTCGTACAAAACCCGTGAAATTCCCCCATTATAGTTATGCTGATGTTGTCCTTTGGTGTGCCGCTGTTCTTCTTTTGAAATTATTCGAAAACGAACGATTTGGTCTATATTTAGCGGTTTGTCGTTGCCGCTGCTGGCACCGGTGTCGAAAGGAAGGGACTGGCTATCTTCGGCATATTTCTTTGGATATATATATATATATATATATATATATATATATTCACTGAAAAAACCATAGGTTTTAGGGACAGTTATAGTTAGTTGGACATTGCACTCGTACAAAACCCGTGAAATTCCCCCGTTATAGTTAGTTCAGCTAACTATAACTCGCGCCCGCAATGCACTGCTGATGACGTCACATATTACATCACTCATGACATGGTCAGTGACATCACTGATGACATCACTGATGACATCATCCAGTGACTGTGTGTTTCTGTAAAGTTTAAATATTTTTAATATATATAGGGAAAGGCGAATTGAAGAATGAGTGGATGTATAAGTGTCTGTATGGATGATTTAGTAGGTGCGTGACTAACTCTATAAGTGAGTGATTAAACGTATCTTACTGAATGCATGGGTTAGTGACTAAACTGTGTGAATGTCTGTCTGTTGCTGTGTAAGTGGCTGCATGGGTTTGTGAATAGCTACATGAGTGTCTATATGAGTTATTTATTGGTTGTCTGAGTATCTGTATGGGTGCCTGTGTTTGTGTGGGTGGGGTGTGTGCGACTCTGTGCATAGATGTGTGAGTGGGTGATTCACTGGGTGGACTGTATGGGTGGGTAAGTGTGTGTAAGAGTGTGTTAGTGAGTGAATGTATGTCCCAGTGGTACATGTGTGAGTAACTACATATGTGAAAGGCAGTATATATGTGTGTTGGAGTATATAAATAGCTATAAGCGAGAGTGTGTGATTGTGTTAGTGACTGTATGGATGAGTGTGTGCTTGTATCAGTGATTGTATAAGAGCGTAAGAATGTGCTAGTATTTGTATGAGTAAGTGAGCTGGTGTTTGGATAACTGTATAGGTGAGTAAATGGCAGTGTGTTTAATTATTTGCATGACTGACTAGGTGTGTGAGTACCTCTATGGATGAGTGGTGGTGTTTGAGTGTCTATATAGGAGTATGAGTGCATATGATAGTCCTGTACTGAGTGACCGTAAGTATGAGTGACTGTACGGGTGAGTGAGTGGATGTGTGTGTAGACCTAAGAATCAGTGAGTGGGTATGTAGTTATTGGTGTTGGAGTGTCTATGGTTTTGCGAATGGCAGTCTGTAATTTAGAGTGGGTGTATCAAAAGTTATATTAGGGTGTGAGAAGATGCATGAAATTATCACATGGATGATGTCATCAGTGATGTCATTTGAGATGTCATCAGTGATGTCATCAGTGATGTCACTGACCATGTCATGAGTGATGTAATATGTGACGTTATCAGCAGTGCATTGCGGGGCGCGAGTTATAGTTAGCTGAACTAACTATAACGGGGAATTTCACGGGTTTTGTACGAGTGCAATGTCCAAGTAACTATAACTGTCCCTAAAACCTATGGTTTTTTCAGTGAATTTCAAAGGTTTTTTAAATGCTAATTTCTAACTATAACATGTCTGAAACCTATGGTTTTTTCAGTGAATTTCAAAGGTTTTTTAAATGCTAATTCCTAACTATAACATGTCTGAAACCTATGGTTTTTTTCAGTGAATTTCAAAGGTTTTGTAAATGCCAATTTTTAAATGTATTAATTGTTATTTTTATTTTTTTCATACTGATTTACTACATTTTTTTAAACTATTTATTTTTAGATATTTTATTTTTTAAATTACATTGTAATTACATTATACATTACATTACAAAATATACTTTCTCTGAATGAATTAATTTACTTTAAATACTTTGCAAATAGGCAATAGACTTTTAAGTACAGTAGTTACAGTTGTTGCAATGGGCAACACAATTTCAAACACAATGCAACATTGAGCTCAATGTGAATTTCTAGCTAAATGCAATTAGTTACTTTATGGATTACTTTTCTAACCACAGGACTGAATCCTAGATTCAGTCCTGGGACATCTCCTGTAAACAGTTGAGTAAAAGGGTTTTGGTTACAGTAGTGATTTTTAAGGAATATTATTGTATTTTAAAAGTTGACACTTAGAAACTTTTTCACATAGAATCACCAATGTTATCCTATGGGAGGAAATTCACTTAGCAGTTAAGTAGTGTTATTGTGACTTTTTCTCACTCAGTGGTGGATCCTGGATCCAGCACTGGTGCATCTCCTGTAAACAGTTGAAAGAATGCGTTTAAGTCATACAGGCGATTTTTAAGGAATATTTGTAGTTTGTGAAAATCGACACTTTGAAACTTTTCTGCTGAAAACCAGACAATGGATTCCTATGGAAGGAAATACAAGTTACTGGTAAGTACGGTTAAAATTACTTTTTAGGGTCAGTGCGGGGCTAAAAGATGCAGCACTGGGTTCTCTCCTGATAACAGGTGAGTAAATCGGAATTCGTATTTCGGCTGATTTTAGAGAATATTTGTATGTTTCAAAATCGACACTTAGAAACTTTTTCAGCAAAAAGCAGGCAATGATATCCTATGGAAGGAAATTCAAGTTACTGGTAAGTACGGTTAAAATTACTTTTCAGGATCAGTACTGGGCTGAAAGATGCAGCACTGAGGTCTCTCCTGATAACAGGTGAGTAAATCGGAATTCGTATTTCGGCTGATTTTAGAGGAATATTTGCACAATGGTGAAGGGAGGGGCGGGGCCTGAGGTGACATCTGTGCAAATGCGCCATGTGGCGCGTTTTAAGTTGGGGATTAAGTCCCCTTTAATCATGAGGGTCCCTGAGGGCCAACTAGCCCACCAGGAACCTCCAGTATGCGCCAGGGGGCTGCGTTGCAGAGACGTGTACAGAGGCCACACCCCTTTTACACCTCTCTGCAAGGCAGCTCTGTGGCGCTTTTTGGAAGCACATGGTGGGCTAGTTGGACTCCAGGGACCCTCAGGATTCAAGGGGACTTAATCCCCCATCTTAAAACACGCCACGGGGCCTGTTTGCACACATGTCACCTGAAGCCCCGCCCCCTCCCTTCACCACTGTGCAAACGTGCCCCGTGGCGCGTTTTAAGTCGGGGATTAACTCCCCTTGAATCCTGAGGGTCCCTGGGGGCCAACTAGCCCAACAGGTATATCCAAAAAGCGCCACAGAGCTGCGTTGCAGAGAGGTGTAAAATGGGGCGTGGCCTCTGTACACCTCTCTGCAACGCAGCCCCCTGGCGCATACTGGAGGTTCCTGGTGGGCTAGTTGGCGCCCAGGGACCCCCAGTATTGAAGGGGAATTACTTCCCCATCTGCAAACGCGCCAGGGGGCGCGTTTGAAGAGTGGTGAAGGAAGGGGGCGGGGCCTGCGGTCCGATCGTTTTTTTTTTCTCGTTTTTTTTACCTGAAGGGGGGCTGTTTGGCCCCCTTCCTTTTCCTATTTTTGGGCCCTGGGGACCCCATCCCCTGGGCCTTATCCCCTTTTTTTTTTTTTAAATTAAACGGGAAGGGGCCGCGTGGCCCCCTCCCTGGTTGAATCCTACCCCGGGGACACCATCCCCCGGGGCATGGCCACACTTTTACATTAATTTTTAAGGAGGGGGCTGCGTGGCCCCCTCCTCAGGCCTCCTTTTGCCCCGGGGACCCCATCCCCCGGGGCAGGCCTTTTTAAAAATTATTTCTGGGGAGGGGGCCGCGTGGCCCCCTCCCGGGCCACTACTTGCCCCGGGGACCCCATCCCCCGGGCCTTGCCTCTGGTTGGGGACTGTGGGGGGTCCCCAAACCCCCACAGTCCCGACGGCTCCCCGCGTCCCTTGGGAGCCGGCATTGCTTTTCCACATGGGGAGCAGCTAACATGCTGCTCCCCGTGTGGAAAAGCAATTGTCTTTGGATATTGGAGCGAGAGCAGGTTTCCCTGCTCTCTCTTCCAATATCCAAAGCAGTTTGCAATGACAGGACGGGAGCCGCGAGGCTCCCGTCCTGTCATTGCAAACAGCAGTGTCCCGGGGGTAGGCACCCCGGGACACTGCAGGAGCCGGCCCTGGGGGGTGGCGGTCCCCAGGGCCACCACAGGGCAACCGGGGCTCAGGGGTCCTTAACGGCCCCCCATTTTCAATTCTGTTAGTGCCCCGGGAGGTGATGGTCCCCGGGCGTGTGGGGGCTGGAGCCCCCACACATGTTAATTTAAAAATAAAGAAGCCCCGGGGAGGTGGTGGTCCCCGGGGCTGCGGGAGGGCTCAGAGCCCTCCCGCTACTTTTTCAAATAAAGCCCCGGGGGTGGCGGTCCCCAGGGCTTGGGGGCCTTAGAGGCCCCCATACATAAAATAAACCCCCCAGCATGCCCCCGGGACTTGGCCCACCCGGGGCAATTAACATCGAAGCGCGGAGACCGTGCTTCGATTTTTATCGGCAGGATCCGCGCACCCTGAGCGCATCCTGCCGATTTAAAAAAATGCTTTTTGCCCAGGGGTCCTTGTGGGACCCCCTGAGCAGACCTAGGGGGTCAGGGTGTTTCTACCCTGCCCCCTTTGTGCGTTTTGCGCACTTTTTTTACTGCTTTCTTGTTCCTCGGTTCTACCGAGGAACAAGATGGCTGCCAACACTTCCTGGTTTGGAGTGTTGACAGCCAATTAGCAGACAGCTCGTGATCGGGAGGGTGCGCGGATCCTCCGTGCCCATAGATATATATGTACTTTTACTTTTGATTTTCTCAGCAACTACTGAACGGATTTACACCATTTAACAAAAGGGTTCTTTCTGAACCAAGAACTACCTCTTTGCCAAATTTGGTGTAATTCCGTTCAGCAGTTCGGCTGTAGCCGTGTCTAAAGTTTCCTATGGAAAAATGAATGGGGAAAACGCGTTTTGGGACCCCCTTTTTCTCGGCCACCGCTTAACGAATCACCCCGAGACTTTCAGGGTAGGAGCGGACCGGAGCGCCCCACAAAGTTTGAAAATTTCGCGAAGATATGTCAACCGGCAAGAGAGTTATTTCAAATAGAATGTCGCGGATTTCCTATGGAAAATAGGTCCTAACTATAACTATCTACTGGCGACCGCCAGTAGATAATATATATATATATATATATATATATCTCTCCGAAATAAACATGATGAGTATATTAATTAAGCATGCTAAAATTGACGTCACAGAAATAACAAAAAAACTAGAGGAAATGGAGGAAAATATCAAAGGCCAAATTAATAAGGAGGAGATCTCTAAACTACGAAAGGAAATGGATATGAGATTGGAAAAGTACGAAACAGAGATACAGGAACGTAAACAAAGGACATTCAAAAGAGATGAACAAGATTACATGCAGGGCAGAATTCTAACATTTGCTAAACAATTTGATACACTCAAAAGAAATTATCCAATGCAGCGATCAAATCCAATTACGGAAAGCACCAGTGAATGTGACATCAGTGAAGGAGAGACAACTGGTGGAACAGGTGGAACATCTAAAGTCACTTTTTTAGAGGAAATACGCTTAATGCACATGGATCAAACCCTAACGAGGGGAAGAGGCTGTGGAAGAGGAACGAATCGAGGCCGAGGGAGAGGGGTAGAAAACACCTCACAAGCACAAGAAAAACCAGACGTGCCAAGCGCAAGAAAACAATATTCTCTGCGCAATCGAAAGTAACTAATACCAACTTAATTGTGAACCTCTCAAAATATACATTGACACAAGAGGAAACAACACTACTCAATAAAGGCCTATTGTTCTGACCTGAAAGTCATTTTAATTATACACAGGTCAGGATTGACCTATATAAGTACATACAAAAACTCAAACTGGCCAAAGTACATGCTAATAAACAGTGCACTAAACAAACAGAAGAGGATACCCAGGAGGACTCAGGTGAAATAGCGCTGAACATAGATCAAATACCTGATTTAAAGTATATGTTCGATCTCCTATATAATTTAGATGATGATGAAATGACAGAAGAACAAGTGCTAGAACATCTAAACATTGAAACAGATAAAAGAGTGGAAAGCGGTTTGAAAAGGAAATCGAAATACTGCCCAGCCCTGTCTCCTGGTAATAAATTTGATCTATTTTCCGCAGCAATAATTGAAGAACTAGATAAAATGCCAAAAGTAAGAAACCTAAATCAAAGAGAGAATTTGAACCAAAAAGAACAGGAAGCAATCAGAAAACTCATGGAGAATAACGAGATTATAATAAAACCCGCTGATAAGGGGGGAAACATTGTGCTGATGGATACTAGGGATTATGTTAAGGAAGCCCTAAGACAGCTGAATGACACCACTAATTACTGCAAGTTCAAAACAAATCCTATCAACAAAATGATAATGGATCTAAATGTACATCTACAAAAATGGCACAGTGAAAACCTCATCAGCAATGACGAACTTAAATTTCTCATGAAAGACTTCCCTGTAATTCCTACAATTAATTTTTTTACCAAAAATACATAAGACCCTTCAACATCCACCTGGGAGACCCATTGTCTCCTCGTGTGATTCACTCTACGAAAACTTATCAGAATATGTGGACAAGTTTCTGGCACCCACAGCTCAAAGTATGAGCTCTTATACCTACAGGGGACTTCCTCAGAATCTTAACAGGTATAAATTGGAACCAACAATATCTTCTAGTAACGATAGACGTAGTGTCTTTATATTCGTCCATAAGGCATGAAGTAGGTCTAGAAGCATGCAATTACTTCCTGAAACAGCGAAAAGTAACCGAATTGAAACATACTCAAATGCTTTTAAAGATGATTGAAATATGTCTCACAAATAATATTTCTTTCTTCAACAAAGAACTTTATAAGCAACAGTGCGGCACTGCCATGGGCATTTCCTTTTCTCCAAATTACGCAAACATCACAATGGGATGGTGGGAGAAAACAATAGCATGGAGTATGAACTATCAGAATGAATTAGATCAGATCATTCTGTGGGTTCGTTATATTGACAATCTTTTTTAATTTGGAATGGCACAGAACAGGATTTTACGGAATATTATCAAAAATTGAATACCAATCAAATTGGTCTGTCCTTTACATGCACTATGAGCAAGAAGGAAATTGCCTTTCTAGATACTCTAATTTTTATTGAGAATGAACAAATACACTCCACGCTTTTTAGAAAAGTGACTGCAATGAATAGTATCCTACACGTGCCTAGTTTTCACCCAAAACCACTGATAGAAAGCATCCCATATGGGGAATTTATGCGAATGAAACCGAACTGCTCCAAAATTGAAGACGCAGAAGAAGAAATTGAGGAAACAATGCAGAGACTTAAGACGAGAGGGTACAAAGAGACTACACTAAAAAAGTGCAAAAGAAGAATAGACAAAAAGCCTAGAGAGGAGACATTGATCCCTAAAACTTAGACCAAAGAGGATACCATACAGGAAGCGCCGAGATTTGTTACCACATACAGCAAGGAAATTGGAAGGATCATCAACAAAATTAAGAAATATTGGCACTTGATTGCTGGAGACCCAGACATAGGAAAACGTTTGGGGTCAAAACCCATGGTCACGCACAGAAAAACTAAATCCTTGAAAGACCTACTGGTTAAAAGCCACTACCAAGAAATTCAACGGACAAATTGGTTATGTGACGAAGAAATGTAACACATGCAAGGCATGCAAAATTGGAAGAAACATGGGAACAATCACTGAACATAATGGCAACATTATAAACATTGATCAAACTATTACTTGTAGCTCTCGACTCGTCATCTATGTAATTGAATGCAGCTGTGGACTGAAGTACATAGGCAGCACGATCTGCATGCTAAAGAAACGCATCTTAGAACACATCCGTGCTGTCAAAAACAGAGACATGACATATGCCACTGCGAAACATATGGAACAATGCCAGAATGGAGACTGGAGAGCGATGAGTTATTATGGCATTTACATGGTAACACCTATTGAACGTGGAGGAGACAGAATTAAAAAACTACCCCAGATGGAGTCACGTTACATCATTAGACTCAGGACAAAGACACCAAGGGCATTAATAACGACAAAGACATTTTTTTACATCTAGAATGAGATTGTAAACAAACAATGAAATCATGATGATGAACTATCTGTGTGAAATGAAATGGGTACTATACCTTGAAACGTCCATTGATAATTCAATCAACAAAATATATTGTTTGATATGGGTACTATACCCAAATATGTAAATAATGTAAATAACACTAGTTATCAAATGACTTGCTACACATTAAGAAGTCATTTCTATGATAAATTATGTTGCTGGGTGAGAAGTAATCAAAATGAGGTAAAAAGATAGCGCTGAGACTACTACGAAAGTTTCTGACAATAGAGTAAATTCCCCCTTTTTCTTTTCATTGTAAATAAAGTTTTTTGAAATGTTTAAAAACACTACAATTCCCACAATACCACATTAGGGCTAACGTGGGTATATATAGTGTAATAAAGAAAGGACTCACTGACCGTGAGAAAAGCCATGTGAGGGTTGAAAGGCGTTGGTTGGAGTGTTTTGCCAAGAATAAATTGTGCAAATCCTGACTTTAGAGTGCCTCGTCCTTTGTTGTGCAAAACATTTTTTTTTCGTAATTTCACAAAAGCTTCCAAACATTCATCATTCCAATCGATGGGATCTTTCGCTCTTTTCCGAGTTAATTGTATCAATGGCTTTGCTAACATGGAGAAGCCATTGATCCACTGCCTACAGTACCCAACCACTCCCAGAAACATTCTCATCTCCTTTTGTGTCTGAGGTAGCTGCATTTCTTTGATTATTTGTATTCTTTCTGGTGTCACTTTTCTAACTCCTCTTTCTATTTTATGCCCTAAATATCTAACTTCTTGTTGACAGAACTGCAATTTTTCTGGAGACACTTTGTGTCCTCCTTCGGCCAAATGGTTCAGTAATGCAATTGTGTTGGTGACACAATCTTCTCGTGTTTTTGATGCCACCAATAGGTCATCAATGTACTGAACCAAGACTGATTTCCCGGGCATAACTAATGACTCCAGACACTTTTTCAGTATCTGATTGAAAATTGAGGGACTCTCTGTGTACCCTTGAGGAACTCGGCACCATGCCAAAATACGATCTTCAAACCGGAAGGCGAAAAGATACTGGCTGTCTGGGTGCAAAGGAATAGAAAAGAATGCTTGGCACAAATCAATTACGTGTTTGTGTAGTGTAGGGGGTCTTGCTGGGGGTAGTGTTTTAGGGTTTAGGGTAGTGCAGTAGTGTAGGGGGTCGTGCTGGGGGTAGTGTTTTAGGGTTTAGGGTAGTGCAGTGGTGTATGGGTAGTGTAGGGGGTCGTGCTGGGGTAGTGTTTTAGGGTTTAGGGTAGTGTAGTGGTGTTTGAGTAGTGTAGGGGGTCATGCTGGTGGTAGTGTTTTAGGGTTTAGGGTAGTGCAGTGGTGTTTGGGTAGTGTAGGGGGTCGTGCTGGGGATAGATTTAGGGTTTAGGGTAGTGCAGTGGTGTTTGGGTAGTGTAGGGAGTCGTGCTGGGGGTAGTGTTTTAGGGTTTATGTTAGTGCAGTGGTGTTTGGGTAGTGTAGGGGTAGTGCTGGGGTAGTGTTTTAGGGTTTAGGGCAGTGCAGTGGTGTTTGTGTAGTGAAGGGGGTCATGCTGTGGGTAGTGTTTTAGGGTTTAGGGTAGTGCAGTCGTGTTTGTGTAGTGTAGGGGTCGTGTTTTAGGGTATAGGGTAGTGCAGTGGTGTTTGGGTAGTGTAGGGGGTCATGCTGGGGTTAGTGTTTTAGGGTTTAGGGTAATGCAGTGGTGTTTGGGCAGTGTAGGGGGTCGTGCTGGGGGTAGTGTTTTAGGGTTTAGGGTAGTGCAGTGGTGTTTGTGTAGTGTGGGAGTTCATGCTGGGGGTATATTTAGGGTTTAGTGTAGTGCAGTGGTGTTTGGGTGGTGTAGGGAGTAGTGCTGGGGTAGTGTTTTAGGGTTTAGGGTAGTGCAGTGGTGTTTGGGTAGTGTAGGGAGTCGTGCTTGTGGTAGTGTTTTAGGGTTTAGGGTAGTGCAGTTATGTTTGGGTAGTGTAGGGTGTCGTGCTGGGGGTAGTGTTTTAGGGTTTAGGGTAGTGCAGTGGTGTTTGGGTAGTGGATGGGGTAGTGTTTTAGGGTTTAGGGTAGTGCGCCCAACCAGCCACAATATCCATGGACAAAGGGGATCCTGACTCTTTGGAACGCTCCGTCAATTGAATAATTTGGGTCAAGGGCCCTACCACGTCCAAGACCTATCAATTCCTTTCTTGGGATCCCTGATATACTTGGAGAAAAAGGTACATAGTTTTTCATCAATTTCAGGCGTGTGTGCCACCTTCCCCTTCAGTGAGGGCCTGGGGCATTCTCCCCTCATCCTATTCCTGACCTCCCTTTCAAGGGGTTGATGGATTTTCCCCACCACATACTCTGCCACTTTGGCGTCAGGTGTCCACTCTGCCGACCTAGGATGTTAAATTTGGGTAGGCTCGAACATATCTGAGTGGACCCCGTCCCCAACCGGGGACTGAGAGGAGTGGGACTCTGGACACCAGGGACGCCCCGAGTCCTTATCCTCATCGGAGGAGAAATCGTAATCCGATACACCCTCTCCCTCTAAGGGAAACCCGCCGTCGGGGTCTACAATAGTGGTGACAGTTTCGCAATTTTCTCCGGGCCCCTCCTCCTCCCGGCAGGGTGCATGTTTTAGCGTTCGCGCACTCTTGAGGAAGGTCTCCGTAAGTTTATCAAATCCTTCCAAGTGCCCCGCGTTATGCTTAACGGCCCTTTTATTCCCCATCTGGGAGCTACTTGGACCCACCACCACCAGATCTGGGTCACTGAACAACCCAGGGTTGCTTTTCGCCAGCTTATCAACCTGATCCCTAAGAGGAGCCAGCGCCCTAGAAATAGCCAGAGAGAGGGCTTGGTCCACTGCTGGAGGGAGAAGTTGGGGGGCCATTCCTCCTACACTTCCTGGTAGGAGGAGTAAAAATGGTCTTCTCGAGAAGACATGATAGCAGAGGGTGTGAGCACAGAACAAATGCCCTTAAAATCCTTAAGACAGCCCCCTCGCCGGTGCTCCAACAGCTGGGCTTTCCCCGAAGCTGTTATAAGAATAGACTGAGGCGCAATACCAATTACCACCACCAGGTGGCGCTGGTCACTAACGTGGCCGTGTGGGTAAATCACCGCGTAGCGGTGTCAAAATTAGGCGAGGTTTGGTCGGGAATCAAGCAGACACTAAAGGAGTGACCGGATTCTCAAACGCGGGTAAAGACCAGCGGGAGCGCTCGACGGAGCTGCCTCGCTCGGACCAGACGCGCCTGACAGGATCTCACCGCGCGCAGAGCACACAGTGGGAGAAACTGTGAGGGGGAGAACGCGCTCGGGCAACAGCCTGCTGCGCAGGGAATATGAAACAATACCAAGGCAATAATGCTAATAACGTGCACAAAAAACCGCTATACAAACAGCAACAACGTCAGATTAAGCCAAGAATGTAAGGAATGCACTTAACTGACGAGCAGTGAAGAAAGAGGAAGCGGAAGGGACATCACGATATTATATACGATGGACTGTGATATGATTGGACTATAGTTGCCTTGGAGACTACCCCCTAATGGTTCATGGGTTGTGTAGTCTTTTGTTTAATGATTGTTGTGTTACGTTTTCTTTGAACTGCTATGCAAATAAAGTGAGGAAAGATATGCATAATCCTCGCCTCCGTCCTGCCATAGAATTCATTAAACTTTATTTAATCTGATTTAGAAACATAGATCATAAAAGTGTACATAAAAACAGTAAATCCTCTTTCCTAATACAATACAGTGAGAATTAATTAAAACCAGTAGGTAAAAACGTGTGTTACAAAGCCCGGTTCAGAGCAACTTCAGGTTAACAGAATCATAAAGTTCAATGTTTCGCAAGATCAATCTCATGTATTTCGTGTAAAATACGCAATAAGGGGTCCAAGTAAGATGTAACGCTCCAATACCTGACCAGTTTGCACTATATAAAACTGCAGAAAAACTAAAAATAAAAAGTGTTTTGCACACTTCTGTCATTGTGCTATATGTGGGCTACATCTGGGTGATATTTGTGCTACATTTGGGCTCTTTTTTCTCTGGTGGCCATCTTGGGAGACTTATTTGTTATGAAGTTTCCTAATTTCGTCATTTACTGCAGTCTCCTCAGTAGGAAATGCTTTCAGTTTTTACTTTGATTCCATCAAGAAGGCATTCAGATGTGTCACACATTTGCCATAAATTCAGAATATTAGCACTCTAGTTGTTCATTAGATCACTGTAGTAAAGCTACTGCTCACCAGAGAGTTAACTGGAAGTCTACTGCTGGTATTGAAAGTGATTGTTTCAGTCTGCATGTCAGAATTTTCTAATGAAATAGAACAGGATTCAAGATCTCACTTAAAACATGCCCTAAATTTTCTTTCTGCAGCACTAACCATAATTTCTCTGGCAAAATGAACCCCCTCATTTTGTTCCTTTTTAAATTAAATGTTTTAAGTGTTACCAGTTTATTCCAATCAAGATGGCTTCAGGTGTGCCATACTTTTGTCATAAGTAAGACTGTTAGCGCTCTAGTTGTTCTTTAGAACACTCTGGGAAGCTGCAGTAGAACACAAAGGCATCAACTGACAGGCTGCTCCTGTTGAAATATAACAGGAAGATATTTGAGATCTCACTTAAATCATGTCCTAATTTTTCTTTCTACAGCACTAACCATAATTTCTATGACAAAATGAACCCCCTCATTTTGTTCCTTTTTAAATTAAATGTTTTAAGAGTTACCAGTTTATTCCAATCAGGATGGCTTCAGGTGTGCCATAATTTTGTCATAAGTAAGACTGTTAGCGCTCTAGTTGTTCTTTAGAACACTCTGGGAAGCTGCAGTAGAACACAAAGGCATCAACTGACAGGCTGCTCCTGTTGAAATATAACAGGAAGATATTTGAGATCACACTTGAAACATGTCCTAATTTTTCTTTCTACAGCACTAACCATAATTTCTATGACAAAATGAACCCCATCATTTTGTTCCTTTTTAAATTAAATGTTTTAAGTGTTACCAGTTTATTCCAATCAAGATGGCTTCAGGTGTGCCATACTTTTGTCATAAGTAAGGCTGTTAGCACTCTAGTTGTTCTTTAGAACAGTCTGGGAAGCTGCAGTAGAACACAAAGGAATCAACTGACAGTCTCTGCCCTTGTTGGATGTACATGTTTTACTGAGAATGTCAGACTTCATTCTCACATGACTGAGAAAGATAATGTGAATTTACAGAAAATATGCTCTCATTTTAGCTTCTGGAGCACCTTCCAAAACTGTATGGGACAAGAATGTGAAAATAGTTTTCTCTCAAACATGATTCATGATATCCCAGCAGAAGGTTTTTCACAGGGTAAAATCACCTTAGAACACACCACAATTCCTGAAATTAGTATGGTACCATCAACAAATGAATTCTAATGTAACTAAAGTCTGTTATCACCCTTTATAGTTCTCCTTTTGGTACCCTCAAAATCTTCGATTCACTACAATGCATTTCAATGGGGTACTATCATTTATATTGGTCCCAAGATGGCTGCCAGCAATTCCAGGATGAAGTGCTGACAGCCAATCAGATCTCACGATGACATGTGTGGTTAGGCTCCGCCCAGATATATATGTGTTTTCTTTTTCAAATTTCTCAGGAACTACTGAACGGATTTACACCATTTAATGAAAAGGCATGACTCTGAACCAAGGGATACCTTTTTGCCAAATTTGGTGTAATTCCGTTCAGCAGTTCGGGCTGTAGCTGCGATGAAAGGTTCCTATGGAAAATTGCATGGGGAAAACACGTTTTGGGACCCCCCTTTTTTCTCGGCCCCCACTTGATGAATCACCCCGAGTCTTTCAGGATAGGAGCGGACAGGAGCGGGCCACGAGTTTTAAAAATTTTGCGAAGATTCGTCAATCGGCGCCAAAGTTATTTCAAATAGAACTTTGCCGATTTCCTATGGAAAATAGGTCCTAACTATAACTATCTACTGGCGACCGCCAGTAGATAATGTGTATATATATATATATATACATATATATATTCTGCTCCAAAGGTTGTCCACCTGGTGAGTAGCACTCGATCAACAGCTTTGTTTATGATAGGCAGGGACGAGGATCCGCTTGTAGAAGCTGCTCCGTAATGGAAATGCCTGACGCGTTTCGAAGCTCCATATGCTTCTCTTCAGAGGCGTGAACGGAGACAGTGTGTGCAAATGCTGAACCCACTTTGCCATTTTCATATTGCACACCCACCAAGGGAAGCTCGAATGAGACTGTGCATTGTGGGAAATGTGGTCCGGATAGCACACAAATCTTGTCCTGTATGGACCCTGCAAGTGGACTCGTCCTCAATCCTGTTTGCGGCTGCTGGCCCACATAGCCGACATGATAGTTACCATGTCGGGTGGCCCCCATAACATTACGGGGTGGTGCACACTCCGCGGCAGGACGGTCGCGTATTACATTCTGCTCCAAAGGTTGTCCACCTGGTGAGTAGCACTCGATCAACAGCTTTGTTTATGATAGGCAGGGACGAGGATCCGCTTGTAGAAGCTGCTCCGTAATGGAAATGCCTGACGCGTTCGAGCTCCATATGCTTCTCTTCAGAGGCTTGAACGGAGACAGTGTGTGCAAACGCTGAACCCACTTTGCCATTTTCATATTGCACACCCACCAATGGGAAGCTCGAATGAGACTGTGCATTGTGGGAAATGTGGTCCGGATAGCACACATATCTTGTCCTGTATGGACCCTGCAAGTGGACTCGTCCTCAATCCTGTTTGCGGCTGCTGGCCCACATAGCCGACATGATAGTTACCATGTCGGGTGGCCCCCATAACATTACGGGGTGGTGCAGAATATAATACGCGGCCGTCCTACCGCGGAGTGTGCACCACCCCGTAATGTCTTGGGGGCTACGTGGGTCAGCAGCCGTAAACAGGATTGAGGACTAGTCCACTTGCAGGGTCCATACAGGACAAGATTTGTGTGCTATCCGGACCACATTTCCCACAATGCACAGTCTCATTCGAGCTTCCCATTGGTGGGTGTGCAATATGAAAATGGCGAAGTGGGTTCAGCGTTTGCACACACTGTCTCCGTTCAAGCCTCTGAAGAGAAGCATATGGAGCTTTGAAATGCGTCAGTCATTTCCATTACGGAGCAGCTTCTACAAGCGGATCCTCGTCCCTGCCTTTCATAAACAAAGCTGCTGATCGAGTGCTACTCACCTGCTGGACAACCTTTGGAGCAGAATGTAATACGCGGCCGTCCTGCCGTGGAGTGTGCACCACTCCGTAATGTCTTGGGGGCTACGTGGGTCAGCAGCCGTAAACAGGATTGAGGACTAGTCCACTTGCAGGGTCCATACAGGACAAGATTTGTGTGCTATCCGGACCACATTTCCCACAATGCACAGTCTCATTCGAGCTTCCCATTGGTGGGTGTGCAATATGAAAATGGCGAAGTGGGTTCAGCGTTTGCACACACTGTCTCCGTTCAAGCCTCTGAAGAGAAGCATATGGAGCTTCAAACGCGTCAGTCATTTCCATTACGGAGCAGCTTCTACAAGCGGATCCTCGTCCCTGCCTTTCATAAACAAAGCTGCTGATCGAGTGCTACTCACCTGCTGGACAACCTTTGGAGCAGAATGTAATACGCGGCCGTCCTGCCGCGGAGTGTGCACCACCCCGTAATGTCTTGGGGGCTACGTGGGTCAGCAGCCGTAAACAGGATTGAGGACTAGTCCACTTGCAGGGTCCATACAGGACAAGATTTGTGTGCTATCCGGACCACATTTCCCACAATGCACAGTCTCATTCGAGCTTCCCATCGGTGGGTGTGCAATATGAAAATGGCGAAGTGGGTTCAGCGTTTACACACACTGTCTCCATTCAAGCCTCTGAAGAGAAGCATATGGAGCTTCGAAACGCGTCAGTCATTTCCATTACGGAGCAGCTTCTACAAGCGGATCCTCGTCCCTGCCTTTCATAAACAAAGCTGCTGATCGAGTGCTACTCACCTGCTGGGCAACCTTTGGAGCAGAATACATATATATATATATATATATATATATATATTTTTCTGTTCCATTGTGCCTTGCGCAATAGGAGGTCACTCGACATTGCTTGAGTTTAAAATGCAGCCTGCTATCTTGTCTCACATTCATTTTTCAGGCCGACGCGTCTCAGGATCTCACATCCCTTCTTCTTGGGCCGCAAACAGGTAATGAAACCACTCGCATCCTTGCATTTTCACTTCGATTTAATCATTGGTATGCCCGCCCCCAGTGGGCGTGTATTCAATTGCTTCCTGGGACATTGAGTCCTGTAATGCGAGATAGATTAATGAATTCCTTTAGTAAGGTCATAACATTGTTTGCAATTCAGGCACATTGGAACATATATATATATATATATATATATTCACTGAAAAAACCATAGGTTTCAGGGGCGTTATAGTTAGTTGGACATTTCACTCGTACAAAACCATAGAAATTCCCCCGTTATAGTTAGTTCAGCTAACTATAACTCGCGCGCCCTCAGTGCACTGCTGATGACGTCACATATTACATCACTCATGACATGGTCAGTGACATCACTCATGACATCACTGATGACATCTCAAATGACATCACTGATGACATCACTGATGACATCATCCAATGAATGTGTGTTTTTCTGAAAATTAAATATTTTTTATATATGTATATCTCAAGGTCGATGGAAGAATAAATGGGTATATAAGTGCCTAAATGGATGATTTGTTTTTGTAAAATTGATTGTATAACTGACTGATTAAGTGTATCTTAGTGAATACATGGGTTAGTGAGTAATGTTTAAATATGAAAATATCTGTATCAGTCTCTCACTTTGTGTATAAGTGGCTGCATGGGTTGGTGAGTAGCTACATGAGTGTCTATATGGGTTATTAGTTGGTTTTTTGAGTATCAGTATGAGTGTCTGAGTGTCTGTATGGTTCGGTGGGGGTATTACTTAGTGCATAGATGCATGAATGAGTGACTCACTGTTTGTATGTGTTGAAGACAGCATGTGTGCAGGACTGTATAGGTGGATGAGTGTGTGTATGGGTGTGTTAGTGAGTGAATGACTGTCTCAATAGTGTCTTTATGAGTAACTACATATGTTTTAAACTAGTATATGTGAGTATTGGTGTATATAAGTGAGTATATGTGAGAGTGAGAGATTGGAAGAGTTCCTGTACAAATAAGTAGGTGTTTCTATAAGTGATTGTTTAAGAGAGTAAGTATGTGTAAGTTTCTGTAGAAGTAACTGTGGTAGTGTGTGTATAACTGTATATGCAAGTAAATGGATGTTTGATACTTTGTTTGCATGTGTGACTATGTGTGTGAGTAACTCTAAGGATGAGTGCAGTGTGTAACAGGATGTATAGGTGTATGAGTACATATGATGAGTGAGTCCATGTATGAGTGACTGTATAGGGACTGTTGGTGAATGAGTGGATGTGTGTGTAGATCTTGGAATTACTGAATAGGTGTGTTGTAACTGGTATTGGTATGTCCATTGTTTTGAAAATGTCAGTTTGTATTTTTGAGTGTGTGTATCAAAGGTTATATTAGGGTGAGAGGAGGTCTGCCACTCTAACACAAGGATGATGTCATCAGTGACGTCATCAGTGATGTCATTTGAGTTGTCATCAGTGATGTCATGAGTGATGTCACTGACCATGTCATGAGTGATGTAATATGTGACGTCATCAGCAGTGCATTGCGGGCGCGCGAGTTATAGTTAGCTGAACTAACTATAACGGTGGAATTTCTATGGTTTTGTACGAGTGAAATGTCCAAGTAACTATAACGCCCCTGAAACCTATGGTTTTTTCAGTGAATTTCTAAGGTTTTTTAAATGCTAATTTCTAACTATAACGTGCCTGAAACCTATGGTTTTTTCAGTGAATATATATATATTTATTATACTATGTATACATGTGAAAATGTCTCAATCCGCCTGTTTGCCTCGGTGGCACTGAAAAAATGGGTGGAACTGACATCAGCACGCCGACGAGGTCCTCTTATGGCTCCGATGACGTCATACGGTGTCGCGAGCGGAGCCGTGCTATTATGACGTCCTCGTTGACGTGGGAGAGCTAGGAAAGAATTTCCATGGAATGCTGGTGCAGGGGATATTCACCTAAGTGTTCAGGCTAGTCCTTTGGGAGCAACTGTTTATGTTGCCACTCCAGAAACCAAAACCAGTGATCAGAGGGCAGAGGCCCTGCAGATGGCACACGAGGTGGGGTGCACAGTCGTGTGCACCGGCGGGGCAGCGAAGTGACAAGCACCACAACCCACAAAAAAGGTAATGAGGGCACTGAATAACACAGGATCTTCTCTTTGTATCTGGCAGGAACAACGAAGTTAAAATGCCCTGGTACCAAAATGTAGAATTAGTGCTACAACGGTCTTCAAGAGGACCTGCGATGCCGCTTCTGCCTCCCGTACCCTGGAGGCGGCACATGGGTCACGCGGTACGGTCATACTGCGGTGGGATGCACACTCGTTGACCTCTCATGGCACTGCTCCACACTTCAGGGAGGACGCTTTCCATTAGCTATGTTTTCTGATGACGTTTCGCGCCGGCCCCGTCCAACAACAGAACTCCTTTAGATCCAAACAGACTCTTTCACTCTCTCACCGGAAGTGAAACCAGGCCACACGGACACTTTCACAATACAACAGCCGCGAATGCACTTTTCGGTACAAAAACCACATTCCTTCCTCCTAATTAATCAAATAAACGTCTCACTGAAGAACAGGGGCCAGCTTCGATCGGTAAGCAGCCGTTACAACGACTTTTTTACTTCGCGATACCATTACAATGCATGCATTACCACGCATGCGTTGTACATCGCAAAGTCATTACTACGCATTTTTTTAGACCGCATGGTCATTTACCGCGCATGCCTTTACAACGAATTTTGTTGTAAAGGTATGGATGGTAAATGACCATGCATTCTAAAAAACCTGTAGATGATCCACGTCGTTGTAAGGAAACAGAGGCTGTTCCGTTTCCTCACAACGACGTGCACCGCCCCTCAGAGACGACGTAAAGCAGGAACCACGAGGAGAGAGGAACCACAAGGAGTGAGAGGTAAGGGGGATTGGGCATGGGGTGGGGGTTTCTTTTCTAGGGTTTAGGGTAGTGCAGTGGTGTTTGGGTGGTGTAGGGGGTCGTGCTGGGCGTAGTGTTTTAGGGTTTAGGGTAGTGCAGTGGTGTTTGGGTAGAGTAGGGGGTCATGCTGGGGGTAGTGTTTTAGGGTTTAGGGTAGTGCAGTAGTGTAGGGGGTCATGCTGGGGGTAGTGTTTTAGGGTTTAGGGTAGTGCAGTGGTGTATGGGTAGTGTAGGGGGTCGTGCTGGGGTAGTGTTATAGGGTTTAGGGTAGTGCAGTGGTGTTTGAGTAGTGTAGGGGGTCATGCTGGTGATAGTGTTTTAGGGTTTAGGGTAGTGCAGTGGTGTTTGTGTAGTATAGGGGGTCATGCTGGGGATAGTGTTTTATGGTTTAGGGTAGTGCAGTGGTGTTTGGGTAGTGTAGGGGTCGTGCTGGGGGTAGATTTAGGGTTTAGGGTAGTGCAGTGGTGTTTGGGAAGTGTAGGGAGTTGTGCTGGGGGTAGTGTTTTAGGGTTTAGGGTAGTGCAGTGGTGTTTGTGTTGTGAGGGGGTCATGCTGGGGGTAGTGTTTTAGAGTTTAGAGTAGTGCAGTGGTGTTTGTATAGTGTAGGGGGGTTTAGGGTAGTGCAGTGGTGTTTGTGTAGTGTAGGGGGTCATGCTGGGGCTAGTGTTTTAGGGTTTAGGGTAGTGCAGTGGTGTTTGTGTACTGTAGGGGTAGTGTTTTAGGGTTTAGGGTAGTGCAGTGGTGTTTGTGTAGTGTAGGGGGTTCATGCTGTGGGTAGTGTTTTAGGGTTTAGGGTAGTGCAGTCATGTTTGTGTAGTGTAGGGGGTCGTGTTTTAGGGTATAGGGTAGTGCAGTGGTGTTTGGGTAGTGTAGGGGGTCCTGCTGGGGTTAGTGTTTTAGGGTTTAGGGTAGTGCAGTGGTGTTTGGGTAGTGTAGGGGGTCGTGCTGGGGGTAGTGTTTTAGGGGTTAGGGTAGTGCAGTGGTGTTTGTGTAGTGTGGGAGGTCATGCTGGGGGTAGATTTAGGGTTTAGTGTAGTGCAGTGGTGTTTGGGTAGTGTAGGGAGTCGTGCTGAGGGTAGTGTTTTAGGGTTTAGGGTAGTGCAGTGGTGTTTGTGTAGTGTAGGGGGTCATGCTGGGGGTAGTGTTTTAGGGTTTAGGGTAGTGCAGTGGTGTTTGGGTAGTATAGGGGGTAGTGCTGGGGTAGTGTTTTGGGTTTACGGTAGTGCAGTGGTGTTTGTGTAGTGTAGGGGGTCGTGCTGGGGGTAGTGTTTTAGGGTTTAGGGTAGTGCAGTGGTGTTTGTGTAGTGTAGGGGGTAGTGTTTTAGGGTTTAGGGTAGTGCAGTGGTGTTGGTGTACTGTAGGGGGTCGTGCTGGGTTCTAGTGTTTTAGGGTTTAGGGTAGTGCAGTGGTGTTTGTGTAGTGTAGGGGGTCATGTTTTAGGGTTTAGGGTTGTGCAGTGGTGTTTGGGTAGTGTAGGGGGTTGTGCTGGGGGTAGTGTTTTTGGGTTTAGGGTAGTGCAGTGGTGTTTGGGTGGTGTAGGGGGTCATGCTGGGGTAGTGTTTTAGGGTTTAGGGTAGTGCTGTGGTGTTTGAGTAGTGTAGGGGGTCATGCTGGTGGTAGTGTTTTAGGGTTTAGGGTAGTGCTGTGGTGTTTGTGTAGTGTAGGGGGTCGTGCTGGGGATAGATTTAGGGTTTAGGGTAGTGCAGTGGTGTTTGGGTAATGTAGGGAGTCCTGCTGGGGGTAGTGTTTTAGGGTAGTGCAGTGGTGTTTGTGTAGGGGGTTGTGCTGGGGGTAGTGTTTTAGGGTTTATGTTAGTGCAGTGGTGTTTGGGTAGTGTAGGGGGTAGTGCTGGGGTAGTGTTTTAGGGTTTAGGGTAGTGCAGTGGTGTTTGTGTAGTGTAGGGTGTAGTGCTGGGGGTAGTGGTTTAGGGTAGTGCAGTGGTGTTTGGGTAGTGTAGGGGTTCATGCTGGGGGTAGTGTTTTAGGGTTTAGGGTATGGCAGTGGTGTTTGGGTAGTGTAGGGGGTCGTGCTGGGCGTAGTGTTTTATGGTTTAGGGTAGTGCAGTGGTGTTTGGGTAGTGTAGGTGGTCGTGCTGGGGGTAGTGTTTTAGGGTTTATGTTAGTGCAGTGGTGTTTGTGTAGTGTAGGGGGTCGTGCTGGAGGTAGTGTTTTAGGGTTTAGGGTAGTGCAGTTGTGTTTAGGTAGTGAAGGGGGTTGTGCTGGGGGTAGTGTTTTAGGGTTTAGGGTAGTGCAGTGGTGCTTCTGTAGTGTAGGGGGTCATGCTGGGAATGTTGTTCATTTCTATGGCAAAATGAACCCCCTCATTTTGTTCCTTTTTAAATTAAATGTTTTAAGTGTTACCAGTTTATTCCAATCAAGATGGCTTCAGGTGTGCCATAATTTTGTCATAAGTAAGACTGTTAGCTCTCTAGTTGTTCTTTAGAACACTCTGGGAAGCTGCAGTAGAACACAAAGGCATCAACTGACAGGCTGCTCCTGTTGAAATATAACAGGAAGATATTTGAGATCACGCTTGAAACATGTCCTAATGTTTCTTTCTACAGCACTAACCATAATTTCTATGACAAAATGAACCCCATCATTTTGTTCCTTTTTAAATTAAATGTTTTAAGTGTTACCAGTTTATTCCAATCAAGATGGCTTCAGGTGTGCCATACTTTTGTATAAGTAATGCTGTTAGCGCTCTAGTTGTTCTTTGGAACACTCTGGGAAGCTGCAGTAGAACACAAAGGAATCAACTGGCAGGCTGCTCCTGTTGAAATATAACAGGAAGATAGTTGAGATCTCACTTAAAACATGTCCTAATTTTTCTTTCTACAGCACTAACCATAATTTCTATAACAAAATGACCCCCCTCATCTTGTTCCTTTTTAAATTAAATGTTTCAATAGTTACCAGTTTATTCCAATCAAGATGGCTTCAGGTGTGCCATAATTTTGTCATAAGTAAGGCTGTTAGCACTCCAGTTGTTCTTTAGAACACTCTGGGAAGCTGCAGTAGAACACAAAGGCATCAACTGACAGGCTGCTCCTGTTGAAATATAACAGGAAGATATTTGAGATCACACTTGAAACATGTCCTAATTTTTCTTCTACAGCACTAACCATAATTTCTATGACAAAATGAACCCCATCATTTTGTTCCTTTTTAAATTAAATGTTTTAAGTGTTACCAGTTTATTCCAATCAAGATGGCTTCAGGTGTGCCATACTTTTGTCATAAGTAAGGCTGTTAGCGCTCTAGTTGTTCTTTGGAACACTCTGGGAAGCTGCAGTAGAACACAAAGGAATCAACTGGCAGGCAGCTCCTGTTGAAATATAACAGGAAGATAGTTGAGATCTCACTTAAAACATGTCCTAATTTTTCTTTCTACAGCACTAACCATAATTTCTATGACAAAATGAACCCCCTCATTTTGTTCCTTTTTAAATTAAATGTTTTAAGAGTTACCAGTTTATTCCAATCAAGATGGCTTCAGGTGTGCCATAATTTTGTCATAAGTAAGGCTGTTAGCACTCTAGTTGTTCTTTAGAACACTCTGGGAAGCTGCAGTAGAACACAAAGGAATCAACTGACAGTCTCTGCCCTTGTTGGATGTACATGTTTTACTGAGAATGTCAGACTTCATTCTCACATGACTGAGAAAGATAATGTGAATTTACAGAAAATATGCTCTCATTTTAGCTTCTGGAGCACCTTCCAAAACTCTATGGGACAAGCATGTGAAAATAGTTTTCTCTCAAACATGATTCATGATATCCCAGCAGAAGGTTTTTCACAGGGTAAAATCACCTTAGAACACACCACAATTCCTGAAATTAGTATGGTACCATCAACAAATGAATTCTAATGTAACTAAAGTCTGTTATCACCCTTTATAGTTCTCCTTTTGGTAACCTTCAAAATCTTTGATTCACTACAATGCATTTCAATGGGGTACTATCATGTATATTGGTCCCAAGATGGCTGCCAGCAATTCCAGGATGAAGTGCTGACAACCAATCAGATCTCACAATGACATGTGTGGTTAGGCTCCGCCCAGATATATATGTAATTTTACTTTTGATTTTCTCAGGAACTACTGAACGGATTTACACAATTTAACAAAAAGGGTTCTTTCTGAACCAAGAACTACCTCTTTGCCAAATTTGGTGTAATTCCGTTCAGCAGTTCGGGCTGTAGCCGTGTCTAAAGTTTCCTATGGAAAATTGCATGGGGAAAACACGTTTTGGGACCCCGCTTTTTTCTCAGCCCCCACTTGACGAATCACCCCGAGACTTTCAGGATAGGAGCAGACCGGAGCGGGCCATAAGTTTTGAAAATTTCGCGAAGATTCGTCGACCTGCGCCAAAGTTATTGGAAATAGAATGTTGTGAATTTCCTATGGAAAATAGGTCCTAACTATAACTATCTACTGGCGACCGCCAGTAGATAATATATATATACATATATATATATATATATACGCCAAGGTGTATGGAAGAATTAGTGGCTGTATGAGTGTCTGAATGGATAATTTAGTGGGTGCGTGACTGACTGTATAAGTGAGTGATTAAACATGTCTTAGTGAATGGATGGGTGAATTACTAAACTGTGTGAATGTCTGTATCAGTCTGTCAGTTGGTGTGTAAGTGGCTGTATGAGTTAGTGAGTAGCTACATGAGTGTCTATATGGGTTAATGATTGGTTGTCTGAGGTACCTGTATGGGTGCCTGACTGTCTGTGGGGGTTTGGGGGGTGTGTGACTCCCTGCATGCATGTGTGAGTGGGTGGTTCAATGGGTGTATGGGCTAATGAGTGCATCTGCAAGGGGCTGTATGGGTGAGTGTGTGTACGTATGGCTGTGTTGGTGAGTGAATGGATGTGTCAGTGGTATATGTGTAAGTAGCTACATATGTGAAAGGCAGTATAAGTGAGTGTTGGAGTATATAAGTGAATAATTGTGAGAGTGAGTGATTGTGAGAGTGGCTGTATGGATGAGTGTGTGCTTGTGTCAGTGATTGTAGAAGAGAGTAAGTATTTGTTACTATCTGTATGAATATTTGAAGTGGTGTGTGTGTGTATAACTGTATAGGTGAGTACAAGGCAGCGGGATTGATTCTTTGGGTGACTGACTAGGTGTTTGAGTAACTCTATGGGTGAGTGGCAGTGTGTGAGTGTCTGTATGGGTGTATGAGTGTATATATCAGTGGCTGTATTGATGGGTGACTACATGTATGAGTGACTGTATGGGTTATTGAGTGGATATGTGTGTAGACCTATGAATCAGTGAGCGGGTATGTACTAACTGGTATTGGTGTGTCTATAGTTTTGAGAATGGTAGTCTGTATTTAGAGTGGGTGTATCAAAGGACCCAAGACCTGCTGACCTTCAGGAGGCTACTCAAGACCTGGCTGTTCAACCAGTAGCAGCACCCCCCCTTTCTCTCCCCAGCTCCTTGAGACCCTCGCGGGTAGGTAGTGCGCTCTACAAATTCTGTGATTGATTGATTGATATTAGGGTGTGAGAAGGGTCATCAGATATTATGTGAATTATGTCATCAGTGATGGCATCAGTGATGTCATTTGAGGTGTCATCAGTGATGTCATCAGTGATATCACTGACCATGTCATGAGTGATATAATATGTGATGCCATCAGCAGTGCATTGCGGGGGCGTGAGTTATAGCTAGCTCAGCTAACGACAACGGCCAAATTTCTCTGTTTTTGTACGAGTGGAATGTCAGCCTAACTATAATGTCCCTGAAAATTCTGTTTTTTTCAGTGAATTTCTAAAGTTTTTTAACTGCTAATTCCCAACTATTATGTTCCTGAAACCTCGGGTCTTTTCAATGAATTTCGAAGGTTTTTTTAAATGGTAATTACTAACTATAACGTCCCTGAAACCTGTGGTTTTTCCAATCAACTTCTAAGGTTTTTTAAACCATTATATTTATAAAAAGATATTTGTAATAATTTTTTTCTTTTTTCTTTATGTTTTCTAAAGTATTTTTAAAAAGTTTTAAAATAATAATAATCCGTTTTTAAAAATATAAATAATTTATATATATAACAGAATTTTAAATTCAATAAAATACATTTTAAAAATATTTTTACCATATTTTTCAAAGTTTTTTTCCTAAATTAAATTTTGTATGATTGCTTTTAATAGTATGAAACTTGTTTTGTTCTTTTCTTATAATAACTATCTTCTTTATATATATATATATATTTTTTTAATTATAAAAAGGGTTACGTACTGTACGCTACCCTACGCGGTGGGTACTCAGATCCAAACATCACTCTAAAAAACATATTTAGAACAAATTACTATATTTTTTCATGTAAAAGTTTATTACTGAGTACATAAAAATAGTAATAAAGAGGTTATCAATTTGATTTTTGTGGACGCGATGGTATTGTGTACCAGACGCAAATGTACGTGTTGCGTGCGCGAATCCGTTCCACGAATGTAACCCTAAAATACATACTTACACTAAAATAATATATTTTTTTATCTAAGAGGTTTATTAATAAATCATAAAAATTAGTCTTAGTGTTCTTGTGCAATATTTTTAAGATTTTAAAAGCACATTTTTATGTACGGTGCACCATCTTGCACCAGACGCGTAGTGGTCGCAAATCCTTTCATAACGTATTTCCGGGATCGTGTAGGGGACGCGGTTCCGGGGTAATTTTCAAAAGTATGAAATATGAATGTTTCAAGTTCAAACATCTGTTTTGCATAAACACTTTTCATTGAAATACTTTGAAACACAATATCCTAATAGTAATTTTCAGTTTCATATTACATTTACTACATTTTACGGGTGCGCATTGTATGCGTAATGGGTGCGCAATGTAAGCGCGATGGGTGTACGACCCCTACGTGACTTCATGTCACATACAAAGAAAGCTTCTTTTGGTTAAAGAGGTTTTCATTTTGTTGGTGGATGGAACCAAGACCTCTTACAGTCCTTTAATTTTGGGTTTGTCTAGCTCGAAGACTACCTGTTTTGTAGGTTCTGGTAATTTTCTATTTTTGGGGGTGTTTTTCAATTTCCCCCCCAAAAAATGGCATCAGCGTTCTCTGAAGAGCATGAGGAGGAGATGGAAGAGGTGGAGGAGCCAGTGAAGAAGAGGAGGGAAAGCATCGTGTGGGCATCCTTCACTGTGCCTGAAGATGAAAAGAAAGTAAACACACATAAGGTGATGTACAATTTGTCACAAAGTCCTCTCAAGAGGATCAGAAAAGAAGTACTCATGTGGTACTTCTTCCATGAAAAAATATCTTGACACAATACACCCTGTTCGTCTTGTATGAGAGATGGAGCGCCGAAGAAGGGAAAAAGCAGCCAATAATGATGGAACACAACCATCAACATCTGCAGGGGTTGTCTTGAATACTCCACAACCTCTAATTGTTCCAGAGTTGGTGAATGCTGGCATCCACTATAGAAAATGTTCAACAACTCTGAGTGTTGGAGAGCTCTCTATTGATGCCGTCAAAACACTCATCAGAGCTTACAAGTGTTATTTTTTTCGTTTTGTTGCTTGTCTTTCTTTGTTCAAAATAAATAGCAGAGTTGGACTCTTTAACTTTTATTTTTTGTGTTTAAAAAATGAAAAACACCCCAAAAAATAAAGAAAAATCAGAAAATACAAAAAAAGATAAAATTCTTCAAAAAAAAAAAGAAAAAAAGGTTCTAATGGAACCACCTAAACTGGTTAAAAATAGAAAATTGTATGTAGTGAAAGTGATTGCTTGTATGAATGAGTGTATGATCAATGTTAGAGTTGATTGCATAAGTGAAGGGACATGCCTGGGTGATTGGATGAGTGTATGGCAAGTACCTGACTGAAAGTATCAGTGCCAAATTAATGCCTGGGTCATTGGATGAGTGCATAGGTAGTGCCTGAGTGCATGGGTGGTACCTGAGTGAATGCTTGAGTGCAACAGAGGTGCCTGAGTGATTGCATGACTGCATGTGCAGTGCCTCAGTGTTTGCATAACTTCAGGGGTACTGCCTGGGTGATTGGATGAGTGCATGGGTAGTGCCTGAGTGGCTTTAAGAGTCTAACCGTAATGGCTGAGTGCTTAGATCAGTGCATAGGTGGTGCCTCAGTAAAAGGATGACTGCATGAGTATTGCCTGGGTCATTGGATGAGTGCACAGCTAGTGCCTGAGTAATTGGATAAGTGCATGTATAGTCCTTGAGGGAATGGCTGAGTGCACGGGTAG
Source organism: Calotriton arnoldi (assembly GCA_963921515.1). NCBI lineage: Eukaryota > Metazoa > Chordata > Amphibia > Caudata > Salamandridae > Calotriton > Calotriton arnoldi. The sequence goes on along the minus strand of CAWUFW010014840.1, from coordinate 221,661 downwards.
GGCCTGAGTGAATGGTTTAGTGCAAGATTAGTCTCTGGGTGATTGCACAAATGTGTAGGTAATACTTGATTGATTGCATATCTGTATAGGTAGTTCCTCCTTAACTATATGAGTGCATGGGTAGTGTCTGAGTAAAAGCAGGACTGTAAGAATAATGTCTGGATCATTGGATGAGTGCATCAGTAGTGCCTGTGTGAAAGGCAGAATGCAAGGATAATGCCTGGGTTATCCTATTAGTGCAAGAGTTATGCTAGAAAGAATAGATGACACCACAGGTAGTGTTTCCGTGAAAGGATCACTGATTGGCTGATTACATCAGCAACATGATGCTAATTTCCAAATAATGTAAAGCATCAACATTATTTATATTAGAAACAAATAACATATAAATAAACGTAAAACATTTTTTCACCTTCTCATCCATATTATTTTATGTATTCTTACCTTGTAAGTAATTTACATACATTACTCAGAAAAAGTATTTTAGAGTAGTATTGTCCTAAACAGCATTAAAACTGTTTTCAAACTTCACCAGTAGCTACTATAAACAAGAAGAAGAAAAACTGTTATTTAATGTAATGTTTTACAGAAATTATAACATTACATTTTTAAGAACATAAATTTACAATTACATAACATTTTCAGTTTATCTTTTTTGCTGTTCTCAGATTCTACTTAACTTCACCATACACAGTGATTTCAATGTAGTATCATCATTGAACAGCGGGGGAAAAACAATCAAATTCATTGTAGAAAAAAAACACATCAGCGTAGAGCATCATTTTCAATATGTGTAGCGATGTGTTTTTCTATGTACACTTTGTTAATTACTTCCTTCATCTACATTAACTCTTTTATTTATGTCAAATACATTTCTCAAAATGTAGACTCTCATTTACATCTGGTACAATATACACAACCAATATATAAACTATGTCCTCTTAAACACAGTTTTCCAAATGCAATATCAATTACTGCAGACAATATTCCACATACTAATTATAAATCCTAATGGTTTGCAGAGCTGTCTACTTTCTGTTCACATCTTCCCAATAGGCCGAATGATGTATTCAAAACTTTGGCTTCAAAAATATCAAATATGAATTTGGTAATTTATAAGGCAATCTAGGTTTGAATTACAAGTGGGCATCATTGCAATGTGTCCCTCCTTTATTACACTTTAAATACACAGTATAGTGTCCAGATGTTGTAGTAGGTCCATCATGGAAAATAATAGCGACTGCTATATAAGTTCTTCCTGAAATAGATATTTGACTTCCATTAAAAATTTTAATTTTGGTTTCCAATTTTCTTTCATTTGCTCTACAATGTTGTAGCATTAAAATGAGATATTTTCCAAATCTTTATATATGTAATGTATACAACATCTCTGATCTAAAAACAAACATTTCATATCCTGATTGGCTGTTTTCATCAATTTGTTAAAAGGTACTGATTTGCAGTCTGGTATATGAATTGTTCTGTTTCTATCTCAGTGGTGGAAGTAAATGAACACTCTTCACATTTATGATCCCATCTGTAACTTAATCCAAATACGTTTTTAATCTGTATTCCTTCATCTTCTAATACTCCAAGCATAGCCATTAGAAATTCTTGTGCATCTTGTTGTATATTGAGAGTAAATGTCAATGAACCAGTACATATATCCAAAAGATGCAGAATACCACAAGCAGTATGGATTTTACTTCTGTCCGTTACCAACTATTGAAATACATGGTGTAGCAAAGAATAGAATCTTTTTTCATGATTTCCCATGATTTCACAATGAAGATCTTGTAGATAAAAGACACAACATTCAGAATCACAATAGCATAGTAGTTGATACCTGAACTATTTTCCAACTGGTATCCTACAATATCATCAACAGTTTCTATTTTCTTTTTCTTTACACCTTCAAGTTTCTCTTCAATTATTTTCTTTTTTTCAACTCAGTTTAAGGTTTGACATATTTCCGTTTTGGACACACTACACATTTCTCCTATATGGGATATTCACTTAAATCAGGTGTATAAATTCTTCTTAAACGATTATACTCTCTTACACAATTTGCATCAGCACTAACCTTTTTCTCATCAAAATCCATAAAATACAAACCAGACAATGTTCTTACTCAAGATAATGCTGCATATGCCATTCCCTCTTTGAACACTGTGCTTCCAATATTTACAAAAGCACTGTCTATACTTAAACCTTGAGATTTATGAATAGTTACTGCATATGCTAAAGACAGAGGAAACTGTTTTCTCCGAACATGCAAATCTTTTACAAGCAAAAAACGTACAACACAATACCCAATCTGTTTTTTCTCTTTAATCTGACCAAATTTTATAATCTAAAATTCTATTCCATTTCTGTTCTGAAATTTTACAAAATCAACAACTTTCCCCATTGCTCCATTTACTAAACCTTCTTCTACATTCAAATTACGGCGTAAAATTACACAACAGTTTATACTTATATGTAAAGTCTTTTTTAAGCCTGCAGTTTTAAATACAGACTTTTCCAAAGAATGCAATTTAGCCTGTAGTTTCTCTGTGAGAAGAATAATCACTCCCTGGTGTTCAATTTTATCAATAGCTTCAATTTCCACTATTTGTTGTTTTTCCAGTTTCAAAAGTTCTTGATTAAATGTAGAACACTCTTGCAGTGTAGGCATTAGGCAAACTATAGACTGCTTTTCTCCAAGCATGTTGTACATTACTTCAGCTGCTGTGTTTCCAGTTGTAAACAAGTTCCTTAATAGCTGACTTTCTAAAACTTGTTTACCATGTTTCGTCAAGACACCAATTCTTATGTCTTGAAGAATATTTCCATAATCTTCATCACTTGCTTGTCGCATATTCTTAATAAGCTCTTTATTTTCAAAATGTAACCAAATGTTCACATTTCCAATACTTCCCAAAGATTTCCTAGTGTCTTCATGGACAAGGGTTTTAAAAACCGGTTGTCCTTTTACTGGGGTTAGTTGTAGTAGATCTCCGAATACAATTAAATGTTTTCCTCCAAACAGAACATCATAATCTGTTTTTAAAATCTGTTGCATTCTCAAGTGTACTAAGGCGAGCATTAAGTTTGAGACCATGCTCACCTCATCAATGATTAAAAGTTTCATTTCCTTCAGTACTCTTGACACTTCATAACACGCTTCTCCAGGTAGCTTCTGATATTCCAATGTATTATCATGTTCAACTGGTAGCACAAGTAATCTATGTAAACTAATCCCTTTAATGTTGTGTGCTGCTAATCCAGTTGGAGCTGTTACAACACAAGATAAATGTGATTCTGTAGTTTTCTGTAGATAACTGGCCAAAACTTTAATTAAGAAACTTTTTCCTGTTCCAGCTTGACCACTGATGTACATTAGAATGGTTTAAATTATGAACATTGGCATTCTTTTTTTCATGCAGCAAACCATGTTCTATCTGTTGTGTCACTTGTAGATATATTTATTTTTGTTCAATATTTAGTTGTTCTTCTAACTTTTCCAACGGAATAATATCCTGTTGTGCTTGTTGCATTGCAGTTTCTCACTCATTCATGGCTATTGCTGCTTCATTTTCGATAAATGGTTGTCCCAGTGGATCTTGACTTAGTGGGCCAGATCTATGACTATCTTGAGAACTGTCTCTAGCTATTTCAGCTGCAATAGTACTTTCTTGTTCAATCTCATCATTTAACATTTGTAGATATGTAGGGAAAATTGTGCATTGAATGCTATCTTTACTTGCATTAAAAGAATCTTCATAGCAGTCGAAATCTCCAAGTAATTCTATTTCACTACGCCATGGCTTGAACAGTTGCAGAAGTGCTAAATACAAAATTTCCCTCTTATCTGGAGTTTCGCAACTGAGTTTTCTGTGGTTAATAAGATTTCTTTTGGCATGTTTTACTAAACATCCGTCACATCCAATTACTGCATATTTTTCTTCTTTTATATTTTCTGTAGCTTTTCTTTTAAAGCTGTAATGTTGAAGTGTTTCATACAGACATAGGTTTTCCAGATGTGGACTCCTTTTGGGATAGTATGTATCCAACATATTAGTTTTAAGAATAGCTGTACTTTCTGGTTCATTCAGTGCTAAGTATTCGATTTCTTGTAATGTTTTCAAAACTCTATTTCGTGTGGAGGCAAGACCTAAACTTACCCAAATGATTCCTCTTGACTTTGAATATAAACTAGCAGAGCTCAAGCGATCCGAACATTCATTGGAACCAATCTCACGATGGGAAAGCATTTTAAACCTAAAGCTGTACAATTTCTTGCTAAGACTCTTCTCTTGTGAAATTTCTTCTCACATTTCTTTCATTTCTGTCTTTTCAGATTTGATTATATATGAAGTAACATAGCGAGCAACAGCAATTGAATTATCTGCACCACATTGAATATCCATGTTTGCATTCCACATTTTCAAAATCACTGCATTGTAGTGATTAATAAACTTTGAATCTTCGGTTCTTTTTAAGTTGTATGTATTCTTTGGAGATTTCCGAGTTATTGTATGCCTTACTGCTGACATAAAACTATTTACTCTTCCTTTAGAAATCATTGGACGTGGGAATTCAAAATGAAATTTTGTATGAAATTTCCCTTTAGACTTGTATTTTCGTTGACAATATTTTCCACATCGATGAATTTGAAACCGTAAAACTTGTTGTCTCAAGCTTTTCTCTCCTCCTTCTCTTGGAATGGCACAGGTAACATATTGTTCGATGAAAGACAAAACACTTTCATCAGTATCAGTCCCAAATTTTGGAGCATTCTTTATCCATAATAGCATGTGTATATGAGGAGCACCTCTGGCTTGGTACTCATCAATGCAACGAGCTGACGAGCTCTGCTGGGATGCACCTGTGTGCCTGTCGAGAGTTATTGTGACCTGTGAAGACCTGGGCACCATTTCAGCAACCCCTGATAACTTTTCTCTGCTCCCTACTACTTTTGCTCTCTACTGATGAAGGGCTAAACTCAGAAACACGTGCCTAGAGATAACAGCACTACCTGCACCAACTTTGGTGAAAGACTACAGCAACTTTGAAAGAAAGCGTACTGCATTTTCCAGGATGCAAACGGGTGAACTGTGCTGCGATGAGAGTCAGTGTGCTCCCTCCCCCCTTGTGTTTGAAAGGCTCCCTTGACCGAACGACCTCACGAGGTCTCCTGGGATGCACCTGTGTGCCTGTGGAGAGGTACTGTGACCTGTGAAGATTTGGGCCCCATTTCAGCAACCCCTGATGACTTTTCTCTGCTCCTTACTACTTTTGCTCTCTACTGATGAAGGGCTAAACCCAAAAACATGTGTCTACACATAACACCACTACCTGAACCAACTTTGGTGAAAGACTACAGCAACTTTGAAAGTAAGCGTACAACATTTACCAGGATACAATGAGGTGAACTGTGCTAAGATGAGAGGCACTGTGCTCCCTCCCCCCTTGTGTTTAAAAGTCTCCCTTGAGCGAACGAGCTGACGAGCTCTCCTGGGATGCACCTGTGTGCCTGTCGAGAGGTATTGTGAAGTGTGAAGACTTGGGCACCATTTCAGCAACCCCTGATAACTTTTCTCTGCTCCCTACTACTTTTGCTCTCAACTGATGAAGGGCTAAACCCAGAAACATGTGTCTAGACATAACACCACTACCTGCACCAACTTTGGTGAAAGACTACAGAAAATTTGAAAGTAAGCGTACTGCATTTACCAGTATACAATGAGGTGAACTGTGCTAAGATGAGAGGCACTGAGCTCCCTCCCTCCTTGTGTTTAAAAGGCTCCCTTGAGTGAATGAGCTGACGAGCTCTCCTGGGATGCACTGTGTGCCTGTCGAGAGGTATTGTGACCTGTGAAGACTTGGGCACCATTTCAGCAACCCCTGATAACATTTCTCTGCTCCCTACTACTTTTGCTCTCTACTGATGAAGGGCTAAACTCAGAAATACCTGCCTAGAGATAACAACACTACCTGGACCAACTTTGGTGAAGGACTACAGCAATTTTGAAAGTAAGCGTACTGCGTTTACCAGGACGCAATGGGGTGAACTGTGCTGCGATGAGAGGTAGTGTGCTCCCTCCCCCCTTGTGTTTAAAAGGCTCCATTGAGCGAACGACCTCACAAGCTCTCCTGGGATGCACCTGTGTGCCTGTGGAGAGGTGCTGTGACCTGTGAAAACTTCTGCACCATTTCAGCAACCCCTGATGACTTTTCTCTCCTTCCTACTACTTTTGCTCTCTACTGACTGATGAAGGGCTAAACCCAGAAACATGTGTCTAGACATAACAGCACTACCTGCACCAACTTTGGTGAAAGACTACAGCAACTTTGAAAGTAAGTGTACTGCATTTACCAGGATACAAAGAGGTGAACTGTGCTAAGATGAGAGGCACTGTTCTCCCTCAGCCCCTTGTGTTTAAAAGGCTCCCTTGAGCGAACGGGCTGACAAGCTCTCCTGGGATGCACCTGTGTGCCTGTCGAGAGGTATTGTGACCTGTGAAGACTTGGGCACCATTTCAGCAACCCCAGATAGCTTTCTCTGCTCCCTACTACTTTTGCTCTCTACTGATGAAGGGCTAAACCCAGAAACATGTGTCTAGACATAACAGCACTACCTGCACCAACTTTGGTGAAAGACTACAGCAACTTTGAAAGTAAGCATACTGCATCTACCAGGATGCAATGAGGTGAACTGTACTGAGATGAGAGGAACTGTGCTTCCTCACCCCTTGTATTTATAAGAAATAGTTCAAGTGTACAATTCCACAGACTCATAGGAAATACCCTAATCACTAATCCCTCTGCCAGCATGTATTAAACCTCACTTTTATCTTGCAGCTTCACTATTCAGCGTCTACTCAGTGTTGGGCCTAACCAAATATAAGAAACAAGAAGGTAATATCCTGAGCAATGAATGTCCACAGCAATAAACACAGTCCACATCAGAAGTAGTCTCAAAGTTCCTGTAGGACTTGGCCTTTTTGGCTAGAGTTCCCTAAACCTTTTTGCTTTCAAACTAGACCGTTTTCCTGACATAGAGTGCCAATTTAGATGCTTTGGGTACTTTGCCACTGCTGATCAGTGTCAAAGTACAGTAGTTCCCTGTGTAAAGTGTAATGGTAATTGATTGGCCATGATTGGTATGTTTGCCTTACTAGTAGAGTCCCTAGTGATGTGAACTGTGTGTGCCAGGGCTAGTAATGCAAAGGGTGCGCGGAGAAGGGAACTCAGGCCTGCAGTGTAGGGCCTGCGCGCAGTTTGCTCTGTTAGCATGTTGTCCTGACAAGTGCAACCACTTGTCAGGCCTTACTTTCTCTTTTGCGTACACAGTGGGCACCCCTGTGGTAGGTCCCGGGTAACCCCTGGGCAGGGTGCCATGTAAGTTAAAGGCAGGACATATACTGAGGTGTGTGTTATGTCCTGACAGTGAAAAACACTCCATTTCGTTTTTCACTGGTGAAAGGCCATTCTGCCCATAGGACAGAATGGGCGAGGCTGGGTATTGTGTTTGTTAGCCTAGTTTCCCATAAGTTTAAAATGGAGAGGTGAAGTTTGGTATGTATGAACTCACAGTGTCATAACCCATCTTTCTATGAAAGTGGTTTTGTCACTGTGTGTTCAGAAGCCGCTCTTTTAGAAAGTGGCTGAGATTTGTGCTTTAGGCATTTCTGTGTGTCTGACTGTCTGGATCTGAGAGGGGAGGGGGTGAGATGGCACCAGGCTGACCTGCAGCTGGAGAGTATGCGAGTAGAAGCCCTGGGAGGTGAAGAGGCCTGGGTTGCGGCTATAAAACAATTGACCCATCTCCTGCTGAGTGATTAAGGATCCAGACCCCCAGTATCAAAGGGAGAAAGGTGACACTGGGCGGGAGACACCCAGAACTGATTTAGGCAGGGGTCAGGGACTCCCGAGCACAACGAACTTCAAAGACATTTAGGGGTATATCTATGAGAGCTGAAACCCCTGAACGTTGGAATGAAACAGAGATGGATTGAGACTGAAAAGGCTTGGACCCATTCTGTGGTCAAGAGGAACCCCTGCTAAAGAAGGAGCAACCGAAGAGACTGCTGTGGAAAGACCAATCCTTGCTTCGTGATCAGGGGCTGGTCTGCAGTTTGCTGTTCTAACTAAGGGAGAGGCTGTTGGGACTGTGCTTGGAGGCGCTGGGTCCCCCTGCTTGAAGAAGACTGTGCTTTGTGCTGTGTCTTGTAACCCCAAGGACCCGAGGTGAGCTGGCTCCCTGTTTGGAAACACAGGAACATAAAAGTTTCCGGAGAAGTTTCAAGCAACGCGGTGGGCGCGTGTTGTGGCAGCTTGAGACCCTCAGAAGGTGTGCCCTGTGATCTTGGACACATGGAGGAGAAGCGAGACTCGGACGCGCTGGGTGCGTGTCGTGGTGCACAGGAGGCGTTGTTGAAGAGGGTCTGGTGAATGTGTGCATCGACGGAGGAGTGAGTCTCAGACGCACAGGGTGCGTGTCGTGGTGCACAGGAGGTGTTGGTGAGGAGCGCCTGGTGAAGTGTGCACCGGAGGTGAAGTGAGACACGGACGTGCAGGCTACGTGTCGGGGTGCACCACAGGCGCTGGTGAAGAGTGCCTGGTGAGCGGGTGCATCAGAGGTGAAGAGAGTCTCGGATGCGCTGGGTGCGTGTCGCGGTGCACTGGAGGCGTTGGCGAGGAGCGCCTGGTCAACGCGTGCATCGGAAGTGGAGTGAGTCTCGGACGCGCAGGGTGCGTGTCAGGGTGCACCGAGGTGTTGGTGAAGAGCGCCTGGTGATCGAGTGCACCGGAGGAGAAGCGAGGCTCGGACACAGTGAGCGTGTTGAGGTGCGGCCGGAGGCGTTGGTGAAGAGCGCCTGGATATCGGGGCACCGGAATTGGAGTAAGTCTCAGTGAAGCAGTGTGCGTGCTTTGGTGCAACCTGGGACTGTGGAGGTGATCGGCTGATCATCGTGTGCACCGGAAGTCCCGGGTCGCGCATTTGTGACAGTGACGCGTGACGGGGGACTCCGGCTTCCAACAGTTCCTCTTTTTCTTCTTTATTTCTTTAAAACACACTTCAACACAGGTCCTAGCCAACAATATGGGCTTTCTCTTGTTTAATGTTCTAGCCCTGAAGAAGTCTGGTAATGGTGGATGGCCATTATCTATATCCTTGGAGCATACTGATATAGTCGTAATTACCTTACGCAACACAGCACAACTGTCACCCAGCCATATTTGCTTTGTTTTGTCATTTAGTTTTGGGTTTGCAGCATGTTGTGTTTTGACCAATTGGCCTTATACTCATTGAGATATGTGCTCTAGAAGTGATAGAGGTAAAGTAGCAGAAGACCTGTTAAAAAATTTACACGCAGGAGTGTCAATCAATAAAGCTGTTATGCAAGGTAATGTTAGGCCAAATAAAGGCCTCAAAGCAAAATTCATCAGATTGGAGAGATTAAAAAAGACAGAAATCAGTAAGTGGTGGGATGGAGCCACATTTAAGGAGTACCAACGTTTAGATAGGATACCTCGGGGCGTTCGCTCACAACTATTTCCCACCCACGATGACCTTGAGGATGATCTAATGCTACTTTGGGAGAAAGAACTAGTTGGTAACTCCATGCGACTTATGAATCTTCTACTAGAGAATTCAGAAAGGAAAGTAACCAAGACCATACAGGAGGTTGATACTCTTGAGAAAGAGATTGCAGACTTGAACCTAGCAGAAGGGACTAAGAAAAATAATGAGATCTTGACAGGTATTCTTGATAAGTTTGAGGATGACATAAAACAGAGGAAAGCACGCAAACTGAAACGTGACGAACAAGACTATGCCAATGGTAGAGTCTTTACGTTTGCTAAGCGATTCGATGTTTTGATTAAACAAGATAAGGTCCGAGGCGATAATAAAACAGCCTCAACCAGTGGCCTAAGTGCTATATCGTCTAGCAACATTTCTAGTAGTGGGGATGAGGGTGCCACTGAGGGAGTTACAGAACAGATTGGGAATCATTCTTTTTTAAAGGAAGTTCAGAGAATACGGATGGGAAACAAGGATTTCAACTTGAGACAGAGATATCAGAGAGAAGACATATGAGGCAGACCAAGAGAGGGAAAAGGGGCGGACGAAAATCCCGGCGAAAGGGAGGGCATGCACACACGTTCGTGGGACAAAGCCAATCAGAGGAGATGAATACTAACACCAATATTCAAGTCATTAACTTATCTAGCAGGAGTCTTACTAGTGACATGGTCTCAGTTCTATGTAAAGGAATGAACTATTGTCCAACCATGAATTGTGATGTGAATGATATTAAAATTGATGTAATTAAATTCGTGAGACAACTTAAACTCAAAAGGTTTTTTCCCACTAACACTGTTAGTAATAAATTGTCGGATTCCAATGTACCGTGTGGTGACTTGACTATTCAAGACATATATGATACCAAACTGTTACTTTCTATAACTGAAAATGAAGATGATCCTATTACTATCCATCAGGTACTACAAGATCTTGAATGCTGTACCAATAGGAGTGAAAATAGCGGTTTGAAAGATAAATCTAAGTGGACCCCACAATTGTCTAGTGGGAACAACATAGATGCATTTTATATGACAAATGGGAAGAAAACATGAGACACACTATATTATCACACCACAGAAATAATCTCACATTTGGGGAACGGGCAGCCTTAAAACTGTTGAGTAATGATAACACTCTGATCATTAAGGAAGCCGACAAGGGTGGCAACATCGTTGTGATGGATAAGTCTAAATACGATGCTGAGATCTTGGGACAATTGGGTAACACTAGTTGGTATAAAGAACTGACTTTTAATCCCATACTGGATGTATCTAACACCATCAACAAGCATCTGAAAGAGTGGCATACATTAGGTATCATTAATGATGATGAATACAAGTATCTACTAGTTGACTGACCACGATACCCATGCTTATATGCCTTACCCAAAATTCACAAGGATGCAACTGCACCCCCAGGTAGACCGATTGTGTCGGGGATTGGGGGCCAACTGAGAGAATTGCCAAATTTGTTGATGTGTTTTTGCAAGCTTATGTCACTAATCTGCCATCTAATATAAGAGACACGAAACATATTCTCAATATTCTCGATGATTACACATGGGAGACTGACATGATGTTTGTAACAATGGATGTAGTGTCGTACACGAATATCAGTCATCAACATGGGTTGAGTGCACTACGATATTTTCTATTCAGAAGACTTATTGAATTGATGGAGCACACAGAGATGCTTATCACCATGTCAAAGCTTAATCTTGAACATAATGTTTTTATGTTCAATGACCGCTGGTACAAACAAATATGCGGGACCGCTATGGGTTCCAGATTTGCGCCGTCCGTTGCCTGCCTTTTTATGGTGGTTCGAGGCGGCAAATGTCTGGGGCCCCGGTGGCTCACAGTGGCATGATTACACTTGCTACTTTGGGAGATATATCGATGACTGCTTTTTGATTTGGACTGGTGGTGAGGCAGAATTATAAAAATTCTTCGCTTATATGAACAATAACACATTTGATATGACTTTTACGATGGCCCACAGCAGGAGCAAAATTGTATTTCTTGATGGAGAGCTTTATATCCATCAGGGGAAAGTCTGTAGCAAGATGTACAGAAAGGTAACATCTTGCAATGCAGTGTTACACGCTAATAGTACTCACCCAAGATCCCAAGTTAATTCAATACCATTTGGGGAGCTCTACAGGGCTCGTCGCAATTGCAGTGAAGATACTGAATTTGCACACTGTGCAGAGGATATAGAACAGAGATTCCTGATTAGGGGATATGACAGAGACGTCATATTTAAAGCAAAAAAGAAAGCAGTTAAGCTAGCTAGGAGTCAAACACTCCAACCGAGAGATAAATCTGTTGATGGGTCATTGACCCCTATAAGATTGGTAACTGGCCATCACCCATGGTCTTCTAAGATCTATGGAATTCTGAAATGGTACTGGTTTTTTCTCAATTCTGATTCCAGCCTAAAACCATTTGTTATGCACCATCCTACTGTTACGTATCGTAAGGGCAAAACGATAAGGAATATTTTGAGTCCCAGTTACCCTAGGGTTCTGGCGCAGGGTTCCACATGGTTACACAAACACAATATGGGATCCTTTAAGTGTGGGAACTGCAGTATGTGCAGAATAGCCATACATGGAATACATGATTTTGAGTACAATGGTTCTAAAACCTACCATATAGCCGCACATATTGATTGCAGTACAACGTATGTGATTTACGCCATAATTTGCAAGTGTAATAAAATTTACATTGGCAGTACCATCAGAAAGCTTAAAGACCGTATATCTGAACACTTCAGGGCTCTGAAGAAGAGGGACATCAGATATCGCATTGCGGTTCATGCACTTGAGTGTAGTGCACAAGGTGTACATTTGACTTTCAACTTTCACGGTATAGAAACTATCAAGCCTGACATAAGAGGAGGTAATCGTGAGTTGAAACTCCGTCAAAAAGAGGCTGACTGGATCATGCAGTTACGAGCGGTTGACAGAGGATTAAACATTGATAACAAGCTTCAGTATTTTGTGGGTAACTAATTTTGTCCTTATTGTTCCACCTCTGTTTTTGACAATTTGTGTATATTGACCCTTAGATCTGATGTTAGGTACATTCCCTCTTTCCCTGAATCACTATGTTACTTACTATTATACCTATTTTAGCTCTCTCTATATAGTGCCATCTCTAGTTGAAAAATAACTATGTTTAGTGTTTGATTAGTAATGTGTGCTATAATGTGACATAATGTTACTTCGGAAATCATCATTTTTCGTGACTTTGAAGTTCAGACATAATTGGTGTTCAGCCGTCATATGACCTATTATAAGTGTGATGTTGTTATCCTCACTGCAAACACAAATCATGCTTGTTGATATTGCTCGGTACCGATTCCCTCTGATGCTATGACTTGCTCTGTTTCCCTCTTTGGGTTTACGACTCGCTGGCTTATGGGTTTACATCTACCCTTTCTTAATATCACTATACTGGTTGCCGCCTGTGTTTTTTACCCTCTATAAACACTAACTCTATTTACATTATAATACGGTTTGTATGTACATCATGCCTTTGACATTATCGTTATGAGGTAGTTCGCTTTTTACACATTATATATTTGGGAGTCCATTCCGCATTCTAATACTGTGTTTGTTCTGATTTTTTATCGTAATATGACTTATAATTAGAAACTATTGACAATTTGTATCAGCATACTCCTTTCGGCACGCAGTTTTAATGTATGGGTTCCTATATAGATAGAGGCCACCTTAAGATGGCGGCCGCTCTCACTACCTTGTTCATGAGGAGGATTTACTTGTCCTACCTCTACTTCCTTCATGAACTATATATACGCCCTTCCATCATGGTGCTGTTGCTAGACGCCGTTAATTTGGAGTTCTCTCCCCAAGATAATTGCTACGGTCGAAGGTATGGAACTGCTCAACGAGTCTCTGCTTTACTGGCGCTTTCGTTGCCGTATTTAATTTACAATTATATGCTGCTGCATGTTAGCATTATTTTTCTGTTTTAAGCAGGGAATTTCTTCCTGGCGATATTGCCCATACGAATATTATAGAAGGTGCTGGCTCCATTTCTTCTATTAGGAGGATGACTCTATGGTTCTCTGTGCCCCCCGTATGAGTCACAATTTGATTATAGATGGCAGGCTATCCATGCAATATCTTGATAAGGTTATTGAATTTTATCCGCTGGGGTATTGAATTGCGTGGTGTACTGTTTTTTACGAACATGTGCACTATACTTCTGCCAGATGAGTCTTATTTTTAATATTATGCGCTGCTGCCTGCTTATAGTGTCTGCCCTTGACTAATGGGAATTTCTCTTGGCTGTTTTATTTTAACAATTGATATAGATGGTTCGGACTTTTTTTTTCCGTATCTTAGGAGGGAGACTTGATAGTTTGCTGTGTCCCTCGTATAAGCCACAAACACAATTATTGACTGCAGGCTACTCATCTATTTTACGATTGAGTTACTGAAACATATCCTCCCACCTTTGGGCCATGGGCTATATCTGTGTAACTGTTCTTGCTTGGGGGCAGATACTTATTTAATGTAATTTTTACAGAGAACGTAACAGTTTTGATTGAATTTTTAGCCACACGTGGTGATATTTGAATACTGAGCCAGTTTTGTATACTCTTATTAGGAGACCTGACACGTGGATGTGGATCTGGAATTTTCTTGGAAAGCCCATAGTATCCTTGATGGGTTTTTTGGTCTCTTTCAAGTGAGTATTTTCACTTAATCTAAGCAGAATACAACGTTAGCTGAGATCAGAGTTGCGCCGATATGCAGTGTATTTTAGTGCAATTATTGATTGTTGTCTATAATTGAGTTTCTTACCATGATTTAGAATATATATTGGTTCGGGCCTTTAACGCAGTGGGATGACCTTTGGCCCAACATTCTACACTTCTCACCTATATCAAGCCACTTCGTAATTTGGTGAGTGTCGTCCTGATTTTCTGATAGGTCTAGGGTAATATTTTGGTATAGTTCATTTTCTACTCAATGAAGTTTTCACTTTTTCTGACTCTACGTACTTGGTGTAAATTTTGGTTGGTGATTTTACTGGTTAAAATCTTCTTAGTCTCTTACCTATGCACAAGGGTGTCACCTTTCTATTTCTGTATTTCACATGGTGAGGTCTAACTTTGAATCAGGTGTGCTAACACTAATATGTGCCTGAGTGAATTTCTTTATCCCCCTTTGGTGACATGGTTATGTAAATTCTGTCAGGGGACTCTGCCCCTTGTGTGTTCACACTATTTTTGGGCTTATTTGTTGTTCTTCATGGACATGTTTTGTGCAGAATGATGGAATTGTAATATGGGCTTTCTCTTGTTGAATGTTCTATCCCTGAAGAAGTCTGTGGTTGACTCCACACTAAGACGAAACACGTGTTGGTTAGGACCTGTGTTGAAGTTTGTTTTAAAGAAATAAAGAAGTAAAAGAAGAACTTTGAGACTACTTCTGATGTGGACTGTGTTTATTACTGTGGACATTCATTGCTCAGGATATTACCTTCTTGCCTCTGTTCTTATGTGCGGGCTTTGTCTGCACATTTGGTAATGGTAGATGGCCATTATCTATATCCTTGGAGCATACTGATATAGTCGTAATTACCTTACGCAACACAGCGCAACTGTCACCCAGCCATCTTTGCTTTGTCTAACAAAAAACAAAGCAGGAACCCTAAGTATGCCTCTGGTGTAACTCTCATGATATTCCAGAAAGCATGCAGGCATGTGTCTGTGCCTTTTGTTAGAGCCATCATATATAAAAGAAACATACAAATAGATGTATATCTGTGTTTTATAGGTCTAGCATTGTTGCAGGCATTCTGCACAAATACAGAACTAGGCGCAGGAGCATGGGACCTTGTTATATAGGGACTGGGTCTTCCTACCACCTTAATACCCAAGAACCCAGGACCGACCAGCTATAGTGTCTCACTTGCTCTTCTACGCAATTCCCTGGGAAACAAATCATTAGACATCCCAGAACACAACACTCCCACATCCCTCAGGAATCGCGGTAACAAGGCATACCCTTTCACTCACACTGTTGTACTT
Organism: Calotriton arnoldi; assembly: GCA_963921515.1. Classification (NCBI taxonomy): domain Eukaryota; kingdom Metazoa; phylum Chordata; class Amphibia; order Caudata; family Salamandridae; genus Calotriton; species Calotriton arnoldi. The sequence goes on along the minus strand of CAWUFW010014840.1, from coordinate 206,015 downwards.
GCCCACAATAACATCTGAGAGACACAAAACAGTTTAAAATATTTATTTTAACTAACGTGCCCTAACATGCAGTATACGTGCCACAAGAAGCAGGAAAATGCATAATAGAAATATAGTCAGCATAGCAGCAAGTCCATACATCATGAAGGGAGATGTCGTCACCAAAAGACAATGGAGAAAAAGACTATGGTACCTAACCTCCCTCCCCTTGCTAAGAAGAAGTATTATTATATAATACAAGATCTCTGGGCTTAGCCAGCAGACCCCATATCTTAGCCTATAGATCGTATATCTACATGATAGGTCTTCTCCCTGGAATGTCCCTCTCCAAGTGTGTCTCAGCTCTTCATGTACCCTACTAAAAAACCAAAGTACACTGTCCAGACAACAGCTGCATCAGTATGTTTTCTCTAAGGGCTAAGATCTTGCCAGAACAAAATAACAAGGGGCATTGTTGTTCGACCTTGCACATAATGTTCACTCAAAATCCCAGGAACTTGCAGAGAGCAAACACAGCAATGAGTTCTCATGTGAAAGCAGTCACTGAAATATTGCAAAAATAAAGATGTGTAGTAACATGTGCAAAAGCAGCAGGCAAGCTGCAAAGTGTCCATGCTAACTTAGTGAAAAATGACAATGTCCCTATGGGCCACGTAACACCCTACCCTTGGCCAGGGAGTTAGCCATATGTGGAATCAGAAATCACAGATAAGCAGAGGCAAGGCATCTTAGTCGGAGTCCAATTGAGATTGGCAAAAAGGCCCAACATTTTTTCTAATTTCAAGAGTATATTGTTTGGAAAGACAACATTTTGCCAATTGGGCGCTCAAATACCCATCCATTTACATGTCGTCGTCAGTGACCAAAATGTTGCGGGAAAAGCGGAATGCCATAAACTCCAAAATGTTGTCTGTCCCTTCCATTGCAAAAACGTTTGCCATCCAGTTGATGAGATCAAACGAACACATATGCTCCTCATATCCAGAGGCTCTTAGGACCATTTCAGGGCAACCTGCGTCAGCTTAGATGAAACTCTGAGTAATCAGGCACTGCGCACAGGCGCAGGTACTCAATTCTGCCGTTGGTCCAAGCAAAGGATCGCACCACAGCGGTCTACCCATGGCACATTCCTGGTCATGGGCCTGTAAGGGACCCATTAGCAGATCGTAATCCAGTGTGGCTCGTGTGCTATTGGACAGGCAGACATCCAGGGCCCATTGAAAGGGACACCAGAGGCAGTGGAACACACGTTGCACGCAGGTGAAGTAGGCATAGCGGAAGGTCGGCCAATAGTCAATCGCAAAGTACGTCACCGGCATAGAACCAAAAAGCTGCCACATCCGATCACAGTACAGCTGCAATTGGACCAGGCCTGGCAGTTCCACAAATCGGGCAGCCATTGCGAAGCAACAGTATAAGAACCAGCATGCCACAAATCAACAGGAGAAACATAGGAAACACTCCGAAGGCATTAGAAAAAATAGAATGAATAAAGGCTGCTATTACTGCAAAAATAGTCTCAAAGGAAGAAACAAGGCCAGATCCTACAAGTTTAAAAAAGTGAGCGAGGCCTTCCGTATCAGACGCATTAAATATTTGATATATTAATTCTCCAAAATGGAGTGGGAGATTCGTGTTTAGCAGTGAGTTTATCTCACTTGCGGTTCTCGACACCTGCAATCCGAAGGTCTCTCGAGTCGAAGTGACAGCGACTTCTTCTTGAAACAATAGCGCTTTGAGTCTGCCTAGTTTGTTGAAATCTGTTTTCAAAGTTGGAATTGAAGGCCAAATGGAACTATCTACAATGCCATGTGGGGGCGGAAACAGGACGTTGCTGCAACATGTAACTCGTTGACAAACAGTGACTATATACAGGACGCCAGCCCGTAAGCCACAGCAGTCGTGGTTATTCAAAATAAGATAACTGCCATTACAAAGCAAACTAAGCACAGGAATATTAGCTGGGACCGGAATACCTTTTAAAAAACAAGCCAGATTAGCAGCCGAAACGTTACTAGTCCCCTGCAACTTAACTTGTTTGCATACTAGGGAATGTCCTATTGTACAATCGCAGTCCTCCCCTGTAAGAAAAACTTCCCTTTCCACGCGCTGACATCTATAGGTGAACGTTAGCGACCATAATTTGTGAATATAATTATTGCCAAGGGGTTCATATCTACCAATTGGGTAGTGTTTCATGCAGTACGTGAACAGAAAAAGTGAGATGCGCAGTGAAATAACACCATGTATTAACCACACAGCTGAATCAGTGTCTCCTATGGAAAAAGGTAACTGTTGTAATTGCTCAATATCTAATAATATGTAAGTACAGACATACCTCAGTCACACCTCCATGCAATTCTTTCAACGTCACAGACTTCACTTCCCAATTTAAGCAGATACCTAAATTTATATGGCGCACTTGAAGTGTACCTTTCCACACACTCATACAAAATAGCCTAATCACTAATCGCTCTACCAGCATGTCTTAAACCTCACTTTTCTCTTGCAGCTTCACTATTCAGCGACTACTCACAGTGTTGGTCCTAGCCAAACACAAACACAAACATTTCACATGTCTCTGTTATAAGTCTCACCACATTCCTGAAAGCATGCATGCATGTCCCTGCACCTTTTCCTAGTGGTATCATATAAAAAAGAGACATCATTATAGATGTGTACCTGTGTTTTATATGTCTAACATCTTCAGATGCATGATACGTATAAAATTACATGTCCAAGTACAGACATACCTCAGTCACATGACCATGCCGACCTTAAAACTTGACAGACGGAACTTCCCATTTCAAAGAGACACCTAAAATTATGTGGCATACTTCAACTGTAGCTTTCCAAAAACTGATACAAACTGCCATAACCATTAATCCATCTATCAATGTACACATATTACTATGCACAAACTATTGCAATCATCATTTCAGTAGAATAAAACAAACTACAATACAAATCTTTACATTTCGTAATATATTCCAAACATCACACTTCTCTAATAATTTCAAAACTTTGAAAATAATGCTTTTCAAATCTAAAAATATCACTACAAAGAATGAAGTACTGCTTCATAATACATAACACACCTTACATATGTGTAACTCACCTCTGTAATAGTATTGCAGAAAATGAAATTTCAGAAACTCATAAAAGATTTTCTTTCTCACTCAATAAATGTAATGCACCCCTCTCAACAAGGTAAAACCAGTAAGGGCAAACTTTCCTTCTCTTTCTCCACATAAATAAATCTAAGTAACAAATCAAATTTCTTTCTACATTATTTCAAATTGTGCAACACATTTCTATTGGTTAGACATATTAACCCTTTCTAAATCTTACAGTGCCGGAGTGTAGCGTCCTGATAGAGCTGCAAAACCTTACGGGAGTTCAAAAACCTATTTCCAATAATACTAGTATTACTTTTTAACATCACACCACTTCTAAACATAGCATTTATTTAGAAAAACTTACTGTATCAGCATATCACTTATATATAAGTTACCATTTCATATTATAAAACCACAGTTAAGTTTCAACCCTTCCCCCATTCTGCTTAATCATATTTTCCATAGTAACACTTTTTGCAACATTCAACCCTACCAGAAAGTCGCAAGTTCACCATATTTTCAAATTCAGCACACTAGCTTACTAAAGCAAATAGCAGGTGTGGTTGACTTTTGCAAAATATTAGCTTATCCTATCTACCGTACCTTTCAAACATTTTTCTATAACCAATCACAAACATGCTTCTTGGGCAAAAAAACATGCACATGTAGGGCACCGCTATGTTTTCTGGTGCAAAAAGTATGCTGAATTCAGAGGCATTGACAAAGACCTAGGTTTGCAAAATGTGGATAATTAATGGATTGCACAGAGAGGATTAAAGTGGCACCAATTGATGCCTTTGGTTAAACCCTTTTTGCATCTCCAAACCCCTGACCTCATAATTGTGCACTGTGGTGGCAATGACCTAAGCACATTGACTGGGGTAGGTCTGGAAATGCTAATGAAGGATACCTTTGCACAATTGATGTTGCTTTTCCCTCACACTGTCTTTGTATACTCTAATATATGCCAAAGACAGAAATGGAAGTGGAAATGGAAGTGGTCAAATCAATTCTGTTCACAGATTGAGAAAGCTAGGAAGAATGTCAATAAAGCTGTTTCTACTTACCTCAGAGACCATAGGATGGGCTCCATCTATAACAACAATCTACGTTTTGATATGGATGACATCTACAGAAGTGATGGAGTTCACTTCACAGATGAAGTAAACAGAGTGTTTCTCAACAACCTTGAGCTGTGCATCAGCACTTACATGTAGTTCCAACAAAGTCATAATGAAAACAAGGGCTCTTTTTAGAGCCACCCTATAACCTGGTGCCAAGAACGGCTCCTGAAGGGGGTCCGTGCGGCCCCCACCCAATCAAGTTTAAAGCGCCGGGGAGGTAGGGGTCCCCGAGGCCCGCACCGGACCCCGCCCTTAATTTATGTATCCCCGGGGAGGTGATGGTCCCCGGGGCAGTATGGGGGGCAGGAGGCCCCCCCACACTTCTTTTGAAAAATTGAGGCCCACGAGGCCCCCCACCCATAATAAAGGAATGCCCCGGGGAGCTAGCAGTCCCTAGGGCACTGTGGAGGGACAGGAGGCCCCCTTGCATTTTTGATAAAAAGCCCAGGGGGATGGCGGTCCCCGGGGATTTAGGATGCCCACGAGGCCCCCCACCCTTAATAAAGGAATGCCCCGGGGAGCTGGCGGTCCCCGGGGCACCGATGTGGGGACAGGAGCCCCCCATGCATTTTTTATTAAAAGCCCTGAGGAGGTGGCAGTCCCCAGGGCTGCGGGGGGGCTGCATGCCCCCACATATTATTAATAAACCCTGGGAGGTGGCAGTCCCCGAGGCTGCGGGGGCCCCTGCTGACCCCGCATAATAATTATGCATTGCAGGCCTAGAGGCTCAGGGTGTTTCTACCCTGTCCCCTTTTTTTGTTTTTTTAATGTTTTTTTACCTTTTTGCTTGTGACTCGGTTCAACCAAATAACAAGATGGCTGCCAACACGTTCTGGTTTGAAGTGTTGACAGCCAATTAGAGTCAACCTCATGCTCGGGAGGGTTTGCGGATCCACCGCGCCCACCAGATACTATTTACTTTTAATATGACTTTCTCAGGAACTACTGAAGGGATTTACACCATTTAATGAAAAGAGTGCCTTTTGGACCAAAAGCTACCTTTTTGCCAAATGTTGTGTAATTCCGTTCAGCAGTTCGGGCTGTAGCCGTGTGTAAAGTTTCCTATGGATATTAACATGGAGAAAACACGTTTTGGGACCCCCCTTTTTTCTTGATCCAGCTTGACGAATCACCCCAAAACTTTCAAGACAGGAGTTCACTGGAGCACCCCATTAGTTTTGAAAATTTCACGAAGATTCCTCAAAAGACGTCAAAGATATTGGCAAATAAAAGCTTTTCCAATGGAAATTAATTAGGTCCTAACTATAACTACCTACTGGGGACCACCAGTAGGTAATATATATATATATATATTCACTGAAAAAACCATAGGTTTCAGGCACGTTATAGTTAGAAATTAGCATTTAAAAAACCTTACAAATTCACTGAAAAAACCATAGGTTTTAGGGACAGTTATAGTTAGTTGGACATTGCACTCGTACAAAACCCGTGAAATTCCCCGTTATAGTTAGTTCAGCTAACTATAACTCGCGCCCCCGCAATGCACTGCTGATGACGTCACATATTACATCACTCATGACATGGTCAGTGACATCACTGATGACATCACTGATGACATCTCAAATGACATCACTGATGACATCATCCAGTGACTGTGTGTTTCTGTAAAGTTTAAATATTTTTAATATATATAGGCAAAGGCATATTGAAGAATGACTGGGTGTATAAGTGTCTCACTGGATGATTGAGTAGGTGCGTGACTGACTCTACAAGTGAGTGATTAAACGTATCTTACTGAATGCATGGGTTACTGACTAAACTGTGTGAATGTCTGTATCCGTCTGTCTGTTGCTGTGTAAGTGGCTGCATGGGTTTGTGAATAGCTACATGAGTGTCTATATGAGTTATTGATTGGTTGTCTGAGTATCTGTATGGGTGCCTGAGTGTTTGTGTGGGTGGGGTGTGTGCGACTCTGTGCACAGATGTGTGAGTGGGTGATTCACTGGGTGGATGGTTTCAAGAGTGCATCTGTGATAGACTGTATGGGTGGGTAAGTGTGTGTAAGAGTGTGTTAGTGAGTGAATGTATGTCCCAGTGGTACATGTGTGAGTAACTACATATGTGAAAGGCAGTATATATGTGTGTTGGAGTATATAAAAAGCTATAAGCGAGAGTGTGTGATTGTGAGAGTGACTGTATGGATGAGTGTGTGCTTGTATCAGTGATTGTATAAGAGCGTAAGAATGTGCTAGTATTTGTATGAGTAAGTGAGCTGGTGTGTGTATAACTGTATAGGTGAGTAAATGGCAGTGTGTTTAATTATTTGCATGACTGACTAGGTGTGTGAGTACCTCTATGGATGAGTGGCGGTGTTTGAGTGTCTATATAGGTGTATGAGTGCATATGATAGTCCTGTACTGAGTGACCGTAAGTATGAGTGACTGTACGGGTGAGTGAGTGGATGTGTGTGTAGACCTAAGAATCAGTGAGTGGGTATGTAGTTATTGGTGTTGGAGTGTCTATGGTTTTGCGAATGGCAGTCTGTAATTTAGAGTGGGTGTATCAAAGGTTATATTAGGGTGTGAGGAGGTGCATGAAATTATCACGTGGCTGATGTCATCAGTGATGTCATCAGTGATGTCATTTGAGATGTCATCAGTGATGTCATCAGTGATGTCACTGACCATGTCATGAGTGATGTAATATGTGACGTCATCAGCAGTGCATTGCGGGGGCGTGAGTTATAGTTAGCTGAACTAACTATAACGGGGGAATTTCACGGGTTTTGTACGAGTGCAATGTCCAACTAACTATAACTGTCCCTAAAACCTATGGTTTTTTCAGTGAATTTGTAAGGTTTTTAAATGCTAATTTCTAACTATAACGTGCCTGAAACCTATGGTTTTTTCAGTGAATTTCAAAGGTTTTTTAAATGCTAATTCCTAACTATAACATGTCTGAAACCTATGGTTTTTTTCAGTGAATTTCAAAGGTTTTGTAAATGACAATTTTTAAATGTATTAATTGTTATATTTATTTTTTTGATACTGATTTACTACATTTTTTTAAACTATTTATTTTTACATATTTTATTTTTTAAATTACATTGTAATTACATTATACATTACATTACAAAATATACTTTCTCAGAATGAATTACTTTAGTTTAAATACTTTGCAAATAGGCAATAGACTTTTAAGTACAGTAGTTACAGTTGGCAACACAATTTCAAACACAATGCAACATTGAGCTCAATGTGAATTTCTAGTTAAATACAATTAGTTACTTTATGGATTACTTTTCTAACCAGAGGACTGGATCCTAGATTCAGTCCTGGGACATCTTCTGTAAACAATTGAGTAAAAGCGTTTTGGTTACAGTAGTGATTTTTAAGGAATATAATTGTATTTTAAAAGTTGACACTTAGAAACTTTTTCACATAGAATCACCAATGTTATCCTAAGGGAGGAAATTCACTTAGCAGGTAAGTAGTGTTATCGTTACTTTTTCTTACTCAGTGGTGGATCCTGGATCCAGCACTGGTGCATCTCCTGTAAAAAGTTGAAAGAATGCGTTTAAGTCATACAGGCGATTTTTAAGGAATATTTGTAGTTTGTGAAAATCGACACTTTGAAACTTTTCTGCTGAAAACCAGACAATGGATTCCTATGGAAGGAAATACAAGTTACTGGTAAGTACGGTTAGAATTACTTTTCAGGGTCAGTGCTGGGCTAAAAGATGCAGCACTGGGTTCTCTCCTGATAACAGGTGAGTAAATCGGAATTCGTAGTTCGGCTGATTTTAGAGGAATATTATAAAGTTCCAAAACTCCACACTTAGAAGAATTTACAAGTGAAACCAGTCAATGTTAGCCTATGGAAGGAAATTCAAGTTACTGGTAAGTACGGTTAGAATTACTTTTCAGGATCAGTACTGGGCTCAAAGATGCAGCACTGAGGTCTCTCCTGATAACAGGTGAGTAAATCAGAATTCGTAGTTCTGCTGATTTTAGAGGAATATTTGTAAGTTTCAAAAATCGACACTTAGAAGAATTTCCAAGTGAAACCAGTCAATGTTAGCCTATGGAAGGAAATTCAAGTTACTGGTAAGTACGGTTAGAATTACTTTTCAGGATCAGTACTGGGCTCAAAGATGCAGCAGTGAGGTCTCTCCTGATAACAGGTGAGTAAATCGGAATTCGTAGTTCTGCTGATTTTAGAGGAATATTTGTATGTTTCAAAAATCGACAGAAACTTTTTCAGCAAAAAGAAGGCAATGTTAGCCTATGGAAGGAAATTCAAGTTACTGGTAAGTACGGTTAAAATTACTTTTCAGGATCAGTACAGGGCTCAAAGATGCAGCACTGAGGTCTCTCCTGATAACAGGTGAGTAAATCGGAATTCGTAGTTCGGCTGATTTTAGAGGAATATTATAAAGTTCCAAAACTCCACACTTAGAAGAATTTCCAAGTGAAACCAGTCAATGTTAGCCTATGAAGGAAATTCAAGTTACTGGTAAGTACGGTTAAAATTACTTTTCAGGATCAGTACTGGGCTCAAAGATGCAGCACTGAGGTCTCTTTTGATAACAGGTGAGTAAATCGGAATTCGTAGTTCGGCTGATTTTTGAGGAATATTTGCACAATGGTGAAGGAAGGGGGTGGGGCCTGAGGTGACTTGTCTGCAAACACGCCCTGTGGCACGTTTTAAGTTGGAGAATTAATTCCTCCTCAATTCCGAGGGTCCCTAGGGGCCAACTAGCCCACCAGATACCTCCAGTATGCGCCAGAGAGCTGCGTTGCAGAGAGGTGTTCAGAGGCCACGCCCCTTTTTACAACACTCTGCAACGCAGCTCCGTGGCGCTTACTGGAGGTACCTGGTGGGCTAGTTGGCCCCAGGGACCCTCAGGATTGAAGGGGATTTAATTCCCCATCTTAAAATGCGCCACGGGGCCTGTTTGCACACATGTCACCTGAAGCCCCGCCCCTCCCTTCACCACTGTGCAAACGCACCCTGTGGCGCATTTTAAGTTGGGGGATTAAGTCCCCTTGAATCCTGAGGGTCCCTGGAGTCCAACTAGCCCACCATGTACCTCCAAAAAGCGCCACAGAGCTGCGTTGCAGAGAGGTGTAAAAAGGGGCGTGGCCTCTGTACACCTCTCTGCAACGCAGCCCCCTGGTGCATACTGGAGGTTGCTGGTGGGCTAGTTGGCCCCCAGGGATCCCCAGTATTCAAGGGGAATTCGTTCCCCCTCTGCAAACGCGCCAGGGGGCGCGTTTGCAGAGTGCTGCCAAGGAGGGGGCGTGGCCTCCAGCGCATGCCGGTCTTTTTTTTTTTTTTTTACTAGGGGGATGTGTGCCCCCCTTGTTTTTAATTTTTTTGGGCCCTGGGGACCCCATCCCCCAGGGCCTGACCCCCTTTTATTTTTATTTTTTTAAATGGAACGGGAAGGGGACCGCGTGGGCCCCCCTCCCGTGGCCAATTTCGGCCCGGGGACCCCATCCCCCGGGTCATTGCCACATTTTTCTTTTTTTTTTTGATGGAGGGGGCTGCGTTGCCCCCCTCCTCAGGCCTCCTTAGGCCCCGGGGACCCCATCCCCCGGGGCCGGCCTTTTTATTTTTTATTTTTTTTATTTTGTAATTTGGGGGTGGGGGGGCCGTGTGGCCCCCCTCCCGGGCCACTACTTGCCCCGGGGACCCCATCCCTCAGGGCTGGCCCTCTCCGTTGGGGATCTGTGGGGGGGTCCCCAATCCCCACGGTCCCGCCGGCTCCCCCGCGTCCCTCGGGAGCCGGCATTGCTTTTCCACATGGGGAGCTGCTAAGATGCAGCTCCCCGTGTGGAAAGCAATTTGCTGAATTTTGGAAGAGAGAGCAGGTTTCCTGCTCTCTCTTCCAAAATTCAAAGCAAGTTTGCTATGACAGGACGGGAGCCGCGAGGCTCCTGCCCTGTCATAGCAAACAGCAGTGTCCCGGGGTGGGCACCCCGGGACACTGCAGGAGCCGGCCCTGGGGGGTGGTGGTCCCCAGGGCCATCACAGGCTCCAGGAGGGGGGCCGCGCGGCCCCCCTCCCAACATGTTGAAAGCCCCGGGGAGGTGGTGGTCCCCGGGGCTTCGGGGGTCCGAAACGGACCCCCACTTTAAAATTGTTAGTGCCCCGGGGAGGTGGTGGTCCCCGGGGCATGTGGGGGGCCTGGAGCCCCCCCACACAGGGAATTTAACTTAAAAAAAAGAAGCCCCGGGGGTGGCGGTCCCCAGGGCTGCGGGAGGGCGGAGAGCCCTCCCGCTCCATTTTTTATTTAAAGCCCCGGGGGGTGGCGGTCCTCGGGGCTTGGGGGGCCTTAGAGGCCCCCCACATAAAATATAAACCCACCCCCCGCATGCCCCTGGGACTTGGGCCACCCGGGGGCAAAATAGCATCGAAGCGCGGGAGACCGCGCTTCGATTTTTTTTTTATCGGCGGGATCCGCGCACCCTAAGCGCATCCCGCTGATTTTTTTTTTTTTTTTAAATGCTTTTTTCTGCCCAGGGGGTCCTTGTGGGACCCCCTGAGCAGACCTAGGGGGTCAGGGTGTTTCTACCCTGCCCCCTTTGTGCGTTTTGCGCACTTGTTTCTTGTGCCTCGGTTCTACCGAGGGACAAAATGGCTGCCAACACTTCCTGATTTGGAGTGTTGACAGCCACTTGACAGCCAATTAGCATGCAGCTCGTGATCGGGACGGTGCGAGCAGGGTGCGCTCAGGGTGCGCGGATCCGACGCGGCCATAGATATATATGTGATTTTACTTGTGATTTTCTCAGGAACTACTGAACGGATTTACACCATTTAAGCAAAAGGCACGACTCTGAACCAAGGGCTACCTTTTTGCCAAATTTGGTGTAATTCCGTTCAGCAGTTTGGGCTGTAGCTGCGACTAACGGTTCCTATGGAAAAATGAATGGGGAAAACACGTTTTGGGACCCCCCTTTTTTGTCTGCCCCCGCTTGGCGAATCACCCCGAGACTTTCAGGATAGGAGCGGACCGGAGGGCCCCAACAAGTTTGAAAATTTCGCGAAGATTCGTCAACCGGCGCCAAAGTTATTTCAAATAGAATGTTGCGGATTTCCTATGGAAAATAGGTCCTAACTATAACTATTTGAGATGTCATCAGTGATGTCATCAGTGATGTCACTGACCATGTCATGAGTGATGTAATATGTGACGTCATCAGCAGTGCATTGCGGGGGCGCGAGTTATAGTTACCTGAACTAACTATAGCGGGGGAATTTCACGGGTTTTGTACGAGTGCAATGTCCAACTAACTATAACTGTCCCTAAAACCTATGGTTTTTTCAGTGAATTTGTAAGGTTTTTTAAATGCTAATTTCTAACTATAACGTGCCTGAAACCTATGGTTTTTTCAGTGAATTTGTAAGGTTTTTTAAATGCTAATTTCTAACTATAACGTGCCTGAAACCTATGGTTTTTTCACTGAATATATATATATATATATATACATATATATATATATAAAACACTCCCCTTCAAATTCAAAAGGAGCCTGCACTCGAGATATGGAGAAATTCTTTTATTCAGCAGCACTTGCTTCAAAAACAGGAACGCGTACTTGCTGTCCTTGCAGCCTTTGTCAACCTGAAAGTGCGCAAATACATCAGTGCATTTAAATACTGTCTACAAGTGTTGCAGCAACATAGACGAGCTACTGCTGTTTTTAAACTTGACTTTAAAGGCACAGTCCTTTTTATCAGCAGACACTTGTGAACAATAAAGTTATTTCATTTGAAACAACAGTCTTTTCATTATAAGTGTTTAAAATACACATTCATTACTGACCGCATGCGTGCTGATTTCTTTGCGAAGATTTTCTTGTATAGTTCATTACAATGTTGGCAGGCATTCTTGTTATGATGGCAAATCAGTGCAAACTTGCAGATATCGTTTTCAATTTAAAGACGAATGTCTAGTCTCTGTCTGCCTGTTTCGCAAATTCTGCGCTTGCTCCATACCTTCATTTGAAGCTGCTGGAATTATTTGTAAAGCAGGTGCTTCCTAATATTGATTTCCATACTACTCGCAGTAACACCACAAGTCCCGGCTCCGAGTTCACTGGATGTTGGGGCACCCTGCAGCCATCAGATCTGTGCCTAGGGCAGCCCATGCAATGTAGTACTCGGGGGCTCGCCAAACATCAATAACAGTCCATGGTGTGGCTTTGTTGGCGTGCTTCCTGATCGCTGGTGGTGCAGGTCAGAGATGGATATCACGCAGCCTCTTAATTATCAAAAACACTCCCCTCCAAATTCAAAAGGAGCCTGCACTCGAGATATGGAGAAATTATTTTATTGAGCAGCACTTGCGTTTAAGTACTGCCCACAAGTGTTGAGGCGACATAGACGAGCTACTGCCATTTTTAAACTTGACTTTAAAGGCACAGTCCTTTATATCAGCAAACACTTGTGAACAATAAAGTTATTTCATTTGAAAACAGCAGTCTTTTCATTATAAGTGTTTTAAATACACATTCATTACTGGCCGCATGCACGCTGATTTCATTACGAAGATTTCCTTGTATAGTTCATTACAATGTTGGCAGGCATTCTCGTTATGATGGCAAATCAGTGCAAACTTGCAGATATCATTTTCAATTTAAAGACGAATATATATACGAAAGGTTTCAGGGTTTACAGTGTTCATGAGTTTTTGGGTGGCAAGGGAGTTTCTAGGGTTTAAAGTGGGTATGGGTTTTTGAGTGGCAAGGGAATTTTTAGGAAGTAGGGTATGGGTTCTTGGGTGACAGGGGAATTGTTAGGGTTTAGGGTGGGTATGGGTTTTTGGGTGGTGAGGGATTTTTTAGGGTTTAGGGTAGGTATGGGTTTTTGGGTGGCAATGGTAATTTTAGGGTTTAGAGTGGGTATGGGTTATTTGGTGTTAAGGGATTTTTAGGGTTTATGGTGGGTATGGGTGTTTGGGTAGAAAGGGTATTTTTGGGGTTTAGGGTGGGTATGGATTTTTGAGTGATAAGGGATTTTTTTAGGGTTTAGGGTAGGTATGGGGTTTTGGTTGGATAGGGTTTTTTAGGGTTTAGGGTGGGAATGGGTGTTTGGGTGGTAAGGGGGTTTGCATTTGTATGTATATATATGTATATTTATTTAAAAATATAGATCTATATAAATAAATATATTTATGTAGATAATATATATAATGTATATATTTTACAAATATGAATGTCTGTGCGTTTGTGTGGATGAGTGAATGTAAGAATAAGAAATTAGATTGATGACTAGAAGGATGGAGGAGTGAGTGCATGAATGGATGAATGGGAGACTGGGCACAAGGATAAATAAATTGGAGTTCTAGTGTATGATTGAGTGAATGAGCAGTAGCAGCAAGAGGAGAAGGCAGTTTCCTTCCACCAGGGGATGGTGCGGTCTCCAGCCATCCATGTATTCACAGTTCACCCTACCCATTCTTCAAACCTTGTGCATACAGACATGTTACTCTCATGGATCCAGGTCCACACTTGCCATTCCTTCATCCAGCCATCCATCCAGGTAGTCATTAATCCATAATCTGTTTAGTCATCTTTGCACACTCATCAATTTTCCTGCTCACCAATGAGCTCAACTGCATATGCAACATCACCAACCAAAGCAGTTTCATAAAAAACAGACCTATTGGCTTTGCCAATACATTTTACTACTTTGAAATCTGATACTTTTAGTTGTGTTTTCTTACATTTTAAATGCAAGATTACTTTGTAGCTCTCACTCACTTCTCTTGGTGACCTTGGAATTTTAAAAACGAACAACATTACAATGATTTTCTGGGAGATTGTCCAATGGCCTGAAATTCCATTCGCCACCACCCTTCCCACTTTTTCCTAATTTTTCTTCTTCATATGCAATTGCTTTTCAATTAACTCTGCTTCTCCTACTTCCTATAGCTACTTCCTATAGCTTCATACTATTGCTACGAAGTCCTAATCAGCTCTGGGACACTACTTAAACAAGACTCACTTTATTAGGGTCTAATTCAATGTATGTACCCTTATTTGTAAAAGGTTGACTGTAATATATCATTTTTGTATAGGATAGGATGGGAATAGACAAACTCCCTACTACACCAACAAACTATATTATAAACCTTGCACATAACCTGCACAGGGTAACTTGTCTTAAAGCTTGATGTGCTGTGTACATTTTTATTTACACACACTTTCGTAACTGTAGAGCTATTTCTCCCTTCTGGGTTCCATTTCTGTTGTCTGTATAACACTATGCCCATGTATTATTGTTCACTGTCGCTGCTGTAAAACCCATAGGCCTTATAAGTGATATACAAACCTAAACTTCAAAATAAATAAACAAGCAAATAAAATACGACTACTTTCCATGTGGCTTATTGTAAGCAACCTCTCAGATCCAAAATACTGCCATTAACAGGCATAGACCAAGCCCAAACTCTGTTGCTTTCTTAAGAAAACCCATGTGTGCTCACAGAAATTTAATAACTCATCCATGAATCGGATCTTACCCTCTTCCAGTCAGTGTGTAAGCACAAAAGGAACTTGATCACAGGACCACAGATGTTTGATTTCCTTTTTGAAATGTTTAATATGCATAACTCTATGTGTATATGTATACATATATATCCTCCATGCTTTGGTCAGATGACCAAAAAGACAGCGGGCACTCCAGGATGCGAGGTATAATCAAATTTATTTACCAAATCAAATGCACTGATGCGTTTAGGCAGAAGCCTTTTTCAAAGTGCTCATACTCCATCTTTGATTACTCTCCCATAAACACGTGCAAATCACCATTGACACAGAAGAAATACTTTTCGCAATTTCTCAAACCATCCCTACTACACCATGTGCAAAACAATGCATTAAATGTGGAAAAATATCAAATAATTCTCTCTCCATATGATTTCAGAAGCATACAAATATGAACTTTTCTCTTTCTATATTATTACATTAAGAACATATCAAAATATCAATATATAAATAAATAAATATTTGTAGAAACATAAATAGTTTTTTTCTCTAGCAACACAACTAATTACGCTAGAGTATCATAAGTATACTCACTACACACGGAGAGAGAGTATGATAACTCTTAGATGAAGAATGTGATTTAAAATATAGAGGCAGCTTTTTCTCAATATTTGTAATTTCTTATACTTTTTTATAATTTTTAGTTTCTTCTCACCAAGGGGCCGATTACGATCCGCCCGCCATCGTAGTGGAGATTGGGACCGCCCGCCAGTCATGCGGCGGTCCCACGCTCCAAATTACGATGCGACCGCCACCATGGCGGTCGCACCTTGCACTTTAAGATTGCGGCCTGTGCTGCTGGCTGCAGCACCCGCCGCAATGCCAAAAATGCATGTTGTGCATTTCCCTGCACTACGTAGTAGGCACCACGCGGTGCCTGTCACTTTGTGCAGGGAAATACAGGGGGGTACCATGGGTACCCCCCAGTGCACTATCACTACCCCCCAACAAAAGGGGGGCCCGCAACGGGCCCCCGAAACCTATCCCCGCCAGCCTTTCCATGGCAGTTCCACCGCCATGGAAAGGCTTGCTGAAGCCCGCACTGTAATTTGGTGGACGGTGCCTGCCAGGCACCGCCACCATTTTACGCTATGTGGACCATCCGCCATTGCCTGTGGCGGATCCGTGGCGGGCGGTGTTTGCGCCCGCCACGGACACGGTCCGATTCCCCCCACCATCGTAATGTGGCTGGGGAAAATCATCGTCTGATGGCAGAGGGCCCGCCACCGCAACCATGAAAGGGAGCAGGGTAAGGAAGTGAAAGGGATGGGAGTGGGGAAGAATGAGTAAGATAAACAGTAAAAAGAAAATCTGTTGTAAAAATTCAAATTGTTAAGACACAAAGCTCTACCTAAAACTCCTGAGTGCACTACTTAGCATCTTATACACACAAAAAAAGGGACAAGACATTGAGCCTTCCCTCACTCTCCAAAGTAAGACTACGAAACTCACACACAAGGGAAGGACTAAAGTAATCCCCACCAAATAAAAGGGAGGGCGGGGGGCTGTTCTAGGGGAAAACAAACGGAGGGAAAAAATAGAAACTAATTTCTAAGTGGGTAACCCATATATTTGTTAAGATTGCCCTCACCCACTAATAGTGGCATGCTTCATCATTGGGCCTCTACTACACCATGGCGCAGACCAACGCTCATGGTGGAGCGCTATTTTTTCAAGAAACAGTTTTTTCTCTATAGGGACCCCTACACTGCCAAAAATATATGAATTTATAACTAAGTGGGTACCCCTGTTTCTTTAATATGGGTCCCACTTGGCAGGATTAAAATAAAGCCGGTATGATAGAGTATTTATGTCTCTTATACCCAATTAATTTTGTATCAACATGTTTCAGCCAAATCCAACTGCCACCATGGGTCAAATGGCCTTCATCAGGGTACAAATCCCTTGTGATTAAGTCCCTCCTAATAATTCATTAAATGGAAGGAAAAATGTGGCGATACTCGCCCTCTGTAGACACACTCTGGGGCATACCTACAAAGATAAAACATTTATTGTTATTCATGGTTTCTCGTTCCGGTGTCTCCAGCTCATTGTGATTCCCCTATGAATTAATGTGATTGGGTTGTCCGAATCCAGCACCCAACACCCAGTGAAGCGTGATCAACCCTTAATATACAAGTAGCAGGAATAAATCCACTCCTTACCCGAGTTTCACTCGTAATTTTCCAAACCCAGGAAGAGAGTGGGGACATCGCCCTGTAGTCGCACTCTAAGAATCTTTTTTTTGAAGAACAGAAGCTAAAAGGCCCAAACCTCATTCTTGAGTTATGATAACATGGCTCATATGGTATATCTCCTTTTGAGCCTATATGCTCTCCAAGTTCATGCTCATCAGCGGTCTAGGGATACCTCATGTCTAATGTAGCGCCTGTAGTGCTTGTAAACCACTACTTTTGTCTTTTCTGAATAATTTCTTATAAATTGTGTGATCTTATGCCTTGTGTGCCAACTCACTATAGATCATGTAGGGGAGCCGTCCCATTCTCACATAAAATCAAATCTTAACTATGTTTTTGGTTGTTGTATCATCTCAAAACCATATTATTAAATATCTCATTATGCCACATAGTCTTCGATCGGGCTCACAGTCCTGCTACGAAAAGCATGGGTTTTTCTCTTTTTTAAGCAAGAGTTGCCCCCAATCAAGAATCCCAGGGGACTGCCAACTGTGTGTTACACTCCCCCTTCCTTTTTATATGTGCCCAAGGGACAGCGCCGGGGCACTCAACCTACCGAAAAATTGTGGTAGGCTTGGCAGTCCAGCATGGATGTAGTTTCTAGGAGTGCTGTCTGACTCTTTTACTTTTACGCACCCCAGCAGTCGCTCGGTAACGCATGGTAGTATCTTTTTAAAAACAATTTTACAAAGATTTCAGTTATCCCTTATACAAGAACCCCGTTCTAGGTCAGGCTTGTAATTGATCGGCTGGAAACCCAATTAAGGCAGTAACCGAGCATGAGGGTTGCCGGTCGACACATTTCTCCCAACTACCTATTTGTTCTCCTGCAGTCCAGTGTACATACTTTGGATAATACTTGATTCTGGGACTTCTAGGCTTAACTTCAGTCTCACCCTTAACCTCCCAACCCACAACTCCTCCCCACCCTCCCCTCCCTCCAGGCGTGCCACTTGTACTCAGGTCTCTACTTTGCGGTATCCCACCACTCCAGGTTGGGCTCCAGTATTTACTGAGGTAACTGTGTAGGGAATTTCGATTAGACAGGGCGGCAATGTGCTGTGCCTGCTAGTAAGTCCCATGGTTCTAAGATTCACCCAGATGTATGCAGCTTAGTCTACTCCTACTGGGGGTTCATCTATTGGGTCCTCCTCCTCAGTGTCTTCCGGGACCATAAGCGCTACAACTAACGTTTCCCAAGCCCTTGCTGCCTCCAGCGCTCTCTCAATTCCCGTTCTTTTTGCTATTTGCATTCTGATCACACCTTCACATTCAGCCCACTTAATGAGTTCTGCTTTACATCTTGCTATGCTGGGACCCTGCTTCGCTTTCCAGTGCATAGTGATGTCTCTTTTGGCCAGTAGTAGGCCCATATCTAAGAACTTACTTGTGATTTTATTTTTTGATGTATGAGGAAACCAGTGCAGTATGCAGCATTTCTGAGTCGGCTCTATTTCTCTGTCGGTGATGTCGGTAACGGTTCTCTATTGCATCGCGGGCAAGCCGCTGCTTGGGTTGGGAAATACTTGTTAATTATTTCCAGGGTGAGGTATGCTCTATGTAGGATATAAAAATGCACCAACTGAAATCTGGCATTTCTGGTGCTCTTCCAAGCTCTCTCCACTAATTCCCCCCAGGTTTTTTCTGGGATAGCTTCATCAAGGTCCGCCTCCCATTTGAGTCTCAGCTCCGATAAAGGCAGCAACGTTTCCTGCGTTATGCGCCTGTACAAGCACGTAACCGCCTTGAATGTACCTGCCGCCAAAACCACGTACTGGCAGCACAGTCACGTTTTTGGTTCGGTGAGTCACTCTCCCCAATGTTTTCGTATTGCCGCAGTGAGGGCAGAGTACAACAGGAAATCTCCCCCAAGTAGGTCATAACGGGTCTGCAGGTCATTGAATGGGATCATGGCCTCCTCCTCATATAGGTCTCCTATGTTAGCCAACCCTTGTGCCGCTCAGGTCGCCAATCTCTGACAATTACCCCCATGCGGCAAGGCTGCACACATAAGTAACAGGATTTCCGGGACATAAGGGCGTCTAATTTTGGCCCGCCGTAAGCTCCTATTCCAGCACCGTCGTGCTGTGCTGAGCTCCGCGGTGAGGCTTGGGGTTCGAACAGGAAGCCGCAATATGATTTAGGATAGCAGTCTTAAGGTCGCAAAGTCTTCCCTCCATTCTTCTTCCCCCCTGAGACAGTTCGCCACCCATTGCATGAGCCATTGAAATTGTGCCGCTATATAATAGGCCTCAAAATCAGGCACTGCCATTCCTCCCTCCGCTCTTGGCCGCATGAGAACAGCAAGCGCCACTCTGCGTCTACCATTGCCCCATAGGAATCCTGTGATCATTGACCTGAGTTGGGCAAAGTACTTCGTCGGTACCCAGACCGGCAAGGTCCCGAAGTAATTTAATAACCTCGGTAGAGTCACCATTTTAAGCAGAGCTACTCGGCCAGCTACAGATAGCGGCAAGGAGCCCCAGAAGTCGAAGTTGCATTTTTCTCCTCTGATGGCCTTCCCTATATTACCCTCTAGCATGTCCTCCTGAGTGTGATATATTTGAGTACCCAGGTACGTCAGGCACCTATCTTCCCACCTCACCCCCTCTGTTTCCTGCGGCCCTATCCTGCCCTCTTTTGCAGGGAAAAGGCAAGACTTTGCCCAATTTACCTTTACCCCTGCAACCCTGCTGAGGCCCCATAACAATGCTTTCATGCCCTGAAGCGCCTCCCCTGAATCAGCCACAAACAGCAAAAGGTCATCGGCATAGAGTGCAATGTGGTGGATCTGCCCCCGAACATTAAGACCCTGATAAGATTGCCCTGATCGAGCTTTCGCTGCTAGCTGCTCCATCGCCAGGGCGAACAGTAAGGGGGAAAGGACGCACCCCTGTTGTGTTCCCCATCCCACTTTGCAGATATTCGATATTAGCCCACCAGTTTTAACTCTAGTAGTGGAGTCGGAATACAGTAGAGCTGTCCAGCCCACAAAGTTGTCTCCCAGCCCAAACTTCCGCATCACATGGAACAAGTAAGGCCTTTCTAGGCTATAAAACGCTTTTTCTATATCAACTGCGAAGATTGTCGCAGTATCTATCCTATAGGAGTCAGCCTCCAGCACTCGCAAAAGGCGCCGAATGTTAAACGCTGTGTTTCTGGTGGGGATGAACCCAGATTGGTCTTTGTGTATTAGAGTGGTCATTAGAGGGAGTAAGCGAGTGGCCAATATCCTACTCAGTATTTTGTAGTCTAAGTTAAGCATAGATAGCGGATGATATGCCGTTTTGTCCCATGGTGACTTACCTGGCTTGAGCAGTGGTATGATGATCACCTCTCTAGTAGATACAGGCAGATGTCCCACTTGTTTTGCGTCGTTGTAGAGCTTTACTAGCCTGGGGGCTAACAAATCGATGTATGCTAGGTAAAATTCAATTGGTAGGCCATCTGTGCCTGGTGTTTTATTTCATGCCATATTCCTAATAGCCCCCTCACTTCCCCAATCTCAACTTCCCGTCCCAGGGTATCTGCAACCTCCTCATCTCGTATTAACTCAGACAGCTCCTCCTCCGCTGGGGCCACCTTACTCTGGTACAGGTCTGTGTAATATGCAAAGAACAAATCATTAATGCATTGCTGGTCATACCTAACCACTCCATCTTGTTCCCTAAGTTCCAGGATCACCGTGCCTCTCCTGGCAGGGTTAGCCAACCAAGCCAGAAGAGCACCTGACTTGTCCCTCTCTGTGTGAGCACAGGTTATGTATTTTTTGTAATCAAAACAACGAAGGCGTTCTACATGCACTGCCACTGCATCTCTAGCCTCCAGGAGTTCCCTCTGCTTGTCCGCTTTCTCAGGTCTGTCTTTTTCTAGTTCTCTTAGGCGCTGGTCAGCCCTCTGTATGCCCTGTAGTAGCACCTTTCGTGTACCCATCATCTCAGATATACAGCATCCCCTAATAACTGGTTAAAAGAATCCCACTCCACTAATGAGTTTGCTGCAGTGTTAGCATTGTCTTGGAAATAATGAACTATGGCTGTGTCTATCACTGCATGGAACACCTGATCCTCCAGGGCATCGGGTCTCAAGCGCCAGGTGGGAATTTTGGGTCGGCCACGGGACCATTGCAAGCTTATCAACTCAGGATTGTGGTCGGATATCATCCTAGTGAGGTATTCACTGCTTCGAACCCCCTCATGTACATCAGGGGAGCACAGTATGGCATCTAATCGGACATGCAGTTTGTGCAGGGCTGAGAAAAAGGAGTAATTCCGGGTCCCAGGGTGTTGTGCTCTCCACGAATCTATCAATCCCCACCTCTGTTGCTAGTTGCATCATGCCTCTGCTAGTTTGTGGACGGGTGCGTCAGGGAGCGGAGGGTGGGACGGTCAAGTGTAACATCTGATGTACAGTTAAAGTCGCCTCCCAATAAAACTGAACCCATGAGTACAGTGGCCAGTTTCCCAGAAAGGTGTGAGAAGGAGTTTGATTGGTCCGAATTAGGCACGTATATGCTACCCAGTACGAGATCCCTGCCATCTAGTCTCCCTGAAACTACCACATATCTGCCCTCTGGGTCGATAATCTGTTTCGTGAACTGAAAAGGTACACCCACCCTCACCCAGACTAGGACTCCTTGTGCAAATGCGGAGTAAGTGGTGTAAAATGCTTGTCCCCTCCAGCGACGTTGCAGCGCCGCTCCTTCTTTCGCTATTATGTGGGTTTCCTGAAGCAATGCAATCTGAATATCTCTACGAACCAAGTATGCATGTATTTTATGACGCCGTACCATTGAGTGCATTCCCCTC
Source organism: Calotriton arnoldi (assembly GCA_963921515.1). Classification (NCBI taxonomy): domain Eukaryota; kingdom Metazoa; phylum Chordata; class Amphibia; order Caudata; family Salamandridae; genus Calotriton; species Calotriton arnoldi. The sequence goes on along the minus strand of CAWUFW010014840.1, from coordinate 184,246 downwards.
ACATTCCACGAAATACATTTCAAATCTAGTGGGGATCCTATTGCCGTAGATAATACATGTGCTCCCCAAAACCCCCCCTGTGACACGCCTGGCCCCCCTTAACATTCCCCATATCAAAGAAAACCCCCAACTCCCCCTCCCCAGGACAGGTACCGGAGAACTAGTTCCCATACAAACACTGCTTAAGTACTTAAACATCCAGTAGTGGTTACAGGGGTGACCAACTTACAGTTCTGGACCCGGATCCCCATCACGCCGCTTCCCCATTAAATGCATCAAACAGTCCGCCCCGGACCAGCTATTTGCGGACCTTGTTACCGTAGTGCAGTTATCCGGTTCTTTGAGATCCCCCCCAAGCACAAGTGTACAGCGTGTCCCTGAGGTCCACAGTGTGAAATGCCGCCGTAGGTTCATCATACAAAATCGTCCGCTGTCTGGGGTGTGATCTTGGGCAAGTCTGTCTCCAAGGTTTCATTGTCACTGGGATCAGGTGAAGTTTCTGATCGTTCCACTGGCATTCCACTCTCACTTGAAGTAGGGCTGGAGCCTTTTTGGCTGTGCTGTGCCACGGCCCTGTAGCGCTTTACGACGTTCTAGGCTGAGCTCTCTGAGAGATGGGGCTCTGGACCCTATGTTACTGCTTTGAGGGCTCTGTTGCGGTGAGTTCTAAGATGAATTGCGATGAGTCACGGGCCTCCTCGTCCACAGCCTCCTGTGGTGTCGCGAAGAATCGAGGTCCCACAGGATCCGCCACTCTGAGCTGTGTGGGGAACAACATTGCGTATGGCAATTGTAGTTGGCGTAGTTTCTTTTTGAAAAGTCAAGAAGGATGCTCTGTTCCGCTGGACTTCCCTTGTAAAGTCCGGAAAGATCATTATAGCACTATTTTCGATTTGCAACCCCTGCTTTTGGCGAGCTCATTGTAGAATATAGTCTCTGTCTCTAAAATGTAAAAGGCGTGCCACTATTGGTCTTGGCAGTGCTCCGGGCCTCGGTGGTCTTGCTGGAACCCTGTGAGCTCTTTCCAGAGCATAGAAGGGAGACAACCCTTCCGGAGCTACTTCTGCTCGGATTCAGTCTTCTAAGAAGGGCACCATATTCGCCCCTTCCACTTTTTCTGGCACTCCGATGACTCGGATATTGTTCCTGCGGTACCTGCACTCACTGTCTTCAGCCCGCACTTCCAACACTTTGACTTTGGCTTCCAGGTCCTTTATGCGACTTCTGCATCCCGGTCACCGTCTCTGGGAGGCCACCCAGTTCTTTCTCAGTAATTGTCACTCGGTCCTTGAGCTTCCGATGGTCATCTTTTAATAGGCTTAAGTCTGTGCCTATCGCATCTATTTTCCCCTCCAGCACCTCTCTGGAGGCTGTTATTGCTTGCATGATGTCGGACAGTGTTGGTCTTCTGGGAGCCGAGTCTTTTCCCAGTTCCATCACTTCTTCATCATCATCTGTCTGGGTACCAGTGCCTTCTACACTGAGGACTTTAAAGCCTCTCTTCTTTTGTGTTCTCCCCATCTTTCTGGCCAATGACTGAGTTCTCCCCGCCAGGACCAGGTATGTTCTGCAATGTTGGGAGTCGTATCGTTGAATCACAGCTGTTTATCGTTCGTGGCGCAGCGTCTGAGATCCCAAGCCTGTTGCGCTGTTACTACCGCATTGATCCCTTCAGAAGTCTGCCTTCTCGCTTGTACGCGTGCCAGGTGGGTGTTGTGAGGGATTTTCCATCCCAGTATATTAGCAGCCCCTCAAGTGACTTCAATCTGCTTTCTGGGGGCGACGTACTATCCTGCAGGACCCCGTGCTTGGATCTGCCCTGTGCATGTGGCTGCCACCCTCTCTTGAGGCACCCCAGGCGCTGCTCCCCAATGCAGACCTCCATTGGGCACTGGTTTGAGTTATGCATATGGTGCCTCGGCATTCTAAGGTCTTGCGCCCAGTAGTACTCTTTTCAGCCGCTGCGTAGCGTTGGGTGATCACTGTCGTGCTGACAGTTCTGCTGTGCTGGCAGAGCCCTGTTTTATAGCTTGGGGGCTAATCCGTGTCAAATTTGGTGCCTCATACTCTTGGGGCTCTGCTACTCTTCTGCAGTATCCAGCAATATCATATGGGCCGAGGTGAACTGCTCCCACGGGCTCCTGTCTGGCGGCTTGCGCCTATTTTGCTGAGCCTTCTGTGTCAAGGGCGTCTTTCCAGCTCCCCTGCCAGAAACCTGCCCGCCTTCATACGCAGAGCTTGGAGGATCTCTCTTGGGCAGTGCAGTCACATCACACTTGTCCCCGATCTCCCCGGGTTTTCCCTACCGTCACGCGCAATGCTCTGGTTTCCTCCATGGGGCAAGGCGCTCCCCGCCGCCAGATTCCGGGCTCCCACCAGCCGCCCGTATCTGCTGTGCAGGTTCCGCCATGAGCAGGCGCCATTTTGTCTCCTCTCTCACTGTTCCATGTGTGACCCTTGGGAGGGTCTCCCTATGTGTCACTGCACTCCTCGGCCCCCACAACTCTCTTGCCGTGCTGCAGGAGTGGAGGTGGGGTGTGGTACGCTGCCGGGCTCTGTTCTCTCAGCGGCGGGCTGTGACGGTCACCCAAATCCTCTCACTGCCTGGGCGCCACCTTGCTGATGATGGCGCTGAGTTGCCCACCTCCACACGATGCTCCGGGTTCCTCTGTGAAGCGAGGCTTGCCCCACCGTCAGATTCCGGCCTCCCACCAGCCGCTTGTGGGTGCCGTACAGGTTCTTCTATGGCGTGGGCGCCATTTTGACTCCGCTCTTACTCCCTTGTGCGCGTCCCACAGGAGGGTTTCCCCATGTGCCACTGCGCTCTTCGGCCCCCTCGACTCACTTGTCGTGTTGTAGGACCCCCTAGTAGGTGGGGTGCGTTCCACTGCCGGGCTCCGCTCTCTCAGCAGCGGTCCATGGTGGTCGCCCGAATCCCCTCACTGCGTGGGTGCCATCTTGCTGCCAGCGGCACCGAGCCTCTCGTCTCCAATTTTGGTGCTTTGGGGCTTTGATAGGGCGATATGGAGCTCACCCCTTTCCGCTTTCAGCTTCCGGGGCTCTCTGGTGCATAGAACTCTGCCTCCAGCTGCGTCCGGAGTGCAGGATAATTGATTATTGGGGAAGCGGCGGTCGGAGCTCCTCAGCTCGCATCCGTTCCCATCGGCTGCAAGACACGCAACGCATGGTAGTATCTTAACCCGTGCAAATTATCTCATGTCGGTCCTCAGGTCAGCGGTGCTCAACCTACCGAACATTTCGTAATAGAGCTTGGTAGTCCAGCCCGAATGTACTTTAAGGAGGTGCTGCCTCTCCCTTAAACTATGCGTGCCCCAGATAACTCCTGGTAAAGCGCAGTAATTTCTTAACCCGTGCTAACTTATTTTGCACCGCTATAGGTCCCACTTACTTCTTCAAGGTGCGACGTTGCCTCAATTGACCCCTCTGTGTCCTCCGACGATACCGGAATCATCTGGAGGCTCGCCATTCATGCAGCTCTCTGTCGATTGGAAGCATCACTTGACTTCCTGTTTTTTTCAGAGAGTCAAAGCATGCACCCGGTTTCCTTTTTGGTACATCTTGTGGCCATATTGGAGTGCTCGGTACAAACAGTGAATGTTATCTGAAAGCCATTGCCAGTCTGATTATGTGACATTCAACTGTAGTGTCAGATATTCGGTTGTTTTGGGATAATTAGCCCTCAAAACTGATATTACCATGAGGAAATTCATTCAGAGATGGTGTGCCTGCCTATTATTTGCTGCAATTATATGCAAACTGTTCATTTTATGTCTCATACTTCTCTACCCCTGGACTCATTTCTACTTTGACAAGTACTTTTAGTAACTAGGGGTAACTATGAAAGCTCCATAAGGCCTTTTAGATTCATTTGAAGATTGAAGCCGCAGTCCAGAGAGGAGAACCCGCTATTGTAATCTCTGTCTCCATGATACCAGACTCATTTCAATAGAGATTGTTCAGATGGTCCCAGGGTATAGAATTGTTCAAACCCTTCTCACTGCTTTGAAGTCTATGCACCCATCTTTGCTCTCTACTAAACAGGACACTGGTTGCGTCTCTGATGTTATTTGGAATATAGGGTTTATCAATAACTGTCCACACCAGATCTTGTTCGGAATGTCTCCTTTCGAGGTAGTGTGAGGTTTACTTGGTCATTGATTTTTTTACATCTGATGTTACTCGTGTGTTCCAAATATTCTGATCTTAACCCGTCTGGTCATCATACCCACATACTGGAGACCACATGGGCATTTGATCAAGTAAATTACATTCTCAGAGTTGCACATAGTATGGTTCCTCTGTTGCCATGGACTCTTTAGACATAAGTCAACACACTTACTGTTCTTGGTGAGGGGACATGCTTTGCATCCCCTCCATGCATAATGTTCTGTGATCAGCGGAAGACCCCATAATGTTGTTTCCGTCTTGTCATTAGATTTGTTTATCTGGGGTCTCGTGTGTAGCAGAATGTTTTCTATACTAGCACTTTTTTTGAAGGAAAAGAGAGGATATTGCAGATCCAGTCCATTCGAGTTTAGGATCTGCCAATTTTTAGTAATGATTTTCTTAATTGCATTTGAGGCTGTATTGAATGAAATGACGCAGATATTTCTGGTCTCTCTTGGTTTTAGGTGAGACTCAAGTTGTGATTCCCTATCGTTATTCCTGACCCATTTCCAAGCTGTGTTTATTATGTGTGGAGGATAGTGTCATTCCGGGAGTTTATCACTCAATAGGGTTGCTTCTTTTTCAAAGTGTTTTGTTTCTGAGCAGTTCCTCCGAAGACGGAGGCACTGGCCATATGGGAGGTTCTCTCTCAAAGCTTTTGGGGTGGTTTTCTCCTAGAACAGCCCCCCTTTTCTTTGGTGAGGGTTACTTTAGTCCTTCCTTGTGTGTGAGTTTCAGTGCACCATTTAGCATACTGTTTAGTGCATGTTCAGTCCAGGATGAGTAAGTGGCTCTACCAAAATGTAATCAAACTCAAACTTTTGCTTATTGGTTCCGGACTGTCTCCTGTAACTATGTGTTAAAGTCGTTTTTACTGACAAATGAAGACACACAGGTTTGTCATGTTAAAGTTGCAATAATGAAATAAAACCTAGATTTACACGATTTAATGAGGATCATCGAATTAGATCAGTTCACAATTACACTCCCACCCCAATCAAAAAGGGAATAACAATGAACTCTTAAGAAAGTATCAAACTTACACTATAGGATGTAAACAATATTAAAATACACTCTACTCCACTTTAACAGTTGTAACAAGCAGGCTACCAGTTTCAGCAACCTATATAATGCAGAGGTGTCCGCTGTACCTAGCCTTCATGTATCTTTCCACCGCATTCAATTGCGTAAATAGAATCAAATTATTGCTGATGTTAATTAATTTGGGGGTAGATATTGCGTTGGTGAATTGTTTAAATGGCCTCCATGAAAATTTGAGTGCAAAGGTACCGTATGGTCAATCAGGCGAACTCTCTGATACCTTTTCCCAGGCCAGTGGACTGTGCCAGGGGTGCATGTTAGCCCTGTTACTTTTTATTTTATATATTTATGATTTCAATGTATCTCTATTAGACTCGACTTAAGATATACCAACAATCACCAATTTAGATGCCCGGGCTTTATTATATGCCGACAACTCTGTGTTGTTGGCCAGAACCCCCCAAGCCCTTCATAATCTGGTGGAATCTTTTGTTCTTTTTATGAAATCCCTAGATATGAGAAACAATTTTGAGAAGTCACATTTTATGGCATACAGCCCGGGTAGGAAAGTTGTGCCAGTACTAAATTTGGGTGATAAGCAGCTAAGTACAGTTACTAATTTTTGTTATCTACGACTGACTTTTGATGCAAGCAATTCCTGGCAGATGCAAGTAAACACTGCTCGACTGAAACTTGGCAGGCCAGCGGGTTCCCTTTTTAATCTAGCCAAGAGGGATGGTAGGTCCACTATTTCCCCTTTCCTTAAAATTTATCAAATGCAATGTGTAACTACAGCCACCTATGGAGCTGGGGTTTGGGGGTTCCATATTGCTGCTCCCTTTCAGGTGGAAGAGAATAGAATCTGTAGAAAATTGCTAAATCTCCTGCCCTCAAGTGCCAATTTTAACTTGCACTCTGAACTAAATCTAGAGTATATAATAGATCGCATTAAATTAGCTACCCTTTTGTTTAGGCCTGGGCGGTGAACTCCGCTCCGCTCGTGGAGTTTGCGGAGTTTTCGGAACTCCGCAATACGCGGAGCTCTGAAAAACTCCGCCCGCATAGCGTAGCGGAGTTTTTTCCCTCGCTCGCGTTCGTCAACATCAAGTTGACGAGCGCGAGCAAGGAAAATCCACCTCCTGGCAAGATTTTTCCTCGTTCGCGATCGTCAACATCAAGTTAGCGAGCGCGAGAGTGGAAAATAAACCTCCCAGCGAGAATTCTCAATGCGGGGGGTCAGGTTTCTCATTGCGTGTGGTCGCGTATGCTCACGACCGGTCGTGTTAAGAAACTGCCCATTTGCGTTGAGAAAGCTGCCGCTCCAGTAAAAATCTACTCAAGCGGCAGAAAGGAAAGCAGCGCCCGCTTGTGCTATGCATGGTGTCATTCGGGATGATTGCACAGTGCGGACACGCATCCGGCACTGAAAATCACCACAAATGGCATTTTTCTATCATACTCCGCCACTTGCGGAGCTCCGTATAGCGCAGCGGAGCTTTTTTTCCACTTTGCGGTGTTTCGCGTAGCGCAACTCTGCGAACTCCGCCCAGGGTTACTTTTGTTATGGGTCAGTGTATGGAGTAATAAAGAGGATAGTTTCAGTAGGGCAGTTATTGAAGACTGCCTAAAGTTGGTTAGGAGCTCTGCTATACCATGGTTGAGATATGTTTGCATAACTTTGGGTGATATTGGCCTCCCTGAATTGTTTAGTGCCTCTTATCTGATCACTAACACTGCCAAAAAAATGGTTAAGCATAGATTTTTGGAGTACAATACTACATGTGTGTGAGTTTCGTAGTCTTACTTTGGAGAGTGAGGAAGGCTCAATCTCTTGTCCCTTTTTTTGTGCGTATAAGATGCTAAGTAGTGCACTCGGGAGTTTTAGGTAGAGCTTTGTGTCTTAACAATTTGAATTTTTACAACAGTTTTTCTCTTTACTGTTTATCTTACTCATTCTTCCTCACTCCCATCCCTTTCACTTCCTTACCCTGCTCCCTTTCATGGTTGACTTCTTGATTGTATCTTTTGTTAAGCATATGTAAAGGCAGTTTTATGTTAAGCACTATAATACCATTAGGTACAGTGACTATAGAAAATTACATAAATAAGTAAATAAATAAAGAAACTAATAAAGAAATAAGTGAATAGATAAATTAAGTCTATAGTAGGGCAATATTACTGCAGTTGACTGATTTATCTGAAACTGTTTCTTTTGAGCTACAAAGGAAAGTCACAACATGCCATTGCCTAATCACCACCGAGACTGGAAGCCTTCAGTCCCTCTGATCGATTGTGCTTTTGAATTTCGAGTACAAGAATACCGTAGCATGCTAATATTGTGAACAAAATATTGAGGGAGAAAATATCGAAATGTAATTGCACAGAGGGATGTATAGATTTACTATCCTTAACTCAACATCTATGCACCTTGAATATATAAATATATATATTCACTGAAAAAACCACAGGTTTCATGGAAGTTATAGTTATTTGGACATTTCACTCATACAAAACCAGAGAAATTTGGCTGTTATAGTTAGTTGAGCTAAGTATAACTCGCGCCCCCGCAATGCACTGCTGATGACATCACATATTACATCACTCATGACATGGTCAGTGACATCACTGATGACATCACTGATGACATCTCAAATGACATCACTGATGACATCACTGATGACCTCATCCAGTGACTGTGTGTTTCTATAAAGTTTAAATATGTTTTATATATATATATAGGCCAAGGTGTATTGAAGAATGAGTGGGTGTATGACTGTCTGAATGGATAATTTAGTAGGTGCGTGACTGACTGTATAAGTGAGTGATTAAACGTGTCTTACTGAATGCATGGGTTAGTGACTAAACTGTGTGAATGTCTGTATCAGTCTGTCTGTTGGTGTGTAAGCGGTTGCATGGGTTGGTGAGTAGCTACATGAGTGTCTATATGGGTTATTGATTGCTTGTCTGTGTATCTGTATGGGGGCCTGAGTGTCTGTGTGGGTGGGTGGTATGTGTGTGACTCACTGCATGGATGTGTGAGTGGGTGATTCACTGGGTGTATGGGTTCAAGAGTGCATCTGTGAGGGGCTGTATGGGTGGGTGGGTGAGTGTGTGTATGGCTGTGTTGGTGAGTGAATGGATGTCTCAGTGGTACATGTGTGAGTAACTACATATGTGAAAGGCAGTATATGTGAGTGTTGGAGTTTATAAATTACTATATGTGAGAGTGAGCGATTGTGAGAGTGGCTGTGTGGATGAGTGTGTGCTTATGTCAGTGATTGTATAAGAGAGTATGTATGTGTTAGTATCTGTGTGAATAAGTGAGGTGGTGTGTGTATAACTGTATAGGTGAGTAAATGGGAGTGTGATTGATTCTTTGCATGACTAACTAGCTGTGTAAGTAACTCTATGGGTGAGTGGCGGTGTGTGAGTTTCTGTATAGGTGTATGAGTGCATATGATAGTGGCTGTATTGATGAGTGACTTCATGTATGAGTGACTGTATGAGTGAGTGAGTGGATGTGTGTGTAGACCTAGGAATCAGTGAGTGGGTATGTAGTAACTGGTATTGGTGTGTCTATGGTTTCGAGAATGGCAGTCTGTATTTTAGAGTGGGTGTATCAAAGGTTATATTAGGCTGTGAGGAGGTGCATCAGAGGATCACGTGGATGATGTCATCGGTGATGTCATTTGAGATGTCATCAGTGATGTCATCAGTGATGTCACTGACCATATCATGAGTGATGTAAAATGTGATGTCATCACCAGTGCATTGCGGGGGAACAAGTTATACTTAGCTCAACTAACTATAACGGCCGAATTTCTCTGGTTTTGTATGAGTGAAATGTCCAACTAACTATAACGTCCCTCAAAACTGTGGTTTTGTCAGTGAATTTCAAAGGTTTTTTAAATGCTAATTTCTAACTACAACGTCCCTGAAACCTATGGTTTTTTCAGTGAATTTCAAAGGTTTTTTAAATGCTAATTTCTAACTATAACATCCCTGAAACCTATGGTTTTTTTCAGTGAATTTTAAAGGTTTTTTAAATGCTAATTTCTATCTTTGCCTACAGAGGTAGGACATGTGCAGAAAGAGGAAGAAAGGCGCAGAAGGAAGCAAGAGATATGCAGAAAGAACCAACAGTGGTGCAGAAAGAGGCCTTGTTGCAAAGTCATCCTGTGCCCCCAACTTTTTGCTGACTGGTACTGGTGGTAACTGACTCTGACTAAGCAGGCCCGGAGCCAGTGCTATGCTGAAAGACACTTGGAATACAGTGAAAACACCTACATACACTAGGGTACGCTATGGGTTTGGGTACCCCTGTGATTGGCATGACCTCCCCTGTAAGGCCCTAGTACATATTAGGGCAGGGGGATTAAAACTACCTCTAACTCAGAGGTGCAGAAAGAAGCAACAGAGGTGCCAAAAGAGGCAAGAGAAGTGCAGAAGGAGGCAAGTGAGATGCAGAAAGAAGCAAGACAGATGCAGAAAGAAGCATGGAAAGTGCAGAATGAAGCAACAGGGGTGCAGAAAGAGGCAAGAGAAGTGCAGAAAGAAGCAACAGAGGTGTAGAAGGAGGCAATAGAACTGCAGAAAATGGCAAGAGAGTTGCAGAAACAGGCAAAAGAGGTACATAAAGAGACAACAGGGGTGCAGAAAGAAGCAAGACGGGTGCAGAAAGAAGCATGGAAAGTGCAGAATGAAGCAACAGGGGTGCAGAAAGAGGCAAGAGAAGTATAGAAAGAAGCAAGAAAGGTGCAGAAAGAGGCAAGAGAAGTGCAGAAACAAGCAAGAAAAGTGCAGAAAGAGGAAAGAGAAGTGCAGAAGGAGGCAAGTCAGATGCAGAAAGAAGCTCGAGCAGCGCAGAAAGAACCAACAGAGGTGCAAAAAGAGGCAAGAGAATTGCTGAAAGAAGCAACAGAGGTGTAGAAAGAAGCAAGAAAAGTGCAGAAAGAGGCATGTGAGATGCAGGAACAGTAACGAAAGGTACAGAAAGAGGGAAGACAAGTGCAGAAAGAGACAACAGGTGCAAAAATAAGCAAGACAGATACAAAAAGAAGCATGGAAAGTGCAGACTGGAGCAACAGGGGTGCAGAAAGAGGCAAGAGAACTGCATAAAGAAGCAACAGAGGTGTAGAAGGAGGCAAGAGAACTGTAGAAATAGGCAAGAGAGTTGCAGAAACAGGCAAAAGAGGTCCATAAACAGACAACAGGGGTGCAGAAAGAAGCAAGACAGGTGCAGAAAGAAGCATGGAAAGTGCAGAATGAAGCAACAGGGGTGCATAAAGAGGCAAGAGAAGTGCAGAAAGAAGCAAGTGAGGTGCAGAAAGAGGCAAGATAGGTGCAGAAAGAGGCAAGAGAGGTGCAGAAACAGGCAAGAGAAGTGCAGAAAGAAGCAACAGAGGTGTAGAAGGAGGCAAGAGAACTGCAGAAATAGGCAAGAGAGTTGCAGAAATAGGTAAAAGAGGTACATAAACAGACAACAGGGGTGCAGAAAGAAGCAAGACAGGTGCAGAAAGAAGCATGGAAAGTGCAGAATGAAGCAACAGGGGTGCAGAAAGAGGCAAGAGAAGTGCAGAAAGAAACAAGTGAGGTGCAGAAAGAGGCAAGAGAGGTGCAGAAAGAGGCAAGAGAGGTGCAGAAAGAGGCAAGAGAAGTGCAGAAAGAAGCAACAGAGGTGTAGAAGGAGGCAAGAGAACTGCAGAAATAGGCAAGAGAGTTGCAGAAATAGGTAAAAGAGGTACATAAACCGACAACAGGGGTGCAGAAAGAAGCAAGACAGGTGCAGAAAGAAGCATGGAAAGTGCAGAATGAAGCAACAGGGGTGCAGAAAGAGGCAAGAGAAGTGCAGAAAGAAACAAGTGAGGTCCAGAAAGAGGCAAGAGAGGTGCATAAAGAGGCAAGAGAGGTGCAGAAACAGGCAAGAGAAGTGCAGAAAGAGGCAAGAGAATTGCTGAAAGAAGCAACAGAGGTGTAGAAAGAAGCAAGAAAAGTGCATAAAGAGGCATGGAGATGCAGGAACAGTAAAGAAAGGTACAGAAAGAGGGAAGACGAGTGCAGAAAGAGACAACAGGGGTGCAGAAAGAAGCAAGACAGGTGCAGAAAGAAGCATGGAAAGTGCAGAATGAAGTAACAGGGGTGCAGAAAGAGGCAAGAGAAGTGCAGAAAGAAACAACAGAGGTGCAGAAGGAGGCAAGAGAACTGCAGAAAGAGGCAAGAGAGTTGCAGAAACAGGCAAAAGAGGTTCAGAAAGAGGGAACAGAGGTGCAGACAGAGGCAAGAGAGGTGCAGAAACAGGGAAAAGGGGTGCAGAAACAGGCAAGAGGGGTGCAGAAATTTGCAAGAGGGGTACAGAAAAAAGCAAGAGCAGTGCAAAAGAACCAACAGAGGTTCAAAAGAGGCAAGTGAGGTGCAGAAGGAGGCAAGAGAACTGCAGAAAGAGGCAAGAGAGTTGCAGAGCAGGCAAAAGGGGTGCAGAAAGAGGGAACAGGTGGCCAGACTGAGGCAAGAGAGGTGCAGAAAAATGGAAGAGGGGTGCAGAAAAAGGCAAGAGGGATGCAGAAATTTGGAACAGAGGTGCAGGAAGAAGTCAGAGGAGTGCAGAAAGAACCAACAGAGGTGCAGAAAGAGGCAAGAGTGGTACAGAAAGAGGCAAGTGAAGTGCAGAACAAAGCAAAAGAGGTGCAGAAAGAACCAACAGAGGTGGAAAAAGATGCAAGAGGGGTGCAGAAAGGGGTAGGAGAGGTGCACAAAGAGGCAAGAGGGGTACGGAAAGAGGCAGGAGGGGTGCATAAAGAGGAATAGAACTGCAGAAAGAAGCAACAGAGGTGTAGAAAGAAGCAAGAAAAGTGCAGAAAGAGGCACGTGAGATGCAGGAACAGTAAAGAAAGGTACAGAAAGAGGAAAGACGAGCGCAGAAAGAGACAACAGGGGTGCAGAAAGAAGCAAGACAGGTGCAGAAAGAAGCATTGATAGTGCAGAATGAAGTAACGGGGTGCAGAAAGAGGCAAGAGAAGTGCAGAAAGAAGCAACAGAGGTGCAGAAGGAGGCAAGAGAACTGTAGAAAGAGGGAAGAGAGTTGCAGAAACAGGCAAAAGAGGTTTAGAAAGAGGGAACAGAGGTGCAGACAGAGGCAAGAGAGGTGCAGAAACAGGTAAAAGGGGTGCAGAAAGAGGCAAGAGGGGTGAAGACATTTGCAAGAGAGGTTCAGAAAAAAGCAAGAGCAGTGCAAAAGAACCAACAAAGGTGCAAAAGAGGAAAGTGAGGTGCTGAAGGAGGCAAGAGAACTGCAGAAAGAGGCAGGAGAGTTGCAGAAACAGGCAAAAGGGGTGCAGAAAGAGGGAACAGGTGGCCAGACTGAGGGAAGAGGGGTGCAGAAAAAGGCAAGAGGGATGCAGAAATTTGGAACAGAGGTGCAGGAAGAAGCCAGAGCAGTGCAGAAAGAACCAGCAGAGGTACAGAAAGAGGCAAGAGGGGTACAGAAAGAGGCAAGTGAAGTGCAGAACAAAACAAAAGAGGAGCAGAAAGAACCAACAGAGGTGGAAAAAGATGCAAGAGAGGTACAGAAAGGGGTAGGAGAGGTGCACAAAGAGGCAAGAGGGATACAGAAAGAGGCAGGAGGGGTGCAGAAAGAGGAAGAGAACTGCAGAAAGAAGCAACAGAGGTGCTGAAGGAGGCATGAAGGGTGCAGAAAGAGACAAGACAGGTGAAGAAAGAAGAAACAGAGGTACAGAAAGAGGCAAGAGTGGTGCAGAAAGAGGGACGAGAGGTATAGAAAGAGGCAAGAGAGTTGCACAAAGAGGGAAGAGGGGTGCAGAAACAGGCAAAAGGGGTGCAGAAAGAAGCAAGTGAGGTACAGAAAGAGGCAAGAGAGGTGCAGAAAGAGGCAAGAGAGTTACAGAAAGAGGCAGGTGAAGTGCAGAAGGAGGCAAGAGAACTGCAGAAAGAGGCAATAGAGGTACAGAAAGAGGCAAGTGAGGTGCAGAAAGAAGAAAGATAAGAGCAGAAAGAAACAACAGAAGTGCAGAAAGAGGGAAGAGGGGTGGAGAGAGAGGCAAGAGGGGTGCAGAAAGAAGCAGGACAGGTGCAGAAAGAAACAAAAGAAGTGCAGAAAGAAGGAACAGAGGTGCAGGAAGAGGCAAAAAGGGTGCAGAAAGACGTAAGAGGGGTACAGAAAAAGGCAAGAGAGGTGCAGAAAGAGGGAAGAAGGGTGCAGAAAAAGGCAAGAGGGGTACAGAAAGAAGCAAATGATGTGCAGAAAGAGGCAACAGATGTGCAGAAAGAGGGAAGAGAGGTGCAGAAAGTAGAAGAGATTTGCAGAAAGAGGCAGGAGAAGTGCAGAAAAAGAAAGAAATGTGCAGAAAGAAGCAACAGAAATGCAGAAAGAGGCAAGAGAGGCGCAGAAGGAAGCAAGAGTGGCTTGCACACCATTAGTACCAATTTAACACCCACATTTAGCAATAAGTAACAGGTGACCATTCTAGGTTTGCAAAGGGCCTTCCACCACGCTGTAACACTTGTTGCTGCATTTTTGGTAACGTTTAAGCAGTATGAGCTAGAAACAAGGCTTTTTTGGTTCATCTGCAGATTAGGAAGCAGATGATGAATTATGTGGCTAATGCAGAAAATGTATAATTGTGCGAAAGTGGGTGCAGCCAAACAGTCGCATAATTCCAGTGGCCCTGCTCATACCTCTGACTAGGCCACAAGTGCTCCTCAGTGATTCCTTCTTTTTTGTCTCACTGAGTTCATAGTTGAGCTTCTATGGAAATGAGGTAGACTAAACCTGATGTTACCACTCCACAACACAGACTACCATACCACATAATTACTCTCCATAACACATAATCCCACTCTACATAATTCATATACACTAAATACCACATACTTTCTATCCACATAATTTCACTGCACAACATACCACATAATTCCACTACACACAACGTACATCCACTCCACTCCAAAAAACATTAGTAAAAAACCTTTACATTTACAATGCCAATAGCTCTAATTCTCGCAAATGCGAAACCTATTACATTGCAAACACTTCTTTAACTAGTAGTCGCGTTTGCAGAGTGGTGGAGAAAGGCTCCTGGTCCTCCGACCAGCGCTCAGGAATTCCGCTGCGTAGGACTTACAGGAGGGCTTATTGGCCCCCAAAGTCCCTCAGGAGAAAATTGGACTTCATCGCCCATCCTGTAGTCTGCCAGGAGGCGCGTTTGCAGAGTGGTGGAGAAACGGGGGCATGGCCTCCGAAGACGTCTTAGCAATCCCACTGTGAGGGACTTACTGGAGGTAACAAGAGGGGTAGTTGGCCCCCAAGGACATCCTTGGAGGCCAATTACCCCTCCTATTACCTCCAGTAAGTCCCACACAGCAGGATTGCTAAGTTCTCATAGCAGGCCACGCCCCCTTTGCCAACCACTCTGCATATGCGCTCCCTGGCGCGCTCTTGGATGGGGATTGAAGTCCCCTTCGTTGCTGGGGGTCCTTTAGGGGCCACCTAGCCTACCTCTTATCTCAAGTAAGCCCCACACAGTGGGATTGCTGAGAGGTGGACAAAGGCCACGCCCCCTTTCCCCACCACTCTGCAAACGCGCCTCCTGGCGTGTTCTAAGTTGGGGTATTAAGTCCCCTTCATTCCTGAGGGTCCCTGGGGGCCAACTAGCCCACCAGGTACCGCCAGTAAGCGCCACACACCTGGATTGCTGAGAGTGGTACGAGTCCACACACCCTTTTTACACCACTCTGCAAACGTGGCTCCTGGCGCACTGCTGCTCGGGGGATGAAGTCCACTTGTGTCCTGAGGTCCTCAGGACCCAAGAGGACCTCATCGCCCCACCAGCAGTGCGCCAAGGGGCGTGTTTGCAGAGTGGTGTAAAAAGGGCCGTGGCCTCGGACCACCTCTCTGCAATCCAGCTGTGTGGCACTTACTGGAGGTACCTGGTACCCCAGGGACCCTCAGTATTCAAGGGGACTTAATTCCCCAACTTGGAACGTGCCAGGGGGCACGTTTGCAAAGTGGTGCAGGGTGGGGGCGGGGCTTCCGGCAAGATGCCGGCTTTTTTTTAAATATATTTTTAGAAGGGAGGCTGTGTGTCCCCCCTTCTTTTAGTATTTTTCGGGCCCTGGGGACCCCATCCCCCAGGGCCGGACCCTTTAAAAAAAAAAAAAATTATAAACGGGAAGGGGGCCACGCGGCCCCCCTCCCAAGGCCGATTTTGGCCCCGGGGACCCCGTCCCCCGGGGCATGGCCTCCTTTTTTATATATTTATAGGGAAGGGGGCCTTGTGGCCCCCCTTCCCTGGGCCACTTTTGGCCCCGGGGACCCCATCCCCCGGGGCAAGGCCTCTTTTAAAAAAATATTTATAGGGAAGGGGGCCAAGTGGCCCCCTTCCCTGGGCCACTATTGGCCCCAGGGACCCTAACCCCTGTGGCTTGGCCATTTTTAAAATGATTTTTATATGAGGAGGGTGGCTGTGCGGCCCCCCTCCCCAGGCCAATTTTGGGTGTAGGCACTCCAGGACATTGCAGGAGCTGGCCCTGGGGGGTGGCGGTCCCCAGGGCCATCTAAGGCTGCAGGAGGGGGGCTGTGTGGATCCCCTCACTTCGAGGGCAAAGTCCCGGGGAGGTAGTGGTGCCCGGGGCTTGGGGGACCCGCAAGGCCCGCCCCTCATTAATTAAAGAAGCCCCGGGGAGGTGGTGGTCCCCAGGGCTTGGAGGGGCCCACGAGGACCCCCTTCATTAATCAAGGAAGCCCTAGGGAGGTGATGGTCCCTGGTGCTTGGGGGGCCCTCAAGGCCCCCCACCTACATTTTAATAAAGCCCCGGGGAGGTGGCGGTCCCCGGGCTGCAGGGGGCCGCATGCCCCCCGCATACAATTAACTAAGCCTGTAGGCCTCAGGGGCCCGGGGCTGTGGGGGCCACTGAGGGCCCCCGCTAATTTATTAGGCATTGCCCCCGGCCCCCTCCCCAGGCCAATTTTGAGTGTGGGCACCCCGGGACATTGCAGGAGCAGGCCCTGGAGGGTGGCAGTCCCCAGGGCCATCTAGGGCTGCAGGAGGGGGGTCGTGCGGCCCCCCTCACTTCGAGTGCAACGCCCCAGGGAGGTGGTAGTGCCCGGGGCTTGGGGGACCCGCGAGGCCCCCTCCTCATTAATGAAAGAAGCCCCGGGGAGGTGGTGGTCCCTGGGGCTTGGGGGGCCCGTGAGGACCCCCCTCATTAATGAAAGAAGCCCCAGGGAGGTGGTGGTCCCCGGGGCTTGGGGGGGCCCACGGGGACCCCGCTCATTAATCAACCAAGCATTAGGGAGGTGTTGGTCCCTGGGGCTTGGGGGGGCCCTCGAAGCCCCCGCCTCAATTATAATAAAGCCCCGGGGAGGTGGCAGTCCCACGTATTTATTGTTCAAGCCCCAGGGAGGTGGGGGTCCCCGGGGCTGCAGGGGGGCCGCGTGCCCCCGCATACAATTAACTAATCCCTGGGGAGGTGGCTGGCCCCCGCTAATTTAATAGGCATTGCCCCTGGGACCTGGCCCACCCGGGGGCTTATAGAAAACAAAGCGCTTCATTTTTTTTTAAAAGATTCCACCGGATTTGCGCACCCAGCGCGAATTCGGTCGTTTTTATTTTTTTAAAATGCTTTTTTTGGACCTGGGGACCTTGTGGGACCCCCTTCTACCCTGCCCCCTTTTCTTGTTTTTTATCTTTGTTTTACCTTTTTCTTGTGACTCGGTTACCGAGTCACAAGATGGCTGCCAACACTTCCTGGTTTGGAGTGTTGGCAGCCAATGAGAATCAAGCTCGTGCTCGGGAGGGTTCGCGAATCCTCCTCGGTGCTCAGATATATACATTTTTATTTTTTTAATTTCTCAGGAACTACTGAACGGATTTACACCATTTTAAAAAATGGCGCTTTCTGAACCTAGAGCTACCATTTTGCCAAATTTGGTGTAATTCCGTTCAGCAGTTTGGGCTGTAGCCTGCTCCAAAATTTCCTATGGAAATTAACGTGGAGAAAACGTGTTTTGGTACCCCCTTTTTTTCTCGGCCCCCGCTTGATGATTCACCCCCAAACTTTCCAGACAGGAGCTGACCTGAGTGAACCATTAGTTGTGAAAAGTTTGTGTAGATTCGTCAAACGGCGCCAAAGATATTGGCAAAAGAAAAAACTCTTTTTGAATAGAAACAAGGTCCTAACTATAACTACCTACTGGTGACCGCCAGTAGGTAATATATGTTTCCATTATGCATGTAATATTCATGTTTTTGGGTACTTTTGGAATTCCAGAGGGTCCCACGTCTCTGAATCCTCAATGTAGATTGGCGAGGTCAACAGTAAGATACGTGAAAGAATGAGGATTTCTGGAGGGGGCGTAGAGCCAGTCTTGAAGCAGGAAGCACAGGCCCTAAAGACTTTAATTACTGGTGTGCAGTGCAGAGGTCTTTAAACTTTATTTGCTTGTATGTCTTAAGTGGAGAGCAGTGAGCAGGGAAAGTTGTTCTTATCTATCAATCCTAATAGCAGCTCAGCTAGGTATTTTAAGTGTGCTGGATTCTGCCTGGATAGTATCAACACATGTCTAAATACAGAGCATTGCCATACATAAGCTGCATTAAATTTGACTCACTAGCAACTAAGCTATGTTGGTTTGCAGGAAGGAAGAATAGGCTCTTTTCAGAACCTCCAAGAGGCAAATTCAAACATAGCTACTGCTCGGAGTAGATCCATAAGCAAAGTTTGAGAAGGAAACCAAATTCTTTCACCACCAGGCAAATTAAGGGCAAAGGTCCACACAGCATAGAGACAGCATTAGGCCCCAGAGGCTTTGCTGTTTCCTAACACAAAAATGTCTGCAATATCTACATGCTCAGTATGTGGGCGGTAAAACTGTAATGCCTTGTAAAAGAAAAAAATGATAGACAGCATGAAAATGAACCAATTACTTGCTGGTAATCTTTATTACACCAATTAGGAGTCCAACTTGTACCAGTCCACTGTTCTCCCTCCCGTATTGCATCTCCAAAATTTCTGGCTTGGTGAATACGACAGGGGGAGGGTTGGTCGAGGTGCCCCTTATAATGAGTGAATAGTGGATTTTGAAGACATACACACAAAACATACAGGTTATTTAAAAAAAAAAGAATAGAGTGTCAAGAAAAATAAGTTGGCGGAGGCGGTGCTCCTCAATACATTACGCCTGGGACATGGAGGCCTTCATGAGGGTGTAATGGAGAACAATTGTTTAGCAGCATCAGGGATCTCTGAATGATGGTGCAAATCATTTAAGGTGCAAGAGGATAATATTGGCTTTCAAAAGATCTAGCTTTTACTTTTGAGAGTAAAGTACTAATCAATGCTTCAAGCCCAACAGTTTACGTAAGTGAAATTGTGCATCCCAAATTGCTCTCTTTAAAATAAATATTTCAAAACATATAATTATAATTCGTGTGTCATGGATGGAAATTGTTTACAGCGTTCTGCAAACAGATGAATGTCAAAGAAAGAGGCCTCAGGCAGATGTTGTCTAGCGTAATTTTTCACAAGTCGACTTTCTTATTCTGATTACAGCAGCCTAATTATACATCTTGAAAATCCATGTGAATTGTTTTTCATAATTAACTTTCAAAGAAGGATTCTGGATATAATGATAAACAAATATCGAATCAGTATTGTGTAAGGAAAATCAACAGTACGTCGCATTCCAACCTGTTCCCTTCCTCATAACAAGCAGCCGTTTAATGCTCTTGCGCTGCAAGGGTTAATAGTGAGATTTCATAACTGGCGCACTTCAGAGAGCTCGCCTCGGTGAGGGTGCCCTGCGTGGTCTGCATCACTGGTTAAGCCTCGTTCTTACCCGGGCAGCTGCCGCTCACAAGTGCTCCAGTACATAGGACCGTGCAGCGCTGCCGGACGGTGATTGGCACCACACTGAAGCCAAAGCCTATTAGCTGGTCAGCGTTAATCCGCATCGCCTAGGCTACCACGGGATCACAGAGAAAGAGCAGAAATGGAGGATGCCAAAGACGCGCGCTCATGGGTTGCTCGGCTCGGTGACCCTCGGATTCGTGTGCAGCTAGTGATGTAGCAAGAGTGCCAAATGCACTAATACAACCACGGGAAGTGGACCCGCCATGCCCATGTTGATGTGGTGAAACGCAGACCCTATTGGGGTGTCGAGGGCTCCTCAGGCACCCGGGCCCTGGTGCCGTTGCACCTGTTGCACTGACAGAATGTACCCACTGACAGGACAGAACCTGCACATGCATTCCCGCAGGGCACACTTTAAAGCTGAAGAGAGGAACGTAATAGTCCCCAAATGATAGTGTAGGGACTGGAGCACTACTCTTGACTGCACAGGCGCAGAACCAGGGGCTCATAGCTATCAATGGTGCAGCTGGGGCAACAGCGCCGGGGCACAGAGGCAGTAGGCACCCACAGTATCTATCACTGAACTAGACAATAGGCCCTTTCCTTCTATACATTAGTCTTCTGGCATCCTTGCAGCACCACTGGACAGAACGGATATTTTAGGCAAAGCAATGCGATGGTGTTTTTTTGCAAAGTGGCCATTATTTGTGACAATAAAGGGGCTGCCCCAACCTACACCTGTCCTTCCCTGCCATGTCGGAGGGGGAGAGGGGGGGATTCTCCACCTGATTGGTGCGGGTGGTGGGAATGGGAACAGCAGGTCTTAGGCTCGGCGCATCAGTCCCAGGCCAGCGCTCCCCATGCAGAACTCCCAGCGTGCTGTGTGCGCCATCCCAATCTTTAGTACTCAGGCGGGAAGAGCAGAACCCGATTGTACGTAGGGATGCTGAAATGTTATCAGCTTGGCACCCCGGAGCCTCTCCTTAGCTCAACATGGACCTTTCTTATTTGAATTTGAAAGTTGTCATCTCGGATGTCCCTCGCATAACCCGTACACCGTCTCTTATTAGCAGATAGATCTCTACCTGGCTGGCCCTCAACCCTACTGTGAACTGCCACTCTCTGGCCTGGGAGCCCCCCAGCGTGGAATGTATAAACACCCCTGCCATTCGGACCTGCCAGTTGTTAATGGATACACTTGCTTAATATCATAGATTTTTATATCTGATTTCTGCTGGGAAAAAACATCAAACAAGCCAGCCAAGCTGCTGCTCTGTGCCCCGCTGCCGAAGACCACTTCAAAGTTAAAGCCATGCCCGTGTGCTCTCATATCCCTAAAACCAATAGGTATGTATGTGTCAGGTGTGCGTGATGAAGCCAGTGCCCTGACATCCTCCCACAAGCAAACTCTGCAAGGACCAAGGGGGTACGTGTAATCAGAGTCGTACCCAAGCTCCGTGCTATGCTTTATTTACCTTTCATCCAGTCCACCACTTGGCTCGGAGACCATTTACTGACAGGTTCCATAATCAAACCATCTCGAAAAGTTGGAGGCGCTCTCCAGGCAAGAGCAGCCAGCGATAACCACAGCCCAACTCGGTGTTCTGTTCCTTGGGTCCCGTGTATCCTTTTGCCTTTCTACACTGCCCCAAAAAAGAGTCACCAGGTGCCCTGGGGTTGTAGAGTGCTGCCCGCAGCGTCCACCCCGCTTCTTCCACCAAACAGGCACTGACTGACACCAGGCGGTGGCAGGAGCTGTCCTGTCCTGTCTGCTTCACCTGTAACGTTCACTTCATCCCCAGGAGGGGGCTGGAGTTGGAAGAGATTCTCCAGTGATTTACGCCAGCAGTGGTCCTCAGAGGGGTCACCATGGCCCTCTATCTTCGAGGTAGCTGCTGGGGTTGTTTGAGGCATGTCGTGCGCGTCCTCCCCGTTCTCCACCTCCTCAGCTCCCATGCATAGCCTGCGCTGCTCCCATACTCCCAGCAGCACAACCACAAGCTACCAACAGCGGGGTGGCCGCGTGCCCCCGCATACAATTAACTAAGCCCCGGGGAGGTGCCGGACCCCGGGGCTGTGGGGGCCCCCGCTGGTCCCCGCTAATTAATTAGGCATTGTCCCCGGGACCTGGCCCACCCGGGGGCTTATAGAAAATAAAGCGCGGGAGTCCGCGCTTCATTTTTAAAAAAAAATGTCGGCCGTATTCGCGCACCCAGCGCGAACTCGGCCGTTTAAAAAAAATAATGCTTTTTTTGTCCCTGGCGGTCCTTGCAGGACCCCCTGAGCAGGCCTAGGGGGTCAGGGTGTTTCTACCCTGCCCCCTTTTCTTCATTTTTCACTTTTTTCCCCCCTTTTTCTTGACTTGGTTACCGAGTCACAAGATGGCTGCCAACACTTCCTGGTTTGGAGTGTTGGCAGCCAATCAGAGTGAAGCTCATGCTCGGGAGGAGTCACAACTCCTCCTCGGTGCTCAGATATCGATATTTTTATTTCTTGAATTTCTCTGCAACTACTGAACAGATTTTCACCATTTAAAAAAAGAGTGCTTTCTGAACCAAGAGCTACCTTTTTTCCAAATTTGGTGTAATTACGTTCAGCAGTTTGGGCTGTAGCCGTGTCTAAAGTTTCCTATGGAAATTAACATGGTGAAAATGCGTTTTGGGACCCCCCTTTTTTCTCGGCCCCCGCTTGACGAATCACCTTGAAACTTTCAAGACAGGGGCTGACCAGAGCGGGCCATTAGTTTTTAAAATTTCGCGAAGATTTGTCAAACGGCGCCAAAGATATTGGCAAAAGAAAAAACGCTTTTTGAATAGAAACAAGGTCCTAACTATAACTACCTACTGGCGACCGCCAGCAGGTAAAATATATATATATATATATATATATATATATATATATATATATATCTCAACAAATGAAAAATACGTGGCACTCTCCTTGAATATTTCAGTTGTTTTATTTAAATCATCTCTCTCCTCTTTCCCTACGCGTTTCGACCATCTCGGTCTTGATCAAGACCGAGATGGTCGAAACGCGTAGGGAAAGAGGAGAGAGATGATTTAAATAAAACAACTGAAATATTCAAGGAGAGTGCCACGTATTTTTTCATTTGTTGAGAATATTAGTGCGAAAACTGGTCCTGTTTTCGCCGTGTGCACCAGCGGGATTGTGCGCCCCTGCTCAGGACTGTTTGTTGGTTCATATATATATATATATATATATATATATATATATGTCGCTCCTTTTTCTTTTTCGTTGAAAAAAAACCAGCACTCGCGGGGGACGTTTGGAAAACGTTATTCCTCCAGCAACAAACGCGTTTCGGCGATCTGCCTTCTTCGGTGTTACTGACACACCGGAAGAGACCTCATTTAAAACCATTTCATTACATGCATAATAATTGAAAAGGGACAAACGCTAAGGTGCAATAACAAGCGCCATTTTGTAATGTCTTATTTACATACAGTCTACAAATCGCGTCTTAATTCATCCTATCTGAATTAGAATTCAACCACAGTGTCACGCATTTCTTAGGATAATTCCAATTGATTGTCAAACCAATTATTAGTAGTTTGCCCAAAATTCATCTTAGAATATTCTAATATTTATCAAAGGCTTCAATAAGCCTTATCTACATGTTACTGTTATATATCATGTCATTTCGCCATATATCGGCCAGAGCAATACTATAACACTGTGATATATTCATATCTTGCCGTGGATCGGCTAAGGTCCCTTATTTTCCACATCATATTAATGCACTTTTCATGAGACAGTAATAGTATTTTAAGAAAACATGTTTACAAAAGTTACATCTCATAACACAGAATTATGACCATACACATTGCAGATTTTTATAAATCTATGAGCCTAAGTGTGATGATAGCTCTTCCCCACTATTTAATCCCTTGGGGAATTTGGTTCGCAAATCTATAATGTAGCGAGACTCTAATCTGTGCAATTTCAGAGTTCTATCCCCTCCTCTAATACTTTCAGGGACAAAATCCAGACCATAGTACTGTAACATGTTTCTATTGCTAGAATGTTTCTCAGCAAAATGTCTTGCTACCGGATACAAAGCATCGTTTTTATCGATAGCTCTAAAATGTTATAATATTCTGATCTTAAGTTGATGAATCGTGCTACCTATATAGTGTAGCCCACATGGACATGTTAAACAGTACACTGCATATGTAGTACTGCACGTTAGAAGTTTTGTTATAAATTTGTTTTTATTTATGTCTGGTATGTTGTAGGATAAAACTCTTTTACTATTGGCGCAAGCCTTGCATTTCTTGCACGGGAAAAATCCTTTCATTTCTTTAAGGGTACCTATTCTCTGTGGTATTTTCTCAAGATGGCTACGCACTAACGTATCTTTCAATGATCGCGCCTTCTTGAAGGTGACCAATGGATGTGCTGGGATGTCGTCACAGATAATGTTATCAGTTTTTAAAATATGCCAGTTTTTCTTAAGCATGCGTTTTATAAAATTTGCTTCCGCTGAATATGTGGTCACCATTCTGAACTTCCCCTCATTGTTATTGTTGGAGATATATTTTCTCTTCTCCATCAATAACTGCTCTCTAGGGATCCCTTTCACTTTTTTGAATGTTTCCTCCAATGATGTTGGTTCATACCCTCTCAGAATGAATCTAGCCATGCAGTCTTTAGCAGCTACATCAAAATCACATTCTCTCGTGCTGTTGCGTTTTAATCTCAAAAGCTCTCCATATGGGATGCTATGTATGAGTTTAGGTGGATGATTGCTAGTTGCAAACAGAATTGAATTTCCTGCTGTAGATTTGCGGTAAAGGGCAGTATTCAATTTGCCTTCTGCTATAAACACCTTCAGGTCCAGGTAGTCCACTGCCACTGGACTAACTGTGCCCGAAAAGTGCAAGTTCAAGTCATTAATGTTTAGGACTTCAATATATTCTTGAGCTGATCTTGCTGTGCCCTGCCAAACTATAAAAAGGTCATCAATATATCGATGCCAGACAACAACCCTGCCGCTCATAGTCCCACTTTCATATGACCTGGACACCTGCTCCTCCCACCAGCCAACGAACAAGTTCGCATAGCTGGGGGTGAAGCAGGTGCCCATCGCCTTACCAGAGACTTGTTTGAAATATTTATCTTCAAATAGAAAGATGTTATTTGTGAGACAAAATTTGGTAAATTCAATTAGCATGAGATTGTGTTCTGCAAATCGCAATTGTCGCTTATTCAAATAGAACTGTACAGCTTTTAAACCATCTTCATGGTTTATACAGGTATATAAGCTTGTAATGTCCAACACCATTAGTTGATATGATGGATCCCAGGTTATATCAGCAATCTTATTCAGAAAATCTTTAGTGTCTTTGATATACGATTTCAATTCTACCACAAAAGCAGACAGAAAGTAATCGATGAACATGGATAAATGTTCGGTTAGGCCCCCTGAGACGACACAATCGGCCTGCCCAGTGGATATAGGCTATCTTTGTGGAGTTTGGGAATATGTTAGAAAGTGGGGATGATTGGATTTGTTCTACGGAGAAATAGATGCTCCTCAGTTCCCAGCATTAATTTGTCATACCACTTTCTGATAAGAGTCTCATAACTTCGTATGCTCTCTTGATAGATTTCACGAGTAGTATTTTTGTAGTATTTTCCATCCGATAATTGACGCAGGGCTTCCTCATAATATTGGACCCTAGTTTGGAGAACAATATTACCGCCTTTATCCGAAGGCTTGATTACTATCGATGAATCGCGCGTCAAATTTTCAAGTGCCAGTTTTTCTTCCTTCAGTATGTTACTTTTTATTAGACCCTTGGATTTCTCGGATCTAAATTTTAGCAAATCATTAATCATTGCTTCGGAGAAAACATCAATTGCATCATGAGGCATTTGCGGTATAAACTGGGATTTGGGCTTTAGAGGGCTTTCCTCCATTTCCTGGTCTATCCCTACTTGTTTCGCTCTTTGCGCCATATTTCCATTACTGTTGAAAGTGTCTTCTTGTTCTTGTCGAAGACTTTCCAAAAGTTCTATTGCTGGTAAGTCATGTCCTATTAGCATATCCGTCGCAGTTGTCCTGTGCGGCACTTTTTTAGTATCTTTTATTGTAGGTCTCAATTTGAAATATTTGTGTAGTTTTAATTCCCGTATAAAACAAAAAAGATCAATCCTTGTTTGAGTATATTCCAAGCGACTACTTGGGCAAAATGTTAGTCCCAGAGCAAGTACCTTGGTCTCTGTTTCTGTTAAAATTCTGGGTGAGAGGTTAACAACAGTAAGATTCATGGTTTCTACTGCTGTTTGTTGGATTTCTTGTTGCGTTGCCCCCACCCAGACATTTTGCCTCTTCCTGCCCCACCCCGATCTTCGCGTTTTTCGGTGGGTTTTTCTGGTGGTTTGTGATTCCCCCCTCGTAACCATGATTGACGGATTATTTGAAATTCGTCATGAAAAGGGGTCATTGTCTTTCTGCCTTCCACTGATGTACCTTCATGTTCATCACCAGATTCATTTTCGGTCAAATCAGATTCCGAAGTTTCTACTCTGGGGGTTGTCGCTTTACTTGATCTTTGTGTTAGTTCTTTCCTCAGGCCATCAAACTTGCGAGCAAATGTTAAGACTCTTCCTTGCAGATAGTCATTTTCATCTCTCTCAAATTTCTCTTGCTTTCTTAGCTTGATCTTCTGTTCATATTTTAATAGTCGTGTCTTCATTTGTGCTCGCAATTCCTCTATTTTATTTTTATCATCTTCCTTTGATAGTTCATTTTCCAGTTCTTTGATTTCACTTAATGCCTTTTCTCGGTCACTCCATGTGTATTTGACCAATATGTTTAACAGTCCTTCACAATATAACGCAGTATGTTCTGCCCATTCAGAAAGTAGGAGCGGATCCGGATTTTCGTATGAAGGAACTGTATACACATGGAGACCTCTCGGTACTCTTTTCTCATCGATGTAATTTTGGAGGGAGGTTGCCTCCCACCATTTCCGTGTTTCAGGTTCATAGAGTCTTTCCAATTTGTTTATAATGCCGCTTAGTTTGCTTGTAGGTTGCAATTGGTCTGTCATATTCAGGCGTTCTGTTGCCCCATGTTTCTTAAAAATGTCTCTGGCCGCTTCGCGGCGAGCCGTTTCACTGAACATGTCTCTACCGTTCAGTGACTGTTTGCTGGATATTTATTTACACAAAGTCCCCCTCGCCCTGCCGCTTAGCACAGATGTCGGCATAAATTTAGACATGCATAGCTCACCGGTGAATGTGCCAGAGAATCTCAGCGTTCCTTGCGATACACGGGTCTTCGATGTTGCTCACACCAGTGTTGCAATCCTGTGGTTTGTGCTGCGGCGGTGCCTTCCTCATAATATTAACGCTCGCTTCTCACCACAATGCGAAGCACTATCGGGCGGGTGCTTGTGTGCGGCGGTGAGCTCCGCAATTTATTGTCGCTCCTTTTTCTTTTTCGTTGAAAGAAAAACAGCACTCGCGGGGGACGTTTGGAAAACTTTATTCCTCCAGCAACAAACGCGTTTCGGCGATCTGCCTTCTTCGGTGTTACTGACACACCGGAAGAGACCTCATTTAAAACCATTTAATTACATGCATAATAATTGAAAAGGGACAAACGCTAAGGTGCAAAAATAAGCGCCATTTTGTAATGTCTTATTTACATACAGTCTACAAATCGCGTCTTAATTCATCCTATCTGAATTATAAATTCAACCACAGTGTCACGCATTTCTTAGGATAAATCCAAAGATACGTTAGTGCGTAGCCATCTTGAGAAAATACCACAGAGAATAGGTACCCTTAAAGAAATGAAAGGATTTTTCCCGTGCAAGAAATACAAGGCTTGCGCCAATAGTAAAAGAGTTTTATCCTACAACATACCAGACATAAATAAAAACAAATTTATAACAACATTTCTAACGTGCAGTACTACATATGCAGTGTACTGTTTAACATGTCCATGTGGGTTACACTATATAGGTAGCACGATTCATCAACTTAAGATCAGAATATTAGAACATCTTAGAGCTATCGATAAAAACGATGCTTCGTATCCGGTAGCAAGACATTTTGCTGAGAAACATTCTAGCAATAGAAACATGTTACAGTACTATGGTCTGGATTTTGTCTCTGAAAGTATTAGAGGAGGGGATAGAACTCTGAAATTGCGCAGATTAGAGTCTCGCTACATTATAGATTTGCGAACCAAATTCCCCAAGGGATTAAATAGCGGGGAAGAGCTACCATCACACTTAGGCTAATATATTTATAAAAATCTGCAATGTGTATGGTCATAATTCAGTGTTATGAGATGTAACTTTTGTAAACATGTTTTCTTAAAATAATATTACTGTCTCATGAAAAGTGCATTAATATGATGTGGAAAATAAGGGACCTTAGCCGATCCATGGCAAGATATGAATATATCACGGTGTTATAGTATTGCTCTGACCGATATATGACGAAATGACATGATATATAACAGTAACATGTAGATAAGGCTTATTGAAGCCTTTGATATATATTAGAATATTATAAGATGAATTGTGGGCAAACTACTAATAATTGGTTTGACAATCAATTTGAATTATCCTAAGAAATATGTGACACTGTGGTTGAATTTATAATTCAGATAGGATGAATTAAGACGCGATTTGTAGACTGTATGTAAATAAGACATTACAAAATGGCGCTTTTTTTTGCACCTTAGCGTTTGTCCCTTTTCAATTATTATGCATGTAATGAAATGGTTTTAAATGAGGTCTCTTCCGGTGTATCAGTAACACCGAAGAAGGCAGATCACCGAAACGTGTTTGTTGCTGGAGGAATAAAGTTTTCCAAACGTCCCCCGCGAGTGCTGGTTTTCTTTCAACGAAAAAGAAAAAGGAGCGACAATAAATTGCGGAGCTCACCGCCGCACACAAGCACCCGCCCGAGAGTGCTTCGCATTGTGGTGAGAAGCGAGCATTAAATATATATATATATATATTATCTACTGGCGGTCGCCAGTAGATAGTTATAGTTAGGACCTATTTTCCATAGGAAATCCGCAACATTCTATTTGAAATAACTTTGGTGCCGGTTGACGAATCTTCGTGAAATTTTCAAACTTTGTGGCCCGCTCCGGTCCGCTCCTATCTTGAAAGTCTCGGGGTGATTCGTCAAGCGGGGGCTGAGAAAAAAGGGGGGTCCCAAAACGTGTTTTCCCCATGCAATTTTCCATAGGAACCTTTCATCGCAGCTACAGCCCGAACTGCTGAACGGAATTACACCAAATTTGGCAAAAAGGTAGCCCTTGGTACAGAGTCGTGCCTTTTGCTTGAATGGTGTAAATTTGTTCAGTAGTTCCTGAGAAAATCAAAAGTTGAATCACATATATATCTATGGCCGCGTAGGGTCCGCGCACCCTCCCGATCACAAGCTGTATGCTAATTGGCTGTCAACACTCCAAACCAGGAAGTGTTGGCAGCCATCTTGTGCCTCGGTAGAACCGAGGCACAAGAAAAGACAAAAACAAGGGCGCAAAACGCAAAAAGGAGGCAGGGTAGAAACACCCTGACCCCCTAGGCCTGCTCAGGGCCCAAATTTCTTTTTTTTTTAAATCGGCAAAAAACGCGCTGGGTGCGCGGATCCAGCCGATAAAAAAAAATTGAAGCGCGGTCTCCCGCACTTCGTTGTTAATTGGCCCCTGGGTGGGACAAGTCCCGGGGGCATGCGGGGTTTATCACATTTATGTATGGGGGCCTCTAAGGCCCCCCCAAGCCCCGGGGACCGCCACCCCCCGGGGCTTTAAAAAAAAATGGTGTGGGAGGGCTCTCAGCCCTCCCGCAGCCCTGGGGACCGCCACCTCCCCGGGGCACTAACAATTTTAAAGTGGGGGTCCGTTTCGGACCCCCGAATCCCCGGGGACCACCACCTCACTGGGGCTTTCAACATGTTGGGAGGGGGGCTGCGCGGCCCCCCTCCTGGAGGTTGTGACAGCCCTGGGGACCACCACCCCCCAGGGCCGGCTCCTGCAGTGTCCCGGGGTGCCTACCCCTGGGACACTGCTGTTTGCTATGAATGACAGGGCGGGAGCCTCGCGGCTCCCGCCCTGTCATAGCAAACTTGCTTTGAATTTTGGAAGAGAGAGCAGGGAAACCTGATCTCTCTTTCAAAATTCAAAGCAAATTGGTTTTCCACACGGGGAGCTGCATCTTAGCAGCTCCCCATGTGGAAAAGTAATGCCGGCTCCCGAGGGACGCAGGGAGCCGGCGCGACCGTGGGGGGATTGGGGACCCCCCCACAGTCCCCAACGGAGAGGGCCAGCCCCGGGGGATGGGGTCCCTGGGGCAAGTAGTGGCTCGGGAGGGGGGCCACGTGGGCCCCCTCCCCCAAATTTCAAAATAAAAAATTTAAAATTTGAAAAAGGCCGGCCCCGGGGATGGGGTCCCCGGAGCCTAAGGGAGGCCTGAGGAGGGGGCAACGCAGCCCCTCCATCAAAAAACAAAAAAGAAAAATGTGGCAATGACCCGGGATGGGGTCCCCGGGCCAAAATTGGCCACGGGAGGGGGCCCACACGGTCCCCTTCCCCGTTCCATTTTTTTTTTAAATAAAGGGAGCTCAGGCCCTGGGGGATGGGGTCCCCAGGGCCCAAAATAATTAAAAAGAAGGGGGCCACACAGCCCCCTTTAAAAAAAAAAAAGACCGGCTTCGCGCTGGAGGCCACGCCCCCTTCTTGGCAGCACTCTGCAAACGCGCCCCCTGGCGCGTTTGCAGAGGGGGAACGAATACCCCTTGAATACTGGGGGTCCCTGGGGGCCAACTAGCCCACCAGGAACCTCCAGTATGCGCCAGGGGGCTGCGTTGCAGAGAGGTGTACAGAGGCCACGCCCCTTTTTACACCTCGCTGCAACGCAGCTCTGTGGTGCTTTTTGGAGGTACATGGTTGGACTCCAGGGACCCTCAGGATTCAAGGGGACTTAATCCCCCAACTTAAAACGCGCCACGGGGCGTGTTTGCACAGTGGTGAAGGGAGGGGGCGGGGCTTCAGGTGACATATGTGCAAACAGGCCCTGTGGCGCGTTTTAAGATGGGGAATTAAATCCCCTTCAATCCTGAGGGTCCCTTGAGATGTCATCAGTGATGTTATCAGTGATGTCACTGACCATGTCATGAATGATGTAATATGTGACATCATCAGCAGTGCATTGCGGGGGCGCGAGTTATAATTAGCTGAACTAACTATAACTGTGGAATTTCTATGGTTTTGTATGAGTGAAATGTCCAACTAACTATAACGTCCCTGAAACCTATGGTTTTTTCAGTGAATTTCTAAGGTTTTTGAAATGCTAATTTCTAACTATAACGTGCCTGAAACCTATGGTTTTTTCAGTGAATTTCAAAGGTTTTTTTAAATGCCAATTTCTAACTATAACGTGCCTGAAACCTATGGTTTTTTCAGTGAATTTCATAGGTTTTTAAAATACTAATTACTATCTATAACGTCCCTGAAACGTATGGTTTTTTCAGTGAATTTCAATGTTTTTTTAAAGCTAACTTCTAATTATAATGTTTATTTAACCTATAGTTTTTCCGACACCCAAGAAGGACACAACACCCACTGACACAACCCTCAGGACCTACCCCCGTACCACCCCTCTCCCTACTGTAATTTTTTTTATTTGTTATTTAAACTATATAATGTCTTCTTGTTTTTAAATATTAAACAACTACATACAGTATGAAAGGGAGCCCAGCCCAGAGCCACATCTGAAGACCAACACATGTCATAGACCTACTGTTCAAGCAGCTCCGACACCCAAGAACGCCACAACACCCACCACCACCCCCAGCCCCCCCCCCTCTACCACCGAGGCAACGCAGAACAAGACAGAGAACTTTCTGAAAACGGCATGGCCCCTCAGCCACACAATAGCTGAATATTGGGGCAGGTGTGAACAAACTATATGTGAAGGAAGCAATTCACCCATGTTTAACAATGCACACAATGCAAAGTGTAGCAGTGATGTGCTGGACACATCTCAGTATGCAGAACACACACCTCTCCATGTGCACAAATACTACTGGTGCTTGTAGTGTTGTGGACAGTGGACCTAACCATGTTACGTCAAACACTAGGGAAGATCTCAGTCATGTAGCTGTGTCGTCCCCCCTGTAAGCATAAGCGTAACCGGAGTGGGCTGGTCCGACGTACGCCACTTCAGCGTAGGAGTGTGAATAAATAGGCCAGAGCTCTGGGCGTGGTTCACTTGTGGGAAGGCCAAAGCGTCTGCCAGGGCGCCACCCCTCACCCTGCCACGAGGCCGCCAACATGACCGCCAGCCTCCTCAGCCGATCGCTGGCTTCCGCCACACAGGCCCCCAGCGGCACAGCACTGCGGACTTATGTCTGTACAAACTACTGCCTTCAATATACACTGCGAACAGCAAGGCTCACAATTCAGATCGAGTCGCGATTGCAGATGACGCAGTCCCGTAGGCAAGAGACATTGCTGAAGTCAACAACACATGGCTGTGGGCCCTTCCTGACCGCTGCCTCCGGCCTACACTGCGGTCAGTAGGGCTCACAATTCAGATGGAGTCGAGATTGCAGATGACGCAGTCCATTAGGCAAGAGACATTGCTCAAGTCAACAACACGTGCCTGTGGGCCCTTCCTCACCGCTTCCTCCTGCCTCCACTGCGGTGAGTAGGGCTCACAATTCAGAGCGACTCGCGATTGCAGATGACGCAGTCCAGTAGGCTACAGACATTGCTACCAGTGCGGCCAGCCCGGACCACGCATCATCGCTGACTGCGCACACGTTAAGTGCTTCAAGTACCACTAACTCTGTGCAGCTCAAGTCAACGCCACGTGGCTGTGGGCCCTTGATGACCGCTGCCTCCGGCCTACAATGCGGTTAGCAGGGCTAACAATTCAAGATTAGTGCTGATGCTAATTGTGTAAGAGAGAATAATCGGTTAAGAAGACTGTATGCTCCCAATCTGTGCAGCTCAAGTCAACGTCACGTGGCTGTGGGCCCTTGCTGACCGCTACCTCTGGCCTACACTGCGGTCATCAGGGCTCACAATTAAAATTAAGTCTTGATTAGGCCTGGGCGGTAAATTCCGTTCCGCTCGCGGAATTTGGGTAATTTCGCGTTTTGCGGAGAACACGGAATTACCAAAAATTCCGCGATCCACGGCATTGCGGAATTTTTTGCTTGTTCGCGCTTTCAAAATGCGTGTTCGCGAGATATTTCTCCCCGAGCACGCAAACAGCGTTCGCGAACAGGAAAAAAGCATCGCGAACGGGTGGAACAAGCAATTCCGCGTGTTCGTGGAACTTTTGCGTGCTCGCGGAGATTTTTTATCGTTCGCGGAGCTTTGCGTAGCGCGACTCACGCAAATTCCGCCCACCCCTAGTCTTGATTCATTAATTACAGAGTCAAGTTACAAGTAACTATCACAGGCCTAAAAACTACATAATATCCTTTTAGTTTCCATGCTTCAAGAACTTTTTTTATATCAGTTATAGCTTTAGTACAATCACCAAATTCATCTTCAAGTGCAAACGAACACTCATTAGCAGTCTACACTGCGGGCAGCAGAGCTCGCAACTCGAATTTTGGACACGTGGTGCCACTAACCCTGTTCAACACAAGCCGCGACACGTGGTGCCACTAACCCTGTTCAACACAAGCCGGCGACACGTGGTGCCACTAACCCTGTTCAACACAAGCCGATCCCACATGTGGAACTGTGTCCTGAGTCCTGAATGGTAGTGACCCCAAGTCCGTGGCAGTGGCCACAGCACCAGACTCCCTTCGATCAGTGAGGCATATTTCCATATGCAAGGCCGGCTACAGGTGGTGGCACTAACCCTGTACAACACAAGGCGCGACATGTGGTGCCACTAAACCTGTTCAACACAGGCCGATCCCACATGTGGAACTGTGTCCTGACTCCTGAATGGCAGTAACCCCAACTTCATGGCAGCGACCACAGCACCAGACTCCCTTCGATTAGTGAGGCGTATTTGCATATGGAAGGCCGGCGACACGTGGTGCCACTGAACCTGAACTACGCAGGCCGGTGGGGCCACCAACCTATGCGTGGCTGTGGGCGCTTGCTCACCGCTACCTCTGGCCTACACTGCGGTCAGCAGGGCTCACAATTCAGATACAGTCGTGATTGCCGATGACGCAGTCCAGTAGGCAAGAGACATTGCTCCCAGTGCGGCCCGTCCGCACCAAGCAGCATCACAGGCTCATACATTCTCAATGCTTCTGGTGCCACTAACTGTGCACCTCAACTCAACGCCACGTGGCTATGGGCCCTTGCTGACTGCTACCTCTGGCCTACACTGCGGTTATCAGGGCTCACAATTAAAATTAAGTCTTGATTCATTAATTACAGAGTCCAGTAGGCAAGTAACTATCACAGGCCTAAAACCTACATAATATCCTTTTAGTATCCTTGCTTCAAGAACTTTTTTTATATCAGTTATAGCTATAGTACAATCACCAAATTCATCTTCAAGTGCAAACGAACACTCATTAGCAGTCTACACTGTGGGCAGCAGAGCTCGCAATTCGAATTTTGGACATGTGGTGCCACTAACCCTGTTCAACACAAGCTGCCACACGTGGTGCCACTAATCCTGTTCAACACAAGCCGGCGACACGTGGTGCCACTAACCCTGTTCAACACAAGCCGATCCCACATGTGTAACTGTGTCCTGAGTCCTGAATGGCAGTGACCACAAGTCCGTGGCAGCGACCACAGCACCAGACTCCCTTCGATCAGTGAGGCATATTTCCATATGGAAGGCCGGCAACACGTGGTGCCACTAACCCTGTTCAACACAAGCCGATCCCACATGTGTAACTGTGTCCTGAGTCCTGAATGGCAGTGACCCCAAGTCTGTGGCAGCAACCACAGCACCAGACTCCCTTCGATCAGTGAGGCATATTTCCATATGGAAAGCCGGCGACACGTGGTGCCACTAACCCTGTTCAACACAAGCCGATCCCACATGTGTAACTGTGTCCTGAGTCCTGAATGGCAGTGACCCCAACTCCGTGAGAGAACCACAGCAGCAGACTCCCTTCGATTAGAGAGGCGTATTTGCATATGGAAGGCCGGCGACACATTGTGCCACTAACCCTGTTCAACACAAGCTGATCCCACATGTGTAACTGTGTCCTGAGTCCTGAATGGCAGTGACCCCAAGTCCGTGGCAGCAACCACAGCACCAGACTCCCTTCGATCAGTGAGGCATATTTCCATATGGAAGGCCGGCGACACGTGGTGCCACTAACCCTGTTCAACACAAGCCGATCCCACATTTGTAACTGTGTCCTGAGTCCTGAATGGCAGTGACCCCAACTCCGTGAGAGAACTACAGCAGCAGACTCCCTTCGATTAGTGAGGCGTATTTGCATATGGAAGGCCGGCGACACATGGTGCCACTAACCCTGTTCAACACAAGCCGTTCGCACATGTGTAACTGTGT
Source organism: Calotriton arnoldi (assembly GCA_963921515.1). NCBI lineage: Eukaryota > Metazoa > Chordata > Amphibia > Caudata > Salamandridae > Calotriton > Calotriton arnoldi. The sequence goes on along the minus strand of CAWUFW010014840.1, from coordinate 149,633 downwards.
CCTGAGTCCTGAATGGCAGTGACCCCAACTCCGTGAGAGAACCACAGCAGCAGACTCCCTTCGATTAGAGAGGCGTATTTGCATATGGAAGGCCGGCGACACATTGTGCCAGTAACCCTGTTCAACACAAGCTGATCCCACATGTGTAACTGTGTCCTGAGTCCTGAATGGCAGTGACCCCAAGTCCATGGCAGCGACCACAGTACCAGACTCCCTTCGATCAGTGAGGCATATTTCCATATGGAAGGCCGGCAACACGTGGTGCCACTAACCCTGTTCAACACAAGCTGATCCCACATGTGTAACTGTGTCCTGAGTCCTGAATGGCAGTGACCCCAACTCCGTGAGAGAACCACAGCAGCAGACTCCCTTCGATTAGTGAGGCGTATTTGTATATGGAAGGCCGGCGGCACATGGTGCCACTAACCTCTGGCTTACACTACAGTCAGCAGGCCTCACAATTCACATAGAGTCCCGATTGCACATGACGCAGACCAGTAGGCAAGACACATTGCTCCCAGCGCGGCCCGTCCGCACCAAGCATCATCACAGGCTCATACAGTCTCAATGCTTCTGGAGCCACTAATTGTGCACCTCAACTCAACGCCACGTGGCTATGGGCCCTTGCTGACCACTACCTCTGGCCTACACTGCGGTCATCAGGGCTCACAATTAAAATTATTTCTTGATTCATTAACTGCAGAGTCCAGTAGGCAAGTAACTATCACAGGCCTAAAACCTACATAATATCCTTTTAGTATCCTTGCTTCAAGAACTTTTTTTATATCAGTTATAGCTTTAGTACAATCACCAAATTCATCTTCAAGTGCAAATGAACACTCATTAGCAGTCTACAATGCGGGCAGCAGAGCTCGCAATTCGAATTTTGGACATGTGGTGCCACTAACCCTGTTCAACACAAGCCGCCACACGTGGTGCCACTAATCCTGTTCAACACAAGCCGGCGACACGTGGTGCCACTAACCCTGTTCAACACAAGCCGATCCCACATGTGTAACTGTGTCCTGAGTCCTGAATGGCAGTGACCACAAGTCTGTGGCAGCGACCACAGCACCAGACTCCCTTCGATCAGTGAGGCATATTTCCATATGGAAGGCCGGCAACACGTGGTGTCACTAACCCTGTTCAACACAAGCCGATCCCACATGTGTAACTGTGTCCTGAGTCCTGAATGGCAGTGACCCCAAGTCCGTGGCAGCAACCACAGCACCAGACTCCCTTCGATCAGTGAGGCATATTTCCATATGGAAGGCCGGCGACACGTGGTGCCACTAACCCTGTTCAACACAAGCCGATCCCACATGTGTAACTGTGTCCTGAGTCCTGAATGGCAGTGACCCCAACTCCGTGAGAGAACCACAGCAGCAGACTCCCTTCGATTAGTGAGGCGTATTTGCATATGGAAGGCCGGCGACACATGGTGCCACTAACCCTGTTCAACACAAGCTGTTCGCACATGTGTTACTGTGTCCTGAGTCCTGAATGGCAGTGACCCCAACTCCGTGAGAGAACCACAGCAGCAGACTCCCTTCGATTAGTGAGGCGTATTTGCATATGGAAGGCCGGCGGCACATGGTGCCACTAACCTCTGGCCTACACTACAGTCAGCAGGCCTCACAATTCACATAGAGTCCCGATTGCACATGACGCAGACCAGTAGGCAAGACACATTGCTCCCAGCGCGGCCCGTCCGCACCAAGCATCATCACAGGCTCATACAGTCTCAATGCTTCTGGTGCCACTAACTGTGCACCTCAACGCAACGCCACGTGGCTATGGGCCCTTGCTGACCGCTACCTCTGGCCTACACTGCGGTCAACAGGGCTCACAATTAAAATTATTTCTTGATTCATTAACTGCAGAGTCCAGTAGGCAAGTAACTATCACAGGCCTAAAACCTACATAATATCCTTTTAGTATCCTTGCTTCAAGAACTTTTTTTATATCAGTTATAGCTTTAGTACAATCACCAAATTCATCTTCAAGTGCAAACGAACACTCATTAGCAGTCTACAATGCGGGCAGCAGAGCTCGCAATTCGAATTTTGGACATGTGGTGCCACTAACCCTGTTCAACACAAGCCGCCACACGTGGTGCCACTAATCCTGTTCAACACAAGCCGGCGACACGTGGTGCCACTAACCCTGTTCAACACAAGCCGATCCCACATGTGTAACTGTGTCCTGAGTCCTGAATGGCAGTGACCACAAGTCTGTGGCAGCGACCACAGCACCAGACTCCCTTCGATCAGTGAGGCATATTTCCATATGGAAGGCCGGAGACACGCGGTGCCACTAACCCTGTTCAACAGAAGCCGATCCCACATGTGTAACTGTGTCCTGAGTCCTGAATGGCAGTGACCCCAACTCCGTGAGAGAACCACAGCAGCAGACTCCCTTCGATTAGTGAGGCGTATTTGCATATGGAAGGCCGGCGACACATGGTGCCACTAACCCTGTTCAACACAAGCCGTTCGCACATGTGTAACTGTGTCCTGAGTCCTGAATGGCAGTGACCCCAACTCCGTGAGAGAACCACAGCAGCAGACTCCCTTCGATTAGAGAGGCGTATTTGCATATGGAAGGCCGGCGACACATTGTGCCACTAACCCTGTTCAACACAAGCTGATCCCACATGTGTAACTGTGTCCTGAGTCCTGAATGGCAGTGACCCCAAGTCCATGGCAGCGACCACAGTACCAGACTCCCTTCGATCAGTGAGGCATATTTCCATATGGAAGGCCGGCAACACGTGGTACCACTAACCCTGTTCAACACAAGCCGATCCCACATGTGTAACTGTGTCCTGAGTCCTGAATGGCAGTGACCCCAACTCCGTGAGAGAACCACAGCAGCAGACTCCCTTCGATTAGTGAGGCGTATTTGCATATGGAAGGCCGGCGGCACATGGTGCCACTAACCTCTGGCCTACACTACAGTCAGCAGGCCTCACATTCACATAGAGTCCCGATTGCACATGACGCAGACCAGTAGTCAAGACACATTGCTCCCAGCGAGCCCGTCTGCACCAAGCATCATCACAGGCTCATACAGTCTCAATGCTTCTGGTGCCACTAACTGTGCACCTCAACTCAACGCCACGTGGCTATGGGCCCTTGCTGACCGCTACCTCTGGCCTACACTGCGGTCATCAGGGCTCACAATTAAAATTATTTCTTGATTCATTAACTGCAGAGTCCAGTAGGCAAGTAACTATCACAGGCCTAAAACCTACATAATATCCTTTTAGTATCCTTGCTTCAAGAACTTTTTTTATGTCAGTTATAGCTTTAGTACAATCACCAAATTCATCTTCAAGTGCAAACGAACACTCATTAGCAGTCTACAATGCGGGCAGCAGAGCTCGCAATTCGAATTTTGGACATGTGGTGCCACTAACCCTGTTCAACACAAGCCGTCACACGTGGTGCCACTAATCCTGTTCAACACAAGCCGGCGACACGTGGTGCCACTAACCCTGTTCAACACAAGCCGATCCCACATGTGTAACTGTGTCCTGAGTCCTGAATGGCAGTGACCCCAAGTCCGTGGCAGCAACCACAGCACCAGACTCCCTTCGATTAGTGAGGCATATTTCCATATGGAAGGCCGGCAACACGTGGTGCCACTAACCCTGTTCAAAACAAGCCGATCCCACATGTGTAACTGTGTCCTGAGTCCTGAATGGCAGTGACCCCAACTCCGTGAGAGAACCACAGCAGCAGACTCCTTCGATTAGTGAGGCGTATTTGCATATGGAAGGCCGGCGACACATGGTGCCACTAACCCTGTTCAACACAAGCCGTTCGCACATGTGTAACTGTGTCCTGAGTCCTGAATGGCAGTGACCCCAACTCCGTGAGAGAACCACAGCAGCAGACTCCTTCGATTAGAGAGGCGTATTTGCATATGGAAGGCCGGCGACACATTGTGCCACTAACCCTGTTCAACACAAGCTGATCCCACATGTGTAACTGTGTCCTGAGTCCTGAATGGCAGTGACCCCAAGTCCATGGCAGCGACCACAGTACCAGACTCCCTTCGATCAGTGAGGCATATTTCCATATGGAAGGCCGGCAACACGTGGTGCCACTAACCCTGTTCAACACAAGCCGATCCCACATGTGTAACTGTGTCCTGAGTCCTGAATGGCAGTGACCCCAACTCCGTGAGAGAACCACAGCAGCAGACTCCCTTCGATTAGTGAGGCGTATTTGTATATGGAAGGCCGGCGGCACATGGTGCCACTAACCTCTGGCCTACACTACAGTCAGCAGGCCTCACAATTCACATAGAGTCCCGATTGCACATGACGCAGACCAGTAGGCAAGACACATTGCTCCCAGCGCGGCCCGTCCGCACCAAGCATCATCACAGGCTCATACAGTCTCAATGCTTCTGGTGCCACTAACTGTGCACCTCAACTCAATGCCACGTGGCTATGGGCCCTTGCTGACCGCTACCTCTGGCCTACACTGCGGTCATCAGTGCTCACAATTAAAATTATTTCTTGATTCATTAACTGCAGAGTCCAGTAGGCAAGTAACTATCACAGTCCTAAACCCTACATAATATCCTTTTAGTATCACTTGCTTCAAGAACATTTTTTATATCAGTTATAGCTTTAGTACAATCACCAAATTCATTTTCAAGTGCAAACAAACACTCATTAGCAGTCTACACTGCGGGCAGCAGAGCTCGCAATTCCAACTTTGGACACGTGGTGCCACTAACCCTGTTCAACACAAGCCGCGACACGTGGTGCCACTAACCCTGTTTAACACAAGCCTGCGACATATGGAACCACTAACCCTGTACAACGTAAGCCGCGACACGTGGTGCCACTAACCCTGTTCAACACAAGCCGGTGACACGTGGTGCCACTAACCCTGTTCAACACAAGCCAATCCCACATGTGGAACTGTGTCGTGAGTCCTGAATGGCAGTGACCCCAAGTCCGTGGCAGCGACCACAGCACCAGATTCCATTCAGTTTTATTTGTTGTTGTTTTCTTTAAATAAAATGTTTTATATGTAAACCTATACATGACTAAGATTCTTGTTTGTCCAACCGCACAGGGACACTTCCGGGCCCAAGAAGGTTGTTGGGGGTATGTTGGTAATGTGGGAAGAGGGTGCGTTACGTGCTGATGTGGGGAGAGGCAGCGTGAAAAGGGTATCTCTCACAGAAAGAACTCCGATATGTTTTCAGAAATGCCTCAGACAGATGCCAGCTGACGGACTGAATCACATAATGGTTTTTCAATGCTTATGTAGTGTGAGTTATGAACAGTTCGCACCCAGGCTCACAGAGGGACAACTGCGGCCCGTCCGCTCGACTCACACACGCAGTACTACGACCCGTCCGCTCCCAAAGGAACAGCAGCGTAGTACCTCACAGAGGTACAGGCACAGTAGCGTACTAGCTAGCAAACGTAGAGAGCTGTGAGCCGATGGACTGGGTTCTAACGGCATAGCTGCGAAGTGGTGATGTTGGGCAGACGGAGCGTGAAAGAGTTATCTCGCAGAAAGAGAGCTCCGGTATATTAAATTGCCCCGAGACCTTTCTTTTATATTTTCACTCGATGCGAGAAAGCGCGCTTTCTGGACCAAGACCTTTCTCCCTGCCAAATTTGGCGTAATTCCGTTCAGCAGTTTGACCTGTAGCCTTGTCTAAAGTTTCCTATGGAAAATTCATTGAGAAAACACGTTTTCACACCCCCCACATAGCTACCTGTCGCAGGCGTACTTGCTGTTGGTGTGCAGGTCAGTGGTCTAGTTGTCAACATGTCACGGCCACTCCCTGAGGGCAGGTTTGCACACACACCACACCCATCCGGCACATGCATCACAGGCCATGTGACCACGCAAATATAATGGATCCACAACGTCTCATCCTTTATTGCCGGTGGTGACTGGATGGCGGACGCTCCACGGGTCGCAATCATAAAGACTCATGAAAAGTTGCGCAGAGGGTTAGTCGCACCCTGAGCTCTATGGCCGTCATGGACCTACTATCACATGGCGCGGACTTGAGTTCCACAGGGTTATTGCCACCCGAAGCTGATGTGGCCGTCACGGGCCTGCCACCACATAGCGCGGACTTGAGTTGCACAGGGTTACTGCCACCTGAAGCTAATGTGGCCGTCAGGGGCCTACCACCACGTGGCGCGAACTTGAGTTGCACAGTGTTAGTGCCACCCGAAGCTGATGTGGCCGTCAGGGGCCTTCGACCACGTGGCACGGACTTGAGTTGCACAGGGTTAGTCGCACCCTAAATTGTATGGCCGTCAGCGGCCTACCACCACGTGGCGCTGACTTGCGTTGCACAGGGTTAGCGGCACCAAAAGCTGCTGAGGTCTCCGCCATTGATGACTCAGGACTCCGCAACATATGTGAGATCTGCCGGGCCGCAGAGAAGCTGATGTGGTCTTTGCCATTCATGACTCAGGACTCAGCGACATCTGTGAGATCTGCCGGACCACGGAGCTTTGACGGGCACGTGGAGTGCTCACTGGTAGACACTTCGGTGGCAGCAGGTAATTATTTGGTCATGGATGCGCAGGGGCGGCAGTATCTCTCTCTCTCTCTCTCTCTCTCTCTCTCCTTCACTCTCTCACTCTCTCTCACTCTCTTCCTTCCTTTTCTTCTCTTTCTCTATCTCCCTTCTCCCTTTCTCACTCCCTTTCTTTCCTTCCCTCTCTTTTTCTCTCTGGCTTTTTTTTCCTTCTCTATGTCTCACTCCTTTGATATGCGCATTACACACGTCCTTATTTTGTGCTTTATTTTCCAGGCTTTGTCGTCGACATTCATGGTCCCGACAGGAGTCTTCCGCCTTGTTGTTTTGTGTTCAGTTTGTTAAATTAAGTTTATCCTTTATATATACGTTTACGAAAAAATAAAGTTACATTTAAAAAAATAAATATTCAATAAAGTTTTTGGTTGTTACTTAAGTGCTATGTGACTCTTTCTCGTTCTTATTACTCTTATTTCGTGGTGTCCACCATGGTGTTAAATTTTGGGGCAGTTATCACGGGAATACTGGTGATGTCTGCAGTTTGCACCAGCTTCTGAATACTGTGTTATATTTATCTCCACTTTAGTTGCATTAAAGTGCTGATAATGAAATGTAGAGTAGGCGTTCCCGTGCAAAAAGACACGAGATGCACCTTTGCTATTTATTCTAAATACTAAAATCCTGTATTGAATTGCACTGTGGTAGTGGGTGCACTTACAGTGTACACACAAAATCAATGAAGAAATCTCATTGTATTTATATTGATTGGGAATAGTGGGTCAGGTGCTGGATCTTGACGGGATACACTGCCCAGTTCGTTTATTTTTCTGTACACGAAAAAACCACATTACAACTTTCACAACAACTGCGATGCGAAACAAATTCCGGCGATAAGCCGCGTTAGCACCAGGGATTTTACACCTGCTTTCTGCTGGTGTTAAGCAGGACGACTACCTGCAGCATGAAAGGGAACACAGCCAAGAGCCACACCGAAACACCCACAGGTGCCATACAGTCAATGAGCATGATACACGGATACCCATGAGGTCCACAACACTGATCGCAACAACCCCAGGACCGCCAACGCCCCCGAACCCGCATCTGAGCAAGTGTGTCCATGTGGTCATTGTGTTAGCATGATAGGCACCGGCCCTGCAACATCACACTGTCAGCGGACGTTACCATGTCACCTCAGCGTTGGCAGTGAGCCTGGACATGTAGCTACGCACGCATCCTCCTGCATGCACAAGCGGCGTGTGCTGGTCCGGCGTACACAGGTCAGCGCAGGGGTCTGCCTATCCGGCAAGGGAACGGTGTGTCTCGGACATGTCCGTGTTCAGGAAGTGCGGTAAGTGTGTCTCTGTGTTCTGGTGTGGCCGCCACAAGGGCCGCAGCAGTCGATGTTGTACAGTGGCATGCACCACCTCCAAACTGCAGTCTCACGGTGTGGTTGGAATGCCGCAGGACATGCGCGAATAGGCATTACAATGGTGTGCCGTAGGAGTGCACGGGATACAACAGTGCACCGTACAAAAGTGTGGGGGCTCATGGGAGGGAGGAGCAGCTGTTTGGCAACGTAACACACAGTGAACCCGCCCATGTGCCACGTGCTGGGCATCTAATCCATGATGACCAGGGTCGCAGACATCCCACAACACCCACGACCGGCCTTTGTACACATCCTGTATGAATGCAGCTGGAGAACTTACTGTAGGGATGAAAGGTTCTTTGTCTGAGCTATCTTGCAGTAGCACATCTGCTGCTCCGAGAAGGAACTTGCAAGTGGCCAGCCCCCCTGACAGATACGATAATATTTGCATCCGTCTCCCACACTACGCACTGCCCGATTTGAGAACGAGTACACATCCCACACTCAAAAGTCCTTCGTCATAGTTAGCGTGCGTGAAATGGCCTTCACACGTACTCCCACCACAACCCTGCCCTGCACCCATTGCACACAGACCCGGCTCATTGCACCAGCTGTGCCATTTCATCCACAAGACTGGCACACGGCAAGCCAGTGCAGCTACAAGCAGAGCCACTGACGCAATGGCAGAGCATCCCGAACACATGGTCGACTCCATGCACGTCCACCTATACCTTGCACGTCTGCTGCATGTACTGGGTGTACTGCCTTTGGCAGTACTGTGGATCACTTACCGGCTGTGCTTCCGCATTGCGGACGTCACCTGCGTTCAACCTGTATTGCAATGTCGCACGTGCCTATCCGAGTGGTGCATGGACGTGTGCCTCTCCAACGAGTGGGTAGCTGACATGGATTACGACAGGTGTGTGCACCCCCTGTTGGCCCACGACCAGGACTGTCATGGTGATGCCCGTTTATGGCATGCATGGATGTTTGGCATGCATGTTGGGAACTGGGCCTGGGAGATTGCACGTGTCGTAGTATGCAGTGAGCAAATTGACCCACTTCCCGATTCTGCTTTGGTGCACATTGGGTACAGTGGTTGGAGTCAGCACATCTGTCCTGGTCAGCTGATGGATTACGTCGATGACATGTCAAATATTGTGGCCAACCATCACTCATTAGAGATTGTGGCTTACGCAGCTGCACTTGCGTTCATGGACGAGTGACAAGGTACCTCCAACCACGACTCGATGTGCCACATTGCACGTGTACCTCCGCATCATTGCACGTTGTACATCTGGTCACATGTCCCAAAACAACAGTGGACATGACTGCATTGGCGTCGAATCATGTCCGAAGCGCTGACAACCAACGCTGCTTGACACTGACGTGTGTTGGTGATGGACTACCCCGAGGTGAACATGGACGTTTTCCTACGTTCCTTATTCAGCCATGCTGCTGCATTTCTCTGCATATCGTGGCACTACTCTTGGCCGTACTGACACGCACTTTTTTTTATAAAGTTTCCACATTTTCACTTGTCTCCAAATGTGTAGTGTCTTCATTTGTATGCCAATGTGTGTGTCACGGACTCTCTGGCTGCCTGCCATACGTGAATTGCTACCCCATCCGGACTGTGGGTTTGTACTTATGCGTTCTCATGTGCCTGTTTCGTACTGACGCTTTTGGACGCTTATCCGCCTCAGGCGAGTGCATTTGTGTCCTGTGTTCGATTGTGCGAATCTTTGTGTTTGGACAACATTGTGTTGGATGTTGGTGTACTCTGCTTCCTATGTGTGTGTGCTGCATTGTGTGAGATGTCCCTTCATGTGAGCTTTTGTTCACCCTTCTCCCTTTCCAGCAGTGTGGTTTTCACTTCTATGCTTGTTCAGTGGTGTGATGTTGGCGGGTTGTGTGACTTGTGCTCCTTGTTGGTGTGTTTCATTTTGGCCATGGTTTGTCTATAGTTGGGCTGTACTTAATTGTGCATGTGTACCATTGTGGCCATCTTCCCCCGTCCCCCCACTCCCAGCTTCTTCCTCTTCCTGGTGCTGTTGTGTCTGTATTTTTGTTGCTCCACACATAAATACATGTAATGAACAAATTAGAATAGTTCCTTGATTCTTTTAGGTTTCAAAACTTCTCTCTATTGTTTTTTTTTAAATTTTCCATATAAACAGTTTTTCTAATATTCAAGGACACATAGAAGTCAGAAGTGCAACGTATTCTATCAACACACTTTCTAGAACATTCTACAACACGTGCAGGTTAAAAGTTCATCAATTTTTTTAAACCTAACGATATTTTTTTGCAACATTTTCTCGAACATTTAACGGCACGTGCAGGTTAAAAGTTCACGATTGTTTTAAGTTCGAACAGTGCCTTCCAAATGCAAGTAGCAGGTGTGGTTGAGTTGAGCAAATTGTATCCTATGATATGTACTCCACGTTTAAACTGCTTTTTCTTAACCAATCACAAAGATGCTTTTCCACCAAACGAATGTGCACCCTACTTTTAAAAAGCAATGCTTTTCATCTCCCAATCAGGTATCGTTTTGTATGGCAAAAAAGTAGTTCCCCATCTTTAAACATATCTCTTATTCTACGAACGGACTGCATGAGCTACAGACATCTATCCATTCCTCCCAGCCATACCTTCAAAATGCTAGTGTGGATCGTAGGACATAGCTATGTTTTCTGGTGCAAGAGGTATGCAGAACAGAGACGTATTGACTTAGACCTAGGTTTACAAAATGTGGACATTAAATGGTTTGGACAAAGAGGATTGAAGTGGCACCAATTGTTGCCTTTGGTTAAAACCTGTTTGCATCTCCAACACCCTGACCTCATGATTGTGCACTGTGGTGGAAACGACCTAGGCACATTGACTGGGGTAGGTTTGGAAATGCTAATGAAGGACACCTTTCGACAATTGATATTGCTTTTGCCTCAAACTGTCTTTGTATATTCCAATATATGCCAAAGACAGAAGTGGAAATGGTCAAACCAATTTTGTCCTCAGATTGAAAAATCTAGGAAGAATGTCAACAAAGCTGTGTCTGCATACCTCAGAGACCATAGAATGGGGTCGATCTACAACAATAACATACGTTTTCATATGGCTGATATCTACAGAAGTGATGGAGTACACTTCACAGATCAGGGAAATCGAGTTTTTCTGAATAACCTGAAGCTGTGCATCCGCACTTATATGTAGCTCCAAATAATAAACACAAGGGCTCTTTTTAGAGCCGCCTTATATTCCCAATATCGGTTCGCAGAGTGACAGCTGCAATCCGGCTAGCACAGGGAGACCTGCGGGCTGTCGAGCAGCCTCGCGCGGGCTGTCGAGCAGCCTCGCAGAGGGACACCTGCGGCCCGTGGGCTCAACTCGCACAGGGAGAGCTACGGGCCGTCGGCTCGCACAGTGTGAGCTACGGGCCGTCGGCTCGCAAACGCACACCAGCGTGCTGGCTCGCAGAGGGAGAGCTCTGGTCTAACTTGCAAAGGGGCACTAACGGGCCAACCGCCCTGCTTGCAGACACACACCTATCACCTAACGGACTCACTCGGACATGTACAGCTAGGGACACGACAGCTCGCAGACGCACAGCTGCAAGCCGACGGACTGCTACTGTTTTATGCTTTAGGGTAGTACAGTGGTGTTTGGGTAGTGTAGGGGGTTGTGCTGGGGGTAGTATTTTAGGGTTTAGGGTAGTGCAGTGGTGTTTGGGTAGGGGGTCGTGCTGGGGGTAGATTTAGGGTTTAGGGTAGTGCACTGGTGTTTGGGTAGTGTAGGGGATCGTGCTGGGGTAGTGTTTTCGAGTTTACGACAGTGCAGTGGTGTTTGGGTAGTCTTTGGGTAGTGTAGGGGGTCGTGCCGACAGACTGACTTACAGAGCTCCGAGCCGACAGACGGGCTTCTAAAGACATAGCCGCGACCTGGTGATATGAGGAGAGGCAGCCTGAAAGGCATATCTCATACAGACACAGATGCCAGTGTTGCCTCGCAGAGGTAAAACTACGAACCCGATGGCTTCTACACGGAGAGATGCGAGCTGACGGAGTAAATCACAAAATGGCTGCCAACACTTCCTGGTTTCAACCATTCACAGCCAATAAGCTGCAAGCTGCTGCTTGTAACCCCTCAGCCAATCACATGTCAGAATTCTCAAATATCGATATCTGTAAAATTTGATATTTCTCAAAAACTACTGAACGGATTTACACCATTTAAACAAAAGCGTGCTTTCTGGACCATCACCTTTCTCCCTGCCAAATTTGGCGTAATTCCGTTCAGCAGTTTCACCTGTAGTCTTCTGTAAAGTTTCGTAGTGGAAATTGCATGGAGAAAACACGTTTTAGGACCCTCTTTTTCTCAGCCCCTCCTACACCATTCACCCCCAAACTTTCAATATAAGAGCTAATCCAAAAAAGAGAAACTTTTGGATAATTTCATAAAGATTCGTCAAACAACGCCAAAGTTACAAGCACATAAAAGGCTCCAGAAGGGGGCCGTGCAACACCCTCCCAACATAAGTGAAGCCCCGGGGCTGCGCGGACCCCAGCGGCCTCCCGCCACCCCTGCGAGCCCCTGCTATTATTTTTTAAGAAATACCCCCGCAAACTAGCCCACCCAAGGGCCTCATTAAAATAAAACGCGAGAACCCGCGACCTCAGCGCGAATTTTTGCCGTTTAAAAAAAAATGATATTTTGGGCCCTGGGGCTCCTCCTGGGACCCCCTGAGCAGACCTAGTGGGTCAGGGTTTTTCTACCCTTCCCCCTTCTCTTGTTTTATACCTTTGTTTCTCCATTTTTGGGTGACTCGCTTCTACAGAGCCACAAGATGGCTGCCAACACTTCCTGGTTTGGAGTGCTAGCAGCCAATCACAGTGAAGCTCGCGCATGCGACTTAGGCTCCGCCCAGATATTGAAACTAATATTTTTCTAATTTCTCAGCAACTACAGAACGGATTTACACCATTTTTAAGAAGGTCGCTTTCTGACCAAAGCACTACCTTTCTACCAAATTTGGAGTAATTCCGTTCAGTAGTTTCGGCTGTAGCCCTGCACAAAGTTTCCTATGGGAAATTGATTTTTTGACTCTTATTTTTTGAATTTCTCAGCAACTACTGAACGGATTTACACCATTTAAAAAAAAGGTCGCTTTCTGAACCAAGCTCTACCGTTCTGCCAAATTTGGGGTAATTCCGTTCAGCAGTTCGAGCTGTAGCTCGTCGCAAAATTTCCTATGGAGAAAACGAGTTTCGGGACCCCCCTTTTTTCTCAGCCCCCACTTAACGAATCACCCCGAAACTTTCCGGATAGCAGCTGACATGGATAGACTTGTTTTTTGGAGAGTTTCAGGAAGATTCGTCAAACGATGCCAAAGTTATTATCAAATCAAAAAATGCTTTTCCTATGGAAACTAGGTTCTAACTATAACTACCTACTGGCGACCGCCAGTAGGTATATATATATATATATATATATATATATATATATATATTATATATATATATATATATATATATATATATATATCCCAAAAACGAGTTGCTCCTTCCGTCTCCCCGCGCCCCAGGCAGGCAGATCGCTGATTGCCGGCGGAGCGCGCCGGCTTTCACTTTTCTTCCATGGCGTTAAGTTAAGCGATCACAAAGAGGTTTTTTCCACCACCAGTTGGTTTATTTTCAGTAACACGTTTTGCCTGACACAGCAGGCTTGCTCACACACTGAGTTGTTGGACAGGCATGCATATATAATGTAAAGTACAAAAGAGAAAATGGACTTATTGCAAGCAGTGTTGCATTATACGTTAACATATCGACCATATTGGAATGGTGCTGAATACATACAAGTAAGATGAATGCTTATTGTATTTTACAATTAAATCACTGTTGAGGATCCTAATTGTGGTCAATTACGTAATATCCCCAATGAGTGGGTTACCAGTTGGATTCCATTCTACAAGTATACAATTTGTGACATAGTGTCAAGGTACTTTAATGGATAATTGATTGCATATGTTTTTTGGTTCTGGATTTTTTTGTCGACAATATTGCAAGTATTAAAACAGTATGCATACTTATTGCAGTTTATGACATAGTGCTGTATATTGTCTTTTTCACCTGTTCCAGATAATACTGTATGCAGTTTTATTCTAGACAACATCATAATCTGTTATCGACATAGTGCCGTATGTTCTATATTTGTAGGCCAGTCCGTCTTTCTTTATAATAATATGTCCGAGTCCCAAGTTTACCAGCCAAACTTAAAATAAACATAGTGCAGTAAAGAAGAAGAATGAAAAATTTCTAATCACGTGCTTCCCTATCACCTTCAAAATCAATTTTATATAATAACGTATACAGAAAAGAACACAAGTTGTGATAATATGAACAAAGGGTTCTCTTATCTGTATTATGTTACGTGTTCATCCTGCATCACTCTGTTCTGTGATGTCGAAGGAAAGGGTAGGGGAGAAAGACGAGTCCACACTGGAGTCGGCCCCTTCCTTTCCTCCTGTGGTTTAAAAAAAGAAAAACCATACATTAGTGTTACTTAAGATTAAAAACTATTCTTATGTAAATATCACACAGATTAATTACAGTCAACTTATACGCAACTATTTCTTACGGCTATGTGTCCTAGATTATTGTACATATGAGTCTCCCTAGCTGCCTCAAGGATGGATGTATAGATCAGTGTTCATGAAGATGTACACTCAATTCTTCATCTTGATTGTGACCCCAGGGTATTTGGTTTGTAAATTAATGATGTGCCATGATTCCCGCTGTCTCAATTGGAGCTCTCTATTGCCACCCCTTCTGTTGTACTCAATTTGTTCAATCGCAAAGTAAAGATCCTGTCTGATGTCCAGTTTGGATTTCGCCCAGGGCGATCAACCGTGGCTCAATGTCTCAATCTAACCATGTTAATGAGTAAATATACAGTTGCGCGCCCAGGTACTATCTATCTTGCCTTCATGGACTTGTCTTCCGCATTCGATTGCGTGAATAGGGTTAAACTGTGGTAGTCCATGAGGGCAATGGGGGTAGAGAATAACATTGTTAATTTTCTGGAGGACCTTCACAAGTCAACCAAGGCCAATGTTAGATTTTCCCAGGACCTCCGTGTCTCTAGGGATTTTGAGATAAAGAGGGGAGTACGGCAAGGCTGTATCCTGGCTCCATTCTTGTTTAATTTCTATATTAATGAATTGGACAGAGTCTTAAGAGCTACCGGGGTAGACTTTCCGTATGTAGGGCGGCGTGGTCTTCCCGTCCTACTTTATGCGGATGCCGCCGTCCTTCTATCGAGGACAGCTATTGGCCTGCAATCCTTGCTAGATGCATTCTCTAACTTTATGGCGGACCGGGATTTATCAATCAACAACTCGAAATCATATATAATGCAGGTGGGGTCTCGACCAAAAAAAAGTTTTGAATTTCGAGTTGGCCCCGCTAGATTCCCCCGCACTAAGCTCTTCTCTTATCTTGGGGTCCTTTTGGATGATCAAATTAAATGGGGGCCTCTAATCATTAGGAAAAGGGGGGACTTGGCCCAGGTGAATGCAGCTATTTTTGACTTTGCATCTAAACTAGGGAAGAGAGCAATTGCAGCTCTGTTGAAGGTTTACCAAGCGAAAAGTGTGGCCATAGCTAGTTATGGAAGCGAAACTTGGGGGTATGTTGCAGTGGACTCTCTTCAGGTGACTGAGAATAATTTTTTGAAGCGCTTGTTGTGTGTGCCGCGTGGACTGTCGAATCTGGCAGCCCATGAGGAATTGGGGCTCCCATTTTTAAGCGATGCCCTGGCACTACGCCCACTTGTGTTTTGGTTGAAGTGTTGGTTGAACCAGGAGTTAACACTTAATCATATGATTTTAAAAGAGTGTATGTCCCTAGATAACGCATCTCGTATACCGTGGCTTAACTATCTTAGAAGTGGCTTTGAAGGGCTGGGGCGTGCTGACTTATACTCTAATCCTGAAACTATTGTTAAAAAGGATGTGGAGCTAATCAGGGAATCCTTCCTCACATTCAGGAAAATGGCAAGGGACGAGCGGGAACTTCTTAAACCGAGTGTTCGCACTTTTTTAATGCTGAAAACAACTCCTAATACCGAGCCTTATCTCCTGGGGTCTTTATCCTTACATGAGCGATTTTTACTGACGAGGTTCGTATGAATCTTTTTCACCTCTTGCTAGCAAGGCCTAAAGGATGCAGCAGAGATCAAGTGTTAGCACCCTGTGGCTGCGACGGACAGTCTCCACAGGATCTGCTACACTTTATGCTTTTCTGTAAATTTTTTGCGATCCCTCAAAGATATTTTTTAGTCCCTATTTTAAAAAGGATGAATTTTACCCAGGCTCGTCCTGCCCTACTGTATCTTCAAATGTTGAAGGAGGATTGTATTTTTTTTATCGTGGGTTATTTAAAATCCACAGTGAAAACCAGGGCCTGTTTGGATATGTAGCCATTGGGTTAATAATTTTTTAAGGCCTTAGAGGTTGAGGAGGACCAGCTTACCCTTGCAGGGTAAATCTAACAAAGGGAGATGCTTCTTTGGTACTATGTTTTAAATTGTCATAGATCAAATTGGGTGGTTGTGCAATGGGTTCTCTTCATATTTTATATAGTGTGCTATCTAATGAATTGAAGGTACTATGGGGCATATTATCAAGGAATAGCGATATTTATCGCTAACCACGCCTAGCGCGAATTTTTTTAACGCCGCCTATCGCTGGAAAATATCGCTGAGATAACAACCTATTAACAAGGTTTATCTCCATAGCGATAACATTTCCAGCGATAGCGGCAAAATGTGAGACTATCGCTGGAAAAGCAGCGATATTCTCGCATTAACGCAAGGATGGATTCAGCCTGACAATCCACCTCCTATACTTTAAAAAGGTAAGTCATCCTCAGTAGCAGGTGATAAAATCTAACGATAAACGCGCTTAGCGCGATTTATTTTATCGCTTCGCCTGCCTTGTTAATAGGGGTTAGTTGTGTTAGCGACTGTTTACAGTCGCTTTTAGTGGGGAACGCCTACCTTGCATGTCATTAGCGATAATTATCGCTGACATGCAAGGCGATGTAAAACCCGGCCTCTAACTCCTGAAAGCTGTCGCTAACGCCTGTTAGCGACAGCTTGCTAATAGGGCGTTAAAAATATCGCCGCTTTAGCGGCAAAAAGTGCCGCTAAAGCGGCGATAAAGCCCTTGATAATATGCCCCTATGTTTTAAATTGTCATAGATCAAATTTGGAGGTTGTGCAATGGGTTCTCTTCATATTTTATATAGTGTGCTATTTAATGAATTGTTGTTTCAATGTATTATGGTTTTTATGTAACTTTTATGGTTTTATTTTTGTGAAACCGAATAAAGTTTATAATGAATGATGAATCGCAAAGTATGTTTGTAGCGAGTTGTTCGAAAGGTGGTACTCTGTAAAGTGTCTCGCTACTGGGTAATGAGGGTCTTTGTTGTTAATTGCCCTCATATGTTCCATCACTCTTTTTTAGCTGCCAAGGGGGTACTACCTACATATTGTAGTTTGCATGGGCACTCTAGAATGTAGATAACATAATTGGATCCACATGTGAGAAATTGATTTATTATTTTCTCTGATGTTGGTGTTTGATATTTTTTTCGCATATGGCTGTTGCGGCATGCTCTACAATGTCCACAGGGATAGAATCCCTTTAGATTCAGGTGTGTGTTTATGTGTCTGTTGGTTATATCTCCTTTCATGAGGATATCTTTAAGATTCTTCCCATTCCTGTAAGTTATTTGTGGGCGTCTGGGTAAATCATTGACCAGAGTTAGTTCACATGCTAAGATATTCCAATTTTGGTTTAAAATTTTGGAAAACTTTTTGGATTCAGAATTGTATGTTAAAATGACTCTGGGTTGGTTTTTCTCTTCTACAACGGTTTTCTCCTGTAGTGTGAGCTCTCTAGAGATTTTACTGACCTTATCTTTCGCTTTGTCAAGCACCCACTTCGGATACCCTCTCTCTTTGAATCTGTTTATCATAGGTTCCTGTTCTGCTAGAAAGTCCTCTTGGGTGCTGCAATTTCTCCTTGCCCTAAGCAGTTCTCCAAAGGGTAAGCTCCACTTTAAAGTTTTGGGGTGGCTACTCAGGGCATGGAGAAGGCTGTTCCCTGCGGTATCCTTTCTGTGTAGCTTGGTGCAAATTTGATTCTGTTTCACCTCTACCACTACATCCAGGAATTCAATAGCTACCCTACTGATGGTATATGTTAATTTCAAATTGAAGTTGTTCACATTTAGTTTGAAAATGAACCTCCTTGCTGTTTCCTCGCTACCTTTCCATATGATGAAAAGATCATCAATGTATCTTAGCCATTTAATGATCTTTCCTTCTGTTTCATTTGTTTCTAGATCTCTTTGTACTTCTTCCTCCCACACTCCAAGAAAGAGATTAGCAAAACTCGGGGCAAAGCAAGTCCCCATTGCTGTACCGATGACTTGCCTAAACATGGTTCCATTAAATAAAAAAATATTGTTAAACAAACAAAATTTTATCATTTCTAATAACATTGTTGTATGTTCCATGTAGCATACTCTTCTTCTTTTTAGAAAGTGATGACAGCATTGTATGCCCAGGCTGTGATCTATAATGGAGTACAAGGAGTTTACATCCATAGTTATAAGTTGGAAGTCTTCCTCCCAAATCACGCCTTTTATTTTACTCAAGAAATCTTTAGTATCCTTGTTGTAGGATGGTAAAGTTATCACATATTCATGAAGGAAATGGTCCACATATTTGGATATATGTTCTGAGACACAGCCTATAGATGATACAGTAGGCCTCCCTGGTGGTATAGTGGCATTTTTATGGATTTTAGGCAGGAGATAAAAGTTTGGTAGTTTGGGATAATCTTTTTTGAGATAACAGTATTCCTCCCATTGTAAAATTCCTTGCTCTTTCCAAGTTGTCAGCATGTTCCATATTTTTATAATGTTTTCGTTGTATTCTTCCATATTTGTTTCTACATAGAATTTAGGATCTCTCAATTGTTTGTGTGCTTCCTCTATATACATATTTCTATCCCACGGAAAAATGTTTCCGCCTTTATCTGCAGGGCGGATTACCAAAATCTCATCTTCTGCCAATGATTTCACAGTTTCCCATTGTTTTTTTGAGAAGTTTCCAGATGTATTGCACTCTTTCTTTCTTGTCTTTCTTTGGCGAAAGTGCATGAGATCTTTCATCATTGTCTCATGAAATGCATCTATGTTATCATGGGGTAAATTCGGGTAAAAGATGGATTTGGGTTTTAAGCCGGTCTGTGCTGGTCGGTCTGTGATTATTTCCTGAGTATCTATGTAGGTTTCACATTCTGGGTCATCGTAAAGGTCTTGCAAGGTTGTAAGTGTGTTGAAATCCCCTATGTTGATGAAGGTTGTTTCCTCTCCATCCGTTATTTCTTTGTTCCTAGTGGCTTCCTGGTCAGGTGGTCTCGTCCATTTGTTGCTATGCCTAAAGGGATTCTATCCCTGCGGACATTGTAGAGCATGCCGCAACATCCATATGCGAAAAAAATATCAAACATCAACATCAGAGAAAATAATAAATCAATTTCTCACATGTGGATCCAATTACGTTATCTACATTCTAGAGTGCCCATGCAAACTACGATATGTAGGTAGTACCACCTCTGCAGCTAAAAAAAGAGTGATGGAACATATGAGGGCAATTAACAACAAAGACCCTCATTACCCAGTAGCGAGACACTTTACAGAGTACCAACTTTCGAACAGCTCGCTACTAACGTACTTTGCGATTGAACAAATTGAGTACAACAGAAGGGGTGGCAATAGTGAGCTCCAATTGAGACAGCGGGAATCATGGCACATCATTAATTTACAAACCAAATACCCTGGGGGTCACAATCAAGATGAAGAATTGAGTGTACATCTTCGTGAACACTGATCTATTCATCCATCCTTGAGGCAGCTAGGGAGACTCATATGTACAATAATCTAGGACACATAGCCATAAGAAATAGTTGCGTATAAGTTGACTGTAATTAATCTGTGTGATATTTACGTAAGAATAGTTTTTAATCTTAACCATAACACTAATGTATGGTTTTTCTTTTTTTAAATCACAGGAGGAAAGGAAGGGGCCGACTCCAGTGTGGACTTGTCTTTCTCTCCTACCCTTTTCTTCGACATCATGGAACAGAGTGATGCAGGATGAACACGTAACATAATACAGATAAGAGAACCCTTTGTTCCTAATATCACAACTTGTGTTCTTTTCTGTATACGTTATTATATAAAAGTGATTTTGAAGGTGATAGGGAAGCACGTGATTAGAAATTTTTCGTTATTCTTCTTTACTGCACTATATTTATTTTAAGTTTGGCTGGTACACTTGGGACTCGGACATATTATTATATTAGACAGACGGACTTACATTTTCATGTTGTCAACTGGCCTACAAATATAGAACATACGGCACTATGTCGATAACAGATTATGATGTTATCTAGAATAAAACTGCATACAGTATTATCCGGAACAGGGGAAAAAGACAATATACGGCACGATGTCATAAACTGCAATAAGTATGCTTTCTGTTTTAATACTTGCAATATTGTCGACAAAAAAATCCGGAACCAAAAAACATATGCAATCAATTATCCATTAAAGTACCTTGACACTATGTCACAAATTGTATACTTGTAGAATGGAATCCAACTGGTACCCCACTCATTGGGGATATTACGCAATTGACCGCAATTAGGATTCTCAACAGTGATTTAATTGTAAAATACAATAAGCATTCATCTTACTTGTATGTATTCAGCACCATTCCAATATGGCCGATATGTTAACGTATAATGCAACACTGCTTGCAATAAGTCCATTTTCTCTTTTGAACTTTACATTATATATGCATGCCTGTCCCACAACTCAGTGTGTGAGCAAGCCTGCTGTGTCAGGCGAAACGTGTTACTGAAAATAAACCAACTGGTGGTGGAAACATCTTTTTGTGATCGCTTAACTTAACGCCGTGGAAGAAATATATATATATATATATATATATATATATATATATATATATATATATATATATATATATATATATATATATATCCAAACTCCAATCCTTACATATAACACACTTCAGAAACGAAGCAGGCACGGACTCCTTCAAGGTGCGAATGTTGATTTATTTAATTGTTCCCTTTAACATATAGAGGCCACTGCCTCGTTCATGACGCGTTTCGACCGCCAACACACGATCTTGATCACATAAATGTGCTGCGTTAACGTGTAGCCTTTTAAGCATCTTACACCACATGTGCCCCCTAATAATAGACATAGTTAACAGACTATACTGAATTGTTAATACATCGTAATTGCCATACACAAACATACTAATATTTTAGATAAAGATTGGTATATAAAACACATTCATATTGCTAATTGAAATCATTACTACTGACATGAGCATATTGTTAAATTTAGCTTCTTCTTACCTAGTGAATAGCATTGTTGGTTGCAGCATATTGTTGAGTATTCTACCATTGCCAATTAAAACAAATACCTCTCACATTCTGTTGCCATAGTGTTGTCTCATGTTCATCATAAAGTATATTGTAGCCTTCAATTTCTTGCTCTATGACCACATCCATTTAAATTTACATATAGCAGTTCATCATTATTACATGCATAAATGGTGTAGTCTGTGGCCATCTATTATGTTAAATCACATATTATCGTAGTAGAATACCAGTGATATGAGTTGAATCCTGGGTATATATATTTACCAAAATATGGTTATGCTCATAATTTCTACTATTGTAAACAAGTTCATTACAAAAAATGTTTACATTAATATTGAGTGTATGTTAACATATTATATATGCAGTATGTCCCGAAGCCTAATGACCTACATTAAAATTGCTAAAGTGCAAAGTGTAACAAAGTGCAAACAGTGTATTAAAGTGCTTAAATAGAGAAGCGTAATAACAGCACAGCTTAATACTTATTCATATTATACTACATATATATATATATTCACTAAAAAAAACGTAGGTTTCAGGCACGTTATAGTTAGAAATTAGCATTTAAAAAACCTTTGAAATTCACTGAAAAAACCATAGGTTTCAGACACGTTATAGTTACAAATTAGCATTTAAAAACCTTTGAAATTCACTGAAAAAACCATAGGTTTCAGACACGTTATAGTTACAAATTAGCATTTAAAAAACCTTTGAAATTCACTGAAAAAACCATAGGTTTTAGGGACAGTTATAGTTACTTGGACATTGCACTCGTACAAAACCCGTGAAATTCCCCCGTTATAGTTAGTTCAGCTAACTATAACTCGCGCCCCGCAATGCACTGCTGATGACGTCACATATTACATCACTCATGACATGGTCAGTGACATCACTGATGACATCACTGATGACATCTCAAATGACATCACTGATGACATCATCCAGTGACTGTGTGTTTCTCTAAAGTTTAAATATTTTTAATATATATAGGAAAAGACGTATTGAAGAATGAGTGGGTGTGTAAGTGTCTGTATGGATGATTTAGTAGGTGCGTGACTGACTGTATAAGTGAGTGATTTAACGTATCTTACTGAATGCATGGGTTAGTGACTAAACTGGGTGAATGTCTGTATCCGTCTGTCTGTTGCTGTGTAAGTGGCTGCATGTGTTTGTGAATAGCTACATGAGTGTCTATTTGAGTTATTGAATGCTTGTGTGAGTATCTGTATGGGTGCCTGAGTGTTTGTGTGGGAGGGGTGTGTGCGACTCTGTGCATAGATGTGTGAGTGGGTGATTCACTGGGTGGATGGTTTCAAGAGTGCATCTGTGATAGACTGTATGGGTGGGTAAGTGTGTGTAAGAGTGTGTTAGTGAGTGAATGTATGTCCCAGTGGTACATGTGTGAGTAACTACATATGTGAAAGGCAGTATATATGTGTGTTGGAGTATATAAATAGCTATAAGCGAGAGTGACTGATTGTGATAGTGGCTGTATGGATGAGTGTGTGCTTGTATCAGTGATTGTATAAGAGCGTAAGAATGTGCTAGTATTTGTATGAGTAAGTGAGCTGGTGTGTGTATAACTGTATAGGTGAGTAAATGGTAGTGTGTTTAATTATTTGCATGACTGACTAGGTGTGTGAGTACCTCTATGGATGAGTGGCGGTGTTTGAGTGTCTATATAGGAGTATGAGTGCATATGATAGTCCTGTACTGAGTGACCGTAAGTATGAGTGACTGTACGGGTGAGTGAGTGGATGTGTGTGTGTAGACCTAAGAATCAGTGAGTGGGTATGTAGTTATTGGTGTTGGAGTGTCTATGGTTTTGCGAATGGCAGTCTGTAATTTAGAGTGGGTGTATCAAAGGTTATATTAGGGTGTGAGGAGGTGCATCAGATTATCACGTGGATGATGTCATCAGTGATGTCATTTGAGATGTCATCAGTGATGTCATCAGTGATGTCACTGACCATGTCATGAGTGATGTAATATGTGACGTCATCAGCAGTGCATTGCGGGGCGCGAGTTATAGTTAGCTGAACTAACTATAACGGGGGAATTTCACGGGTTTTGTACGAGTGCAATGTCCAAGTAACTATAACTGTCCCGAAAACCTATGTTTTTTTCAGTGAATTTCAAAGGTTTTTTAAATGCTAATTTGTAACTATAACGTGTCTGAAACCTATGGTTTTTTCAGTGAATTTCAAAGGTTTGTTAAATGCTAATTTGTAACTATAACGTGTCTGAAACCTATGGTTTTTTCAGTGAATTTCAAAGGTTTTTTAAATGCTAATTTCTAACTAGAACGTGCCTGAAACCTACGTTTTTTAGTGAATTTCAAAGGTTTTGTAAATGACAATTTTTAAATGTATTAATTGTTATATTAATTTTTTTCATACTGATTTACTACATTTTTAGAAACAATTTTTTTTACATATTTTATTTTTTAAATTACATTGTAATTACATTATACATTACATTACAAAAAATACTTTCTCTTAATGAATTACTTTAGTTTAAATACTTAGCACATAGGCAATAGACTTTTAAGTACAGTAGTTACAGTTGTTGCAATGGGCAACACATTTTCAAACACAATGCAACATTCAGCTCAATGTGAATTTCTAGTTAAATGCAATTAGTTACTTTATGGATTACTTTTCTAACCACAGGACTGGATCCTAGATTCAGTCCTGGGACATCTCCTGTAAACAGTTGAGTAAAAGCGTTTTGGTTACAGTAGTGATTTTTAAGGAATATTATTGTATTTTAAAAGTTGACACTTAGAAACTTTTTCTCATAGAATCACCAATGTTATCCTATGGAAGGAAATTCACTTAGCAGGTAAAAACTGTTATCGTTACTTTTTCTTACTCAGTGTTGGATCCTGGATCCAGCACTGGTGCATCTCCTGTAAACAGTTGAAAGAATGCGTTTGGCGATTTTTAAGGAATATTTGTAGTTTGTGAAAATCAACACTTTGAAACTTTTTTGCTGAAAACCAGTCAATGTTAGCCTAAGAAGGAAATTCAAGTTACCGGTAAGTACGGTTAAAATTACTTTTGAGGATCAGTACTGGGCTGAAACATGCAGCACTGAGGTCTCTCCTGATAACAGGTGAGTAAATCGGAATTCGTATTTTGGCTGATTTTAGAGGAATATTTTAAAGTTCCAAAACTCCACACTTAGAAGAATTTCCAAGTGAAACCAGTCAATGTTAGCCTATGGAAGGAAATTCAAGTTACTGGTAAGTACGGTTAAAATTACTTTTCAGGACCAGTACTGGGCTGAAAGATGCAGCACTGAGGTCTCTCCTGATAACAGGTGAGTAAATCAGAATTCGGATTTCGGCTGATTTTAGAGGAATATTTGTATGTTTCAAAAATCAACACTTAGAAGAATTTCCAAGTGAAACCAGTCAATGTTAGCCTATGAAGGAAATTCAAGTTACCGGTAAGTACGGTTAAAATTACTTTTCAGGATCAGTACTGGGCTGAAAGATGCAGCACTGAGGTCTCTCCTGATAACAGGTGAGTAAATCGGAATTCGTATTTCGGCTGATTTTAGAGGAATATTTTAAAGTTCCAAAACTCCACACTTAGAAGAATTTCCAAGTGAAACCAGTCAATGTTAGCCTATGGAAGGAAATTCAAGTTACCGGTAAGTACGGTTAAAATTACTTTTCAGGATCAGTACTGGGCTGAAAGATGCAGCACTGAGGTCTCTCCTGATAACAGGTGAGTAAATCGGAATTCGTATTTCGGCTGATTTTAGAGGAATATTTTAAAGTTCCAAAACTCCACACTTAGAAGAATTTCCAAGTGAAACCAGTCAATGTTAGCCTATGGAAGGAAATTCAAGTTACTGGTAAGTACGGTTAAAATTACTTTTCAGGATCAGTACTGGGCTGAAAGATGCAGCACTGAGGTCTCTCCTGATAACAGGTGAGTAAATCGGAATTCGTATTTCGGCTGATTTTAGAGGAATATTTTAAAGTTCCAAAACTCCACACTTAGAAGAATTTCCAAGTGAAACCAGTCAATGTTAGCCTATGAAGGAAATTCAAGTTACCGGTAAGTACGGTTAAAATTACTTTTCAGGACCAGTACTGGGCTGAAAGATGCAGCACTGAGGTCTCTCCTGATAACAGGTGAGTAAATCGGAATTCGTATTTCGGCTGATTTTAGAGAAATATTTTAAAGTTCCAAAACTCCACACTTAGAAGAATTTCCAAGTGAAACCAGTCAATGTTAGCCTATGAAGGAAATTCAAGTTACCGGTAAGTACGGTTAAAATTACTTTTCAGGACCAGTACTGGGCTGAAAGATGCAGCACTGAGGTCTCTCCTGATAACAGGTGAGTAAATCGGAATTCGTATTTCGGCTGATTTTAGAGAAATATTTTAAAGTTCCAAAACTCCACACTTAGAAGAATTTCCAAGTGAAACCAGTCAATGTTAGCCTATGGAAGGAAATTCAAGTTACTGGTAAGTACGGTTAAAATTACTTTTCAGGACCAGTACTGGGCTGAAAGATACAGCACTGAGGTCTCTCCTTATAACAGGTGAGTAAATCGGAATTCCTATTTCGGCTGATTTTAGAGGAATATTTGCACAATGGTGAAGGGAGGGGGCGGGGCCTGAGGTGACATCTGTGCAAACGCGCCCCGTGGCGCGTTTTAAGTTGGGGCATTAAGTCCCCTTGAATCCTGAGGGTCCCTAGGGGCCAACTAGCCCACCAGGAACCTCCAATATGCGCCAGGGGCTGCGTTGCAGAGACGTGTAGAGAGGCCACACCCCTTTTACACCTCTCTGCAACGCAGCTCTGTGGCGCTTTCTGGATGTACCTGTTGGGCTAGTTGGCCCCAGAGACCCTCAGGATTGAAGGGGATTTAATTCCCCATCTTAAAACGCGCCACGGGGCCTGTTTGCACACATGTCACCTGAAGCCACGCCCCTCCCTTCACCACTGTGCAAACGCGCCCCGTGGCGCGTTTTAAGTTGGGGGATTAAGTCCCCTTGAATCCTGAGGGTCCCCGGAGTCCAACTAGCCCACCATATACCTCCAAAAAGCGCCACAGAGCTGCGTTGCAGAGAGGTGTAAAAGGGGTGTGGCCTCTCTACACGTCTCTGCAAGGCAGCCCCTGGCGCATACTGGAGGTTCCTGGTGGGCTAGTTGGCCCCCAGGGACCCCCAGTATTCAAGGGGAATTTGTTCCCTCTCTGCAAACGCGCCAGGGCGCGTTTGCAGAGTGGTGAAGAAAGGGGCGGGGCCTGCGGGCCCGATCGTTTTTTATTTATTTTTTTGTCCCCTGAAGGGGGGCTGTGTGGCCCCCCTTCCTTTTTCTCTTTTTGGGCCCTGGGGACCCCATCCCCCAGGGCCTTACCCCTTTTTTAAATTACAAAAAAAAAAAAAAACGGGAAGGGGGCCGCGTGGCCCCCCTTCCCTGGGCCTGTATTGGCCCCGGGGACCCCATCCCCGGGGCATGGCCTCTATATTTATTATTTTGGGAGGGGGCAGCGTGGCCCCCTCCTCTGGCCATTTAAGGCCCCGGGGACCCCATCCCCCGGGGCCGGCCTTTCCATTTTTTTTAAATTTTTTTTTTTCTTTTTTTGGGGAGGGGGCCGCGTGTCCCCCTCCCGGGCCACTACTTGCCCCGGGGACCCCATCCCCCGGGGCTGGCCCTCTCCGTTGGGGACTGTGGGGGGTCCCCAATCCCCCCACAGTCCCGCCGGCTCCCCACGTCCCTTGTGAGCCGGCATTGCTGTTCCACATGGGGAGCAGCTGACATGCTGCTCCCCATGTGGAAAAGCAATGCGCTTTGGATATTGGAAGAGAGAGCAGGTTTCCCTGCTCTCTCTTCCAATATCCAAAGCAGTTTGCTATGGCAGGACGGGAGCCGCGAGGCTCCCGTCCTGCCATAGCAAACTACAGTGTCCCGGGGGTAGGCACCCCGGGACACTGCAGGAGCCGGCCCTGGGGGGGTGGTGGTCCCCAGGGCCATCAAGGGCTCCAGGAGGGGGGCCGCGTGGCCCCCCTCCCATTCAGTACACAGCCCCGGGGAGGTGGTGGTCCCCGGGGCTCTGGGGGTCCGTAACGGACCCCCATATTAAAATGTTTAGTGCCCCAAGGAGGTGGCGGTCCCCGGGGCGTGTGGGGGGCTGGAGCCCCCCCACACAGGTTGTTATAATGTATACACAAAAAGCCCTGGGGAGGTGGTGGTCCCGGGGCTGCGGGAGGGCTCAGAGCCCTCCCGCACCATTTTTAAAAAAGCCCCGGGGGTGGCGGTCCCCGTGGCTTGGGGGGCCCTTGAGGCCCCCACACATAAAATTAAACCCCCCACCATGCCCCCGGGACTTGGGCCACCCGGGGGCCAAATACTATCGAGCGCGGGAGACCGCGCTTCGATTTTTTTCGGCAGGATTCGCGCACCCTGAGCGCATCCTTCCGATTTAAAAAAAAATTTTTTTTTTTTTTTTTTTGCCCAGGGTGTCCTTGTGGGACCCCCTGAGCAAACCTAGGGAGTCAGGGTGTTTCTACCCTGCCCCCTTTGTGTGCTTTGCGCACTTGTTTCTGTCCCTCGGTTCTACCGAGGGACAAAATGGCTGCCAACATTTCCTGAATCGGAATGTTGACAGCCAGCTGACAGCCAATTATCATGCAGCTCGTGATCGGGACGGTGCACGCAGGGTGCGCTGAGGGTACGCGGACCCTACTCGGCCATAGATATCACTAACTTTTTACTTTTCATTTTCTCAGCAACTACTGAACGGATTTACACCATTTAACAAAAGGGTTCTTTCTGAACCAAGAACTACCTCTTTGCCAAATTTGGTGTAATTCCGTTCAGCAGTTCGGGCTGTAGCCGTGTCTAAAGTTTCCTATGGAAAAGTGCATGGGGAAAACGCGTTTTGGGACCCCCTTTTTCTCGGCCCCCGCTTGACGAATCCCCCGAGACTTTCAGGGTAGGAGCGGACCGGAGCGGGCCACAAAGTTTGAAAATTTCGCGAAGATACGTCAACCGGCAAGAGAGTTATTTCAAATAGAATGTCGCGGATTTCCTATGGATAATAGGTTGTAACTATAACTATCTACTGGCGACCGCCAGTAGATAATAAAATGTTTGGATTTATGTCTATCAAACACCAAACATTCACATACTGTGGTTCAGTAATTATATATATGTGGTGTTGTAACTTGGTGACTTGGTGACCGAAACGCGTTATGATACTTTGGAAGGGTAAATAAATCATTTTGCAAGATGAGAGGAGTTTGTGCTCTGTTGGGACCGTCGCAACGGAGACGGTGAGGGCGGATACAGAAATCTGATATATATATATATATATATATATATATATATATATATATATCACAAGACATGCATCCGAACGTTGATACTGCAAACGCCCACAGATGCAACGCACTCCGATATCTTGCTGGTGCTCAAATAAGAAGTTTTATTGAATGCTTGTGCTGCCCATGATGCGTTTCAGCCACGTCCTGTGGCCTTGATCACATGTTTATGTTTATGTTTATATATATAATATTTATTATGTTTATATTTATGTGGGCTTCCACCTAAAAGTAGTCCACTTCGAGGCCTTCGCTGGTAGGACTATTTCTGCTTTCAGGCTCTTCATAGTACTGGTCCGTCCTATTTTCAAGAACGATTCTCCTGGCACACACCCAGTAGAATCCTCAGATCTAGCACGGCGCGCATGGTCATGGTCCCTAGAATCAAGCGAGTAAACTGGGGCTGTAGAATGCTTGCTTACCTGGGGGGAAAGTTATGGAACTCCCTTCCTCTTGCTCTCCGGTCACAACCCAGCCTGCAGCTATTCAGACAGCAGTTAAAGACCTGGCTGTTTTCCCACTTCAATTAACAGAGTCACTTTGACTTTAGAATCAGCTTGCTGTATTTCTTTTTCGGCTCCTGATCTGCCTAGCGCTAAGACACCCTCGGGTAATGCGCGCTCTATAAAACTATCTCATTCATTCATTCATTTCATCATCGTTATAACTTTATTCAGTTATTACAAACCATCAACGTGCATAAACATATACAGTAAAACAGATACAATTCCTCTGAGTAAGGCATGATAATATCCATATAGTACCACATCATCATAAACGCATAAGCGAGAAAAGAGCACAATATTGGATTATCACAAGGGCAGGTGGCTATGCAGCAGCATACAGGGAGTAACATGCAAATGCATGTGCATAACTACTATAAAGTATGACAACAATACAATTGAAAAAGGGTTACATTAAAAAAACTGTCCATTAGTACCATACACTCCAACAATACTTCACTACAACATATACAGCAAATGAATCGTATCCTGCCTTGAGAGTTATCACATACAGCAGGTGGTTATACAGCATTATATAAGGACTGGTGAGCAAATGCATGTACGAAACTTCAAAAAGTGCAGAAGTAATACAGTTTACAAAGAGTTACATTGAGAAATGTGTCCGATTATGCCATGCACTCTGAAGGTACTTCACTACAGCATACAAAGTGAATAGATCATGTGCTTTCTTTAAAGCCAGTAGTGCGGTTGACCAATCTAACGAGGCCAGTTTATGACATAACGCAGTGATCCAATTGGAGCGGCCTGTTGAGTATGCTGAAGAAAAGAAGAGAAAATGTTTATCATTCTCATTGTTGACTAACCTGGAGCTTGAGAATGATGTGAAAAGGAAAAATGCCATAGCGAAATTTTAAATAGAGAGATCTCAGTGTAGTGGGGCAAATAGTATCTAAAGCATTTTTATAAAAAAATACATTTTAAAAGTTCAAAAAGTTTGAATTAACACACATGCAACCAAAGGGGCCATGAGTTTAATATGATGCCTTTCCTGCTCTCATTTAATTTGATTTTCTTCATTGTTTTTTTGTTCATATTTAAATTTGTTTGCAAGCACGCCGTTTTCACATGAGTATTTTTACTTTTTATTACTTTTACACTTTTATTGTCTATTCCATATGTTTGGAAAAAATTAAACCAAATAAAAATATTGCAGGCTTGTCAAGGTCTGACCTATTGGCTTTACCAATGTTTGTTTAATTGTTTTGTAATAGTTTTGAGGCTAGAGAATGACTATTATGTTAACTGAGGTAATTTGTCTCCTTGCACTGCTAAAGAGGATGCTTTCCAGTTAATACCTGACTCATAGACAGTCAAATAATTATGAATGCCTTTCATAGGAATTCCATAAAATTCCTTATGTTGCTGTATTGTTGCTGGAGTATTTTAGGATTATGATTGAAAGATTAATGGCAAATAACAACAACATGTGGAAGTGGGCTCAGGTGTGTTGCATGAGCTCTTGAAACAAACATCTCAAGCTCTCAGGGTGTGCACCTGAGAGAGAATGTGGGCATGCTTGAACAACGTGTGATGCATTGCTCAGACTGGTAATAATAGTACACGTGCTCAGTATAAATAATGTATGGCCTTGTGTTTTATGCACCCTGAATTGAAACAGACTAATGAACATTGGCAATGTGTCGGTGCAGAAATAAAATGAATGAAGCTGAGTGCATTTTTGATGCTTGACTGGAGGCCTGACTTCTTTCTCGTTTTTTCTGCATTCTGAGGGGCATGTCTTAGTTAATTAACTAAACAAATGTCAAGTAGATTTTAATAAATTGTGATTTTTTGTACATTGCTTTAACTCATTTGATTCGTAGGTAGAATTATCCAAGGACTTATTTAAAGTGCTAGATTATTCTGATTGATGTTTTTCTTCTGTGTCCCAATATTTCTATTGGTACACTAAACTCATGTCTAGATTAGGGTTTCTATTGGAAGGATATCTTTCCAGTAAAAATTCAGCAGTTAAATCATTTAAAAAATATTTTACATATTTGATGTGTGCTGTACCCTATTCTCACTAAATATTGAGTAACAAATATTGTTGGTCACAGATATTGTGTCAAAAATATTGTCAGAAATGTAGTAGGTCAGAATGGTGAAGGTAAGACTATTGATTTAGCTATTTAATTTAGTTTTTCAAATATAGTTGAATAAAATATTGTTTTTCATTTTTTTGCTAAATATTGGTAATTTTACTAATATAAATTTAGTAATAATATTGTGTTTCATTTTTTTACTATCATTTTGTATTTTTATATGATTTCTTTTAAATTTAATTAGAAATTGATAATTTATTAGTAGGTTATATGGTTTGTAGGTGATTAGGTTGGGAAACGATTTTCAAATGTAAATTATTGTTTTTAGTTTTCATTTAATTTATCATGAAATATAATTATGGACAGTACTTGATTATTTTTTAATTTCTCGGAAATTGTTATTTGTTAATTGGTTGATTGGTTTGTTTATTAAATCATGTTAATTAATGATATATTTATATAGTCCTTGAATTTTAATTGTTTTATTTATTAATTGATTTAATACTAATACATTGTCTTTTTTTAAATATAAATATAATTTTGTGATTAATATTAATTGCCATCCTTTGTTTTTTTGTGTAAAAGGGAGGGCAGTGTTTATTTGTAAAACATTTTAAATACGTTTTTTGTTTGTAATATAAGCATTTTATTTTTAAATTAATTTTTATTTATTTTGCATCTAATACCTAAATGTATTCTCTTACGCCTGCTGCCTGTTGCCACTTGCTGCTGCTGGGGACTACCTGTCCCAGGATCCTTCCCTGGAGGGGGAGGAGTGTCGCTGCCCAAACGCGCTAAAGCGCGAGTCACCACCGCGGCGCGGGACGCGCGCGGGCTAGCCCGGGCCAAGGGCGGGCCCGTCCTTGCCCGTCATCGCCAGGAAGAGGCAGGGCAGGGCCATCCCCCTTGATCTTCCTCTTGTGACTTTGTGCAGTGCAGGCTATGGCTCTGATCTTCTAATCTACTTGTGAACTGGAGGTACCGTGCTGTCTAAAGAAACTTATTTGGCGGGGTTCTTTCCCTGGAGCTGTTTTCACTGGCCTTGATTATTGACTATTCTGAGGTTTTAATGTGTGGGGCAAGTCTTTTGAGTTTTCAGTTTGCTAGCTTTTTTACCCTTGAGTCTTTATGGTACTGTGTGTTATTGTATCTCAGCTGTTGTAGCCTATGGGGAATGTAAGGTGGTTTGCTAGACTCTCTATAGACTATTGTTTGCTTTGTCTCCAACATATACTTTTAAATACCTCTCTCTAGCCAAACTGTAAATAGATTAATTGTTTGCTGTTTAGTAAAATATCTTTCTGGGTATTTGTGACAGATGGGTAAAAGGAAAGGTCAGGAGCGGGTTAGTGGCCCTGCTAATGCTAAAAAAAAGAGAAAATCCCCTGGCACAGTCTGTCACGAGACCATGGATCGTATTGAATTAATTCTATCAGAGTGCCAGGAGATAGCAGACTCTCAAATAAATGCCTCCATTGTGGTTGAAGACTTGCCTGGTGAGCTGGTCGCTGATCTTGGGGCAGGGCTATCGGGCTCACCCCCGCCCCCTACTGCACAAATCGTGAAACACAAGCTTATCCCGGGCAAGACAATCCCACGTATGTTTCATCCTAAACTGAAAGGTAATAAAAAAAAGGGATTGTCTAAGGAGAAGGGGAAGGAGTTAGACTTGTCAATAGACAAACCCCGGGATGCACCTAGTGGGCCTTCTTCTATACCCTATGTTGTTCAGGTAGATTGTCACAACAGATTTGATGCACTAGAGGCCGATGACCTCGAAGCCTGTGAGCCAAATTCCACCAAAGATAGAGGTGCCCCTTCTAACGAATTGGCTGGGCTTAGGTCCTTGCTTGAGTCCCTAAGAGAAGAAGTGGTTGCTCTCAGAGGGGAGGTTCGGAGTCTCTCCCAGGGAGTCATCAATGGTATTGGGAGAGAAGCAAGTTTCTTACCCCCTAATAGTATACTAGCAATACCGTCTGTAGATAATGATAGTTGCGTGAAGCAATTACACCATGGGCAGGTAGAGAAATACACTAGAGCTCCATCGCCAAATTCCTTCCCCCAACCCCTATCACCTGAAGAGTTACCCCTCTCAAAGTGCTGGAACCAGAGAGTATTAAATTGTCCCCCCCAGGGAGTTGCCTGTGGGGGTCCGGGACACAAATACCCGGATAGAGGGGAGGTGACTCTGGATGAGGGTTGTATACGTAGGCCATTCCATGAAGCCTCACATGGTTTGGGGGTAGGAAGGGATGGAGTGTACAGAAGGCCGGAGGGTAAGGGCAGTCAAGGCACAATCTATCTCATAAACGTTCCAAAACCCTCAGATAGAGGCCATGAGGATCATAGCTCCCTAACAAATAAGGTTATTCACTGGTTTAGGTCATCCCGTCACTGCTATTCCATCATAAGGGATGACAATAGATGTGTTAGTAGACTATCTACCCGGGGCAAAAAAGACACAATTGTAGTTAGTTTCTTTGACGAAACCATGGTCTCTGGGCTTTTGTCAATTGATGCCCGTACCCTCCCCCCCTCTAACACCTCCATCGAGATCAGATATCAATACCCACTCAAAGAAGGAACAACATTGCCCAGATTGCACAGGGAAGATCTTTGTCCCGGCCCTAGTGGGATAAAAAGTAGCCAACATTGACTGAAATCAGATAATGATATGCTATCAGATTTCCGGCAGGATCCTTTTTCTCCCCTTTTTCTCCCCTTTTAAACCCCTCGTTATTAGCAAATTCTATACTGAACACTGACCTTTGTGCTGATGGGCCTGATGATATTAGCACAAACCGAAGCACAGCAAATGAATTTCCAAAGGTCATTTTCCCCTTGGCTACTGATACGTATGCAGTTAGTCTAGATTGTGTTCCGGTTAATGATCTCGGCCTGGATGAAGGGATTATCTCTGTTTTTGGTTTCCAGATCCTAGTGTGGAATGTTGCTGGGATCCAGAAACTTCAATCGGAGCCTGATTGGTGTAGTTACGTGGATTCCTATGATTTAATCCTCTTCCAGGAAACTTGGAGCTTGGCTACCCCCTATAGAGATGGTTACTCAGTTTATGCAATTGATGCAAAGAGGAAAAAACAGGGTAGACCTTTTGGAGGTCTTGCAATCTGGGTTAAAACCAATTTAGGGGCTAAAGTAAAGCTTCTAAACGTGGATTCACAGGATATCTTGGCTCTTGAATTGATCCTGTTTATACCAGAGTAGGTGTCCCAAATGACGACACAGACACAATTCACAAGGTAGACGATGTCTTGTCGAATTATTCTGATAACATCCCAACCATAGTAGCAGGAGATTTTAACTGTACCTTTGAACCTCTTACCTCAACTCCTCATGACCTAATGGAGTATTGGGATCGTTTATGGTCTATTCCCCCCGTAGATCTTCCAACAGTAAGATGGTCGAAGAGAGCAGCCCAAGTGCTTGCGCTAACTCTCCAGCATGAGCTTAGAGCTATTAATGGTAGGTCAAAGTCAGACCCCAATGGGGAACACACCTACAATAGGCCGGGCAAAACCAGTAGAATTGATTACTGTTTAATTACCCCTAATCTCTGGCCCCTACTGGTTGACATGGAAGTAGTGAAAAGATCGGAGAGTGACCACCATCCTCTTGCTATTAGCTTGTCTATAGAGGGCCCACTTAAATCATACACTCTGACAAATCCTGAAGTAGGTATACTTACTAGTGCTAATGATCAGAAAGCCCTGAGATGGGCATGGGTTGAGAGACATCCGGAAACCCTAGAAATAGTAAAGGCCAAAGCAAGACAAGTTATTAATGACCTGAGCGCTTCCTGTTCAAATGAAGCCATTATAAACCTAGGGCCCTCCCATGATTTGTTCTTTAGTGAGTTAAGAGGCTTACTGAGTCAATCCAAAAATCCAAGTGGTAAAGGGGGCCAATGTAGTGGTAGTAAGCATGGCACCAAGAGTCCCTGGTTTAATTCACACTGTAGGAAGGCAAAGGGGGCGCTTATTGGTGCGCTTAAGCGAGGGATCCAAGCAGAAATTTCAACCTGTAGAGTGGAGTATAAAAGAGCCACTGATGGTGCTAAAAAGGAGTGGGAGGACTCGCTCTGGACCTCTCTACATACTGCTTTAGTAGATCGAGATGCCAAAGGGTTCTGGAAGAATGCTGCATGTTGGCTTAGGGGGGAACGCCCCACCCTCGAATACACAGTCCAACCAGAGGAGTGGGTTGCACATTTTGGCTCCCTCTATGGAGATGACTCCTGTATAGCTAGGGAGGCCCTGGAGGAGTGGGCCCCACCTGGGGCTCACGATGAGGGAAACCTGGTTATCACTCTTGAAGAAACATTAACAGCAATTTCATCTTGTGTGCCATCTCGTGCCCCCGGCCCAGACAGAATACCCAATGATTTGTATAGGGAAGACAGAATGCTGTGGAGCCAATATGTAAACTTGATGTCCAATCTGATTTTGCAAGGCGCTCCCATCCCACCTTCCTGGAGGATAGCAGAAATAGTTCCTGTTTTTAAAAAGGGGGATAGATCCTCACCCTTCAGTTATAGGCCCATAAGTCTTATTGATTCGCTCCAAAAAAAATTCTGTAAGCAGGTTTTAGGCAGGGTCCAGAATTGGATAAAGGAAGATAACATTTTGAGCGATCTGCAGTCGGGTTTTCGCTCTAAAATGAGTACATTGGACCAGGTGTTTCGCCTAATCTGTATCTACTGGAAAGAAGTGGCTGTGAAGGGTGGTAAGCTCTATGTAGCATTTGTCGATTTGCGCACAGCATTCGACTTAGTTTCACAAGAAAAACTTTGGAGGGTGCTTCGTGAGATGGGCATCCCGATAAATATTTTAAACATTTTAATTTATTTACACTCAGAGAATTCTGCACAGGTGAGATGGGGTCCCAACAACCAAGTAACAGAAACCTTCCCAGTCAAACGCGGAGTAAGACAGGGATGCGTGTTGGCACCCACTCTTTTTACTCTTTTTATAAATGGTGTAGTTGAGTGTTTAGATAGGGATGGCTGCGATGCACCAAAAATAGGGTCACGAAGAGTCCCGGCATTACTCTTTGCCGACGATACCCTGTTAATCTCGAAATCACCACAAGGGCTTCAACAACTCTTAAATTACTTTTTAAAGTTTTGTAAGGATAGAGGGCTTAGTTTAAATGAAACAAAAACCAAATGTATGGTTTTTAATAAGGGCAGAGGAGCAGTGAAGACTAGACCGATGTGGGCTGGTAGTACAATCCTAGAGCAAGTTGAAGAATTTGATTATCTGGGTATCCGGCTTACCCCATCAATTAACTGGAGTCCCCAGGTTGAAAAATCAAAATTACAAATTATCCATCAGTCCGCACACATAAGCAAAATCCATAAGAGGACATTCTCCAGGCAGATTGCTCCCACCCTTGAGATTTATAACACCAAAGTCGTGGGTGGGGTACTCTATGGTGCGGAGTTGTGGGGTTCTACTTCCCAAGCCGCTCTATCAACAGTAGAAAATCGGTTCCTCAGATCATTGGTTGGCCTCCCGGCTAGCACACCCCTGGTCCCTTTTTACTTGGATTTGGCACAAAAACAAGTAAAATACATAGTAAATTTTAAAATGTTATCATTCTGGTATAGGATCTGGACGGTAACTGAGCTGGAGCCTTACCGTGAGGCTTTAAAGGATCTCTTTTGATTCCCTCAGGCAGAATCTTTAAAGTGGTTTACTTACTTACGTGCTCTATTAGGGAGAGTAGGGATGGAAAGCTTTTGGTCGAGCCCAGAAACTATGATTGGTACCTCAAGGGTGGAACTGAAAAAAATGTATTGGGAAAAAATACTACACCTGGATCAAGTAGAACAGTCCTCAGGATTGACAAAAAAAATGTTATCTTATAAATGCACTCCATGGTTTGAAGTAACAATTGAGGAAATTACACCACCACTGGCCCGAAAGCTGTTCCTACAGTTTAGGTATAAGACCTTACCTACCAAACTCTTTTGTTCAAGGTGGTGCACGAGTATACCGGCTGATGATCTGTGTCCTGCATGTAAATCTTCCCAAGAATCAATTGTTCATTTACTCTTTTTCTGTCCTTATTATATAATACTGAGAAAAAGATGGATTGTACCCCTATGTAAAGCTATCAGCCCGGGACATTACCTAGAAATTCTGAGGCAACTGTCAATAGATACAAGCAGACTAATAGCCTTTGGCATCTCCCGATTTCTCCATGCTGTGTGGATAAGGCGAGGGAAGCTAATGAAGTGATCCTCTTCTAGCTAATATGCCAATTGTGGAAATGAAATGAAATGCTGTATAATGCCCAGCCCAAAATTTATGATGGTTTTCTCTTTTATATGTTTTTAGTCTTTTAAACATGGTTAATTTTCACTGGTGTTTTAATATATTTTATATTGTGATGCACTTTTTTTGATCTCTGAGATCGTAAAATAAAGTTAATGATTGATTGGTATTCTTTTACATATGTTTAAATTTCTTTTTGAGGTCCATATTTTAAAAGTTAGTTAAAAAAATTAGGAGTTGAGATAGTAAATCTGACCACTCCAAAGTCCAACACTATCAATACTGTGCTTACTTTGGCGTGGCAATAGTAAAAATACCCCCCACTCCCTCACCTCAAAGTCCAACTCTTTAACTACTGTTGCAAACATTGGAGTGGGAATATTAATCCTAAGGTCTAAAAAAAAGTCCAACACTTTCCAATACTTTCCCTACTTTTGATTACACTGCAATAGGAATAATAAATCTATCCCATCCAAAGTCTAACACTTTTTCTACTCTTGCTTACGTTGGAGTATGAATAGCAAATATGACCCCCGCTCCAAAGTCCAACACTTTCACTACTGGTGTTCAGAATGGAGTGGGGGTTGTGAATTTTACCTCTCGACATATAATTTTTTGCAATTAATAATTTTTTTAAGTTGTTATAATACATATGTTTTGTTTCATTTTTAAAAGTTAGTATAAAGTAACTTATTTTTTTATATTTATTTTTTATTAACTGTTTTAATTTATTGTTTCATGTTGTTATTTTATATATTGTTTTATATATTGTATATATGCTTACATATATATTATAAGTACATTTTAATCTAAATTGTAATATTATTTTAGAAGCTAATATATTTTTTAAAGTAAACATGGTGTTTAATAGTTAATATTCAATATACCTACATTTTTGGGGAGAATACTGTTGTCAATATTTTTTACTTTCTTACAATTGAGTTCTCACTATATTGTTGGCAATATTTTTCTTACTGATACTTCTGACAGTGATATTTCTTCATACAGCCTTTGGCAAGCCTTCGGATACCTCCCTCATGCCCTCACCAGACACTGATACTATCTTGCGCCACCCCCAGCTAACACTTCCTCCAGCGAGCCCTTATTGACCCTCATTGTGCCAACAGATACCTCCTGTAGACCTAAGAGCTCACCTGCAAACACAACTAGCTGCCCTTCAGATGACATTACCCAACATTCAGACATCCTCATTTTGTCCTGAAACAGCAGTACAGCTGGTCCTCATAAACCACCTGAGATCAGCCCTGAACAGGCAAAAATGTGCTGGCCCTCTGTGGCAGGGGTATGGTGCCTCATCCCGTCACCTACCCCTATCCCTCTCTAGCTCATCCCTTGCTGCATGTGCTATATTGCAATGGCATGACCCACGGAATTCTCCATTCAAAATTCAAGAAAGTGTTGATTCTTATCCTGCTGAATTCTCCAAAAATCTTCAACCATCCATAGCCCCATCTCAAAAGATCCCTCAAACCTAAGTATCATTAACAAGTGAAGAAATAACATTGCAAGACCATTTGGGAGTCTAAGAAAAGCCAATTCCCCATGTCTGACAATGGTTATAATTTCTAACTCCAGTGACCTATTTATATCCCTAGAATTCCTTGAATGAACGTGACACTTGGTTTTATATTACACTGAATATAAGCAGCTTAAATAATCACTCCACACAGCCAAAAAATAAACAGAATTTAACTCACATTGCAAGTTCATTGCCATTGTTTTAACATACTAACTGTGAGAATGTACTGATCTAAATCAAATATGTTTACAGATTGATGGATGGTTCACTTATGTATGCCTGCTTAGGGCCTTATTACGAGTTAGGCGGTCCCAGTAAGACATCCAAGCCCGGTGTGAACCCGCCTGCAGGATTACCACTTGAATTCAGGCTGGGCGGGTGGTGCAGCGTTGGTGTCACAGCAGCGGGCTGCTAGGCTCATAGGACAGTCTAACAAGCAGAGAGCCACCATGAGAGTGCCTACTGCATGTTCCTGCATGGTATGACATGCACCATGTCATGCATGTCACACTGTGCAGGAACGAGGGTACAATTCCAGGGGGGGGCACAACATGTGTCCCCCGTACGCACCCCCAGGCCAGGACTCAGTCGGGCCCCCTTACCTGCTTGTCCGCCACCCTTTTCAAGGCAGGGCCCCTGTCATGAAAAGGGCGGTGGATATGCAGGTCGCAATATGCTCAGCTGTGCTGGCATCGGCGCTGCCAGCATATTCAGGCTATTTTTAGTCCGCTGCTACAGCAGGATCCTTGATCCCAGCAGAGGCGGCGGTCTCATGGCAGTCCCACCGCGACACTCATAATACGGCGGGCGGACTCACTGTGGTGGTCGGAAAGCCACCATGAGTATGCGGTACGAGTACAAGCCCCTAAGTCTGCATGAGTCTAGACCTTATGTCTACTCTGACACACACCTAATATATAACACTGCACTCTGGCCAATTTGATTAAAAAAAAGTGATCACAGGTTATTTGAATTAATCTCCGCCATGGTAATTACTCTGGACCACATTCCAGTCTGTCATTTTTTTTCATCTGGGCCACTCTCGACAGGAAGCAATTATATGTAAATCAGCCTTAGTACAGTTCCAGTAAGAGCAGTTAAGCATGAACTGCCAAGCCTTTACATCTTTGAGAAGGAACACAACCAACCCCATACTAGTGGCAATCTTAATGGGCCTCATAGACCACACCAAGCTACAACAGTCAGGGACAACGTAAGAAAGAAAAATACAACATGACGCTTGCACCAGTATCTATGGCCTCTGCACCAAGGTCTGTGGCTACAGCACCAACACCACGCCTGCAGTAATATCTGTTGCACCTATTGATGTTCCTTGGACATCAGAGTCCATAATGCTGTCCATGAACTCATCACTAGTATGACTACACAGGTGGCAAGCCAGGTGTCATTGGTGGTCAATATGCTGGAGAGGGCCAACTCTCTGCACAGACAAGGAAATGGTTCTGCCTATTGTGTCTTATGCCACACAATAGCATCAAACCAAGACATATACCAGACTGCTGATGGGCATGATCAGTGAACCTAATGTTTTAAGTCGGCACAAGATCAAGACCCATCACACCCTTATCTTCTCTAGGAGCATATGAAATGTGCAAAGTTTCAGTTGCCAAATTGCATGATATTTCATGAAAATTATGTGAAATTACTTTAAATTATGTGAAATGTTTGGTGTGAGTTTGCATTTCATGGTAAAATATTATGTAAAAAATACAAGTGGCTTGAGCAACAGCTGCACACCTTCTGGCCATTTGCATTAGTATTGTGCAAGCATGGTAAAAAGGTTCCAGCAAACACCACGTAAGACAGTCACATCACAAAGCACAAACATTAACAAGCTTGCCCTGCTAAGACTGAAAAAAGGTCCAGTTGACCTCCAATTAATTTTTTTATTAAGAAGTGAGCTGGGACCATTGCAATCAAGACTGTGGGGCTTCTTCACAAAGGTATCTTACACTCATTAGTAAAGTAACTGCAAAGTCTATCCATGTTTCTCCCCAATTGAAGGGGTTGAGTCTGAAAAACATAAAATAAGACTGTATACTTACTACTACTGTATTTATAACCATTTTTACCCTACGTGCAGTTTACGTGACCAGCGATATTGGGGTGGAGATCTTCACACACTTTGCTAAACCTCCGCTATCAAAGCAGGCACCTCGGAATGGAAAACAATAGGAGAATACACCTGAAGTCAATTCTATACACCTGACACTTATTAGTTCCAACAATATATAAACTGGTCACACCAGAGGATCTGTATTTTCCTCTTCATCTTCTTCAGCCTGCACAACCCACCCAGGAAGAAGCATGCAGACCACCAATATGAAGAGGATAATGATTTTAACTGAGGAAAAGACAGCCCTTGAAGCTAAGTTTGTTGCAAAACATTACAAACAACTACATGCACTGACTGACTTCATTCACTCTCAATGGGATACAGAAGGCAGCCTTGTGGCAGGAGGTGACAGACTCTGTGAATACATTGGGTTAAGAGGCCCGCACCATGAAGGGTATACAAAAAAAATGGCAGTATAATAGGAGGCAGGTGAAGGAGAAGTTCACCAGGATTCAGCTGGCAGCAGTACTGCCTGAATAACCCACTGGATTTAGTCTCAACCCTGTAGAGGATACTGTCCTCCCCGCAATGAACCCCACCAACTATATGGGCTACCTGTTTATGACAATACTAATGTGATGCAAGATACGCATTTCATTCCCCTTTTTTTTCTTTTACTAAATGCAAACACACAATCTCTCCTCCATATCCCTTCTTCGCTCATACCTGCACTGCTTGTCAAAATTCACATACATCCTACTCTAAGCCCTAACATTTCCTTCTACTTTTATAATTAGTTGTGCTATTTTTATCATTGTTCCATACAGCTACTCATTCTAGCAGCTGGAGCAAGAGTCAATATAAATGCAGAAGGGCAACACTCAGGGCAGGTCTTGCAATGGTATCTCCTTAAGGTTACAATCTTATTAACACTGTATATGCTTCTTGTATCATGTCTTTTGTTAAATCTTATTAGTATATTTGATAATGTTTGTTTGAATTTCTTAGCATTGTCGTCTAATGTAGCCCTGAAAGTTATACTGTTACACTGTTGTGTACTCAGAATGTTCTTTTAAACTGTTTAAGGCCCTGTGATGCTGTTCAAACCACCACCTGCAACAACAATATTTTCTCCTAGCAGTGCTCTAAAATCAGGACTAACACCTCAGATCAGATGAATGATAGAGACTAGTAAGTTGCATGTCTGTTCTTTTCCCTTTGGATCTAAACGCTTTATTTATTATTGACTGGGTGCCTGTGTGTCTTGTGTTACACCTATCTATTGGCAATCATGCCCAATATATTATGGGTTTGTGTTACATATTATCTTTTGTCTTATCAAATGGCCTTTAGACTTGAAACCATGTTGTATGGATAGTAAGATATCTATCACTCAATATCTTAACTTGCTGGAAAGCTAACTTTGTAGGTCTCTAAAAAGTATTTTAAACCTTTATTTAGGATCTTCTTGCATGTTTTTACATTACTTACTTTCCTATATATCTCTCTGTCTCCTGTTAGCTTCTTTCATACAGGAACCCTTGGTCTCCACCACCAGAACACTAACATTGACATCAGGGGACATCTTGACAGCAATTATAAGGTCCTTTATCATATGTTGGTCAGGTAAGTCTTTGAACGTATGGTATTTCTTACTGCATCTCATCATTGTCCATACAACACTTTGACCTCAACTGTTTCTATTTATAAAATGCTAAACATCTCTTTGTTGGTGTGGTTTGTTTTCCTTTCTTGTATGTAAGTCTATGTCTCAACATTTGTATTCCTTATGAATTTTATATATGTAATCAAGTACCCCCTGCTCTACGTGATAAGGATATTGGACGTTACTAAGTAGATTCATGACCATATAGAGAAACAAGGTTGAAGATCGAGTTCATTTATAAGACTATGGAACTACAAGGTGACTTGCAATATCCTTATCATGTACGTCAGGGGGTACTTTATTCCTTATAAAAAATGCATGGTGACACCATCACCTTTCCCACAAACCACTTTAAACCTTGATGCATAGCTCTTTCATATGAAAGAGCAAGCATGTTTGCGAGTATGAAGAATACAAATACAATCTCTAGTACAAAGTTAAACGCATCAAAAAAGCTGGTCGCTATTTGATGCAAAGGATAGTAGAATCCGTTTATTACAAGCCATTTAAAAAAAGGTGCAGTAGAAACTTGCGGAAAGATTCTAACTTTTCTATAATTACCTAAGGAGTGTAAAAAATAAAGGTGTTGCCATAAATATCTAGTTTCTGATGAATAAAACAGAGCCAAAGAAAGAAACACTTTGTTTTCATTCTTTAAGCTACTGCTTTATGATCCATGACCTAACCTGCCTTTTCCTTCAGCTGCAGGCATTGTGCCATCAGAACTCAACTGTAACCAGCTATTCAATTTGAGTTCTGATATCATTTTTTTATAATAGGCAACTGGGTGCGCCACAAGTCACCTATTATAAAGAAATTAGAGGCAGATTTTTATACAGGTATTGCAGAATCCTATGTATCAAAAAGAGAACCATTGTTTAACTAAATGTATATCTCTCTAGCTGCTGGATCTGGAGATACTTTAAAAACAACAGCTACAAGGACCTGGGTTCAGCAGCTGACTTCGGGGGAATCTCTAAAAGGAAAATCTCTGTAGCTGATACTGGGGAGCTCAAAATGTTCAGCTATTAGAATTCTATTCCTGATTCAACATTAATTTTTTTAGGTCAACGGCTAACATGGTATTAACTTTATTATTTATTTGCCGAACAATGATTATTAAGGTACTGTGTTAAAATAGTGACACAAATAGATTTGATGTACTTCACCTTTGCATTGATCAGACTTATCTGTATTAAATGGGTGACACATAAAAGACAACACAGCAGCCCTCATTCGAAATATGTCATAATCCCACTCACTACTGGAGTACACTCTTGTGAGCTTGAATTGTAAAGTAATCAGTTTTCAAATTGATACTAGGCCAGAGAGTGATCACTTTCCACAAACAATTAGACTTGTGATACAAGGTTTTTCCAAGACCCAGGTGAAGGCTCAGGTAACACTATCTCATGCTTATTCTTTAAAAAGACTTAAGTGAAAAGAGTCAAATCTTCCCCCATCATTCATTATTCGAAGCAGTTTCTACAAACATGGCCACAAGTGAGGATTCTCCACGGATCATGGTAAATGCTTAGGTCCTGATTTTGAGATTGGTGATGTTGCAGTAGGCCGCCACCCCAGTGCTGCAACGCCACCAAACCCGTAGCCAGGCCACCCACCGGATTCCGTCTGGAATCCAGG
The DNA here is from genome assembly GCA_963921515.1 of Calotriton arnoldi. Taxonomy (NCBI): domain Eukaryota; kingdom Metazoa; phylum Chordata; class Amphibia; order Caudata; family Salamandridae; genus Calotriton; species Calotriton arnoldi. The sequence continues at coordinate 105,026 of CAWUFW010014840.1, read as the reverse complement.
TTGGGCAATCCTGCTTTGGTGGTCCCACGGTGGTGCCTTTCTAAGGCTCATATGTGAGCCTTAGAAAGGCAGCGCAGTAGGAGCACAAAAGCACGTTCCTTCTCAGCATGGACTGTGCACTCCATGCCGTGCAGGAACAGGGAATGCATACACACAGGGACACACACCATGAGCCCCCTGCATGCACCCCCAGAGGCAACAAGGGGACCTATACGCTCCCTTAGTTTCCTCACCCCAACCCTTTTCCTGGTGGGCTCACTGCCATGAAAAGGGTTGTGTTGAGGAAAGCCGTAATAAGCTTGGCAGTACCGCAGTGACACCGCCAGGATATTGCGGCCTTTGACTACTGTGCCACTGCCACGGGTTCACGGATCCCCGGCGGTTGCAGCGGTCCTGTGGAGAAACCACCATCACACCTGTAATACGGCGGTCGGACCGCCAGAGAGGCAGTACGTGGACCTCCTCTGCGACTATGGCGGACATCATAATCAGGCCCTTAGTCTACCTTTATTGTAAATTTGTTGCCAAATTGACATCTCCGTTATCACCAAAGGCGAAAATCCTGTGCTCTAAACTCAAAACAAATGAATAGCACACTACAACATTAAGGGGAGTAAAGCATAAATTAAACAAGGAAATAAGATCTTTTACGACACTCCCAATTACCAGAAGACAATGACAGCTCCATAAACTAAGGATAATCAGATCAATGTATAAGAAAGCTAATACAAAAGCTAAATAAGCCTGCATAAATCATAAATGAATAACAATACAATAAATTTATGGGAAGGGAGATGCAAAAGCTTTTTAGAAGCTCATTAATGGAGTGACCGATGGACGTCATTTAGGGGTCGTCAGGGGTCTCAGCTGCGACGCCTGGTGTGCACCTTAAGATCCCTGGCACTGCCTTTGTGACTCTGGCCTTAGTAGTGGCAAACTCAGTGCGAAAAACTCAGGTGTGGCTCTGCATTCATTATTATCTGCCTGTTTTTCATTATACTAATAGTGAATGATATTGTATTATTCACTATTAGTGCAATAAAAAGTGGAGCACACTTAGGACCTTTAGTGGCAGCTGTGGTAAGTACAAATAGTTTTAAATGTATGCTGTATGCATAATTGTGGGTGAGAGTTTGTTTAAGTGAGAGAGGGTGTGCATGAGTAAGTGTGTCTTTATGTCTATGCAAGTGTGTGTGAGTGAATGTGAGTGAGAATGAAGTGTCAGGCAGAGTGAGACTGTGTGAGATTGAGGCCTAGATTTTCAATGCCATGCAACAGTGCACCAAAGTTGCTGCGCTGCTTTGAGTCCAAGGGAGAGAGAAAAAAAGTGCTGTATCTAAAAGAATATGAAGCATTTTTTTCTCTCCCTGTGCATTGGCACACTTTTAGCAACCATGCGCCAATGCTCATACCCTTGGCCCATAGTGCAAGGATAAGTAAGGTTTTCTGAAGCATAGGTTTTGCACTGGGAGGGATACTTTCTGGTACAAAAACTATGCTTTAAAACTTTAATTCACTTTGTGTGTGTGCTGTACAATGCAGCACACAATCAAAGTTGGAAAAATCAGGAGAAATTAAAACATTTCTCCTCGTTTCGCCTGCCTCAAAGAGGTATAATATATTGGCTCAAATTCCGGTCTACCAATGCTTATAGGTGAGGATTTATGACAAAGTCCAGAAGTGGTTGCATGGGAGCACCCATGCACCACCCATTGAATGGTTCTTTGATACAAAATAATGCAAAGCAGCGCATAGCACGACTTAGCATTACTTGAATCCTCAATTGTGTATGTCATATGTATTTTAGAAATAGAAAAGAACAAAACAAAAGAGGGCACAATGTTTAACTAAGTTTACCAGGCACTTAAAAAAAATTGATCTCAGAGCTTGGGTGATGTGGATAAAGCAAGGAAGGTTTGGAATTGATATATATTTGAACGGAATTAATAAGTGCATTATCAAACTGATTTGGTTCTTACAGAACCTATGAAAGTGCAAAATGTAACAGTAAAGAGGCCGTACCTCTCTCTGTAACAGGCATTTGCAGCCTATACCGACTGAACCTAGGTTGCTTGTTTACCGAGAAAAAGCTAGTTAGCCTTCTTTCTGTCATAGTTGCACTAACCTGGTAATTCATATCCAACAGGAGCATTGCTAAAATTCGTACTTCCCTGAACCTACTAGTAAACATGTAAAAGATTAGTATTCCATAGTAGCAGTTAATCGATGGAAAGGGTAATGGGATGAGAGAGTGAGAAACATGGACAATGGGTTTCTTCACCTCGTCTGCTATTCCAGATAGTCTTATCCTGCTCCGTAGAGACATAGATGTCTAAAACAAGACAATACTATTTTAGATCATAGTTAGAAAATGTATAATTCACTGATTCTACTATGCCACATGATATACCGCTCCATAATCTCTGCTTTCCTGACTCTTTTAGGTTGCCGACCACTATATCATTTTTTAATTTCTGAAAGAAAGGAATACTCTTTAGAAACAATCACTAGAATACCTGGACTCTAACATGTGTTCTAGTCTCCATAACTGCTTTCAGCAGATTGGGAGTTAGATCTGTGATTTTAATAATCCTAAAATCACACAGTCCATAGTCTGCAACATAATAATTATACATTAGTATTCTGTGTTTCGCTCTTGGTCAAACCAGTCTCTTTCCCACCACTAGTATTACCTTACTCAAGCATGTCAGTTCAGAAAAGTAACACAGTATATCCAAAATGGGATTGTTGGCCTAAGAATGGTTGGAGTACTGAATTCATAGAAATCTACAGGGCAACTGCAATATAAATTTCATAAAACAAAAAAAAAGACTTTGGTATAGAGTACAAAGCACAACATAGGATGACTTGAAGATTGAGCTCAAAGCACAAAACCAGATGATTCCTCTATGGAGTTCATGGTACAAAATCAGAAGACTCCAGTATAGAGACAGAAAAATTATCTATTTTACTAGAGAGGGTTTAGCTTACTAAAAATAATTGAGTGGTGATGTTGTCTTATATCAAGCAGATATACAGGTAGAATATTCTTTTCTCAATATTGGCATGTGTGTATATTGTATGTTCCACCTTTACAAATGTAACATTGTTTTTACCTCATTTACACCCCACATTGTGGTTGAGGAGGCATATTGGCACAAATTCCACTTTTTTAGCTGCAGGCCCTGCAGTGTTTCATTGCTTGGTTTAAGTTAATTTGATTTTGTTGTATGCTGTAGTAATGCACACACTAACAGCACATGCTAAATTAGAATTGGGTTAGGCCATTTTATTACAAGACGTGCAAGAAAACATCTGGTTATGGGATTGCCCTGGGGCTCTGTATAACCCTGTAGGAATTTTAAAACAAACCTGGGTTGATAAGGCGTTCTTTAGGGACATGTAGAGAAGTCTAAATTTAATGGTCACTGCACTGGGACATTTGGTGTTCCAGCACCTTCAGGATATCATGTGGGTGTTTGAGACAAATTGTTACAATGTAACAAAGTGTTGCATGAGGCCTTAGTGCCTCCCTAACTACACCCACCCAATCAGGACATTTTATCATGCAGTGTCCCAGACAATGACGCAGCCACCATAATAAGCACCTGCCAAGGATGATACTGTTCCTGAAGAACATGCCATGCATAATGGGCACAAGATCCTGGCAAAGCAGCATGGACTCCAGAATATTGATCAACAAAAACAATGATCAAAGACAATTAAGAAAAGATCTGATCAGGCCAATTTGAGAAGGTTAGAGATGTGTATTAATTGTGGAGAGGGAAGGTTCAATGTTGTATAAGAGGACTTATCTGAGGAAAGATGTGTGGGTGTCTTGTTGTCTTACCACTGAAGGTTGCAATGTCCCAGGGAAATCTGACCACAAGAAGAGAGGAGATGATCAGTGCTACTATCCACAAAATGACATTTTATGCCTCCAGGTGCCAGCTGTAAGATATTGAGCCTCAGTGGTTTAGGTGTTGTGGTCAGGAGCGACACGTGCAGGTAAGAGCAGTGGGGCAGATCTCGAAAGACAACAAGGGAAAATTAAATAAATAATTAATTTTCCCTTGTCGGCGTCTGTCGAGTTTCCCTCCAACCCACCCCATCGCTCTTACCTGCACGGGCCGCTCCCGGTTGTGGTGTAAGATCACATGAATGTTCCTATAGTAATCTCGCCTCCTCACCTTCACAATCTCCTTGACACAACGTCTGAGTTGCTCTTGGCACTTGTACGAACAATACCAGAGCCGGCAGCAGGACCCCGATCCTTAACGCGCTTATTACTCCGCTGAACGTCGTTGCTCCAATTTCGAATTGAAACTCTGCACTGTCTCCTGGATCCTAAACTTCCACTCAGCCAACTCAATCTACCCCAACGTTTTCTCTCATTGGTTACTGTAAACAGATGTCAAACCCTTCACTCATCCATTTGTTGTGGTTTGGAAGATGCTCCACAACACGCTCTTCGATTGGTAAGTTTTAGATACAGGTAGCAGTCTCAGGCTTTGTTGGCGCGCAGTGATTGGACGAGATTAAAGACAATTGAAACACTAGACTACCACGTTCCAGGTGCATACATTTTCGTGTCAAGTCAGAACGCGATACCATCTTGATACTGAATGCAGAGCGATGTAAACATACATGGTGCTTTCTGTAGTGATGGGAGCCGGTAAACTCTGCTACGCGGCGTAGGTGGAGTTTCTGCCAGACTCCATCCTCCAAGCGGCGTGCGGAGTGACAGAAACTCTGTGAACTCTGCTGGCGGAGCGGAGTTAACAAAAGTCCATGAACTCCACTGGGGGAGTAAAATTTACCACCCACCCTTTATTATAGTACATTGGCAAACTTATTTACAAACTTATTTATATCAAACTTTAAATAATCATGTATTTATCACTCTGAATATTTAGATGATAGAGGGGAAATCAAGTATTCTGCTTGACATTAATTTCAAACCACATCTGGAAAGAAGGGGTGGGAGAGAGGTGTTAAAACAATCTGTGCTCTGTACTCTTCAGTCAGGAGATGTACAGGGTTGTTGCCTAGATTTTCAATGCCATGCAACAGTGCACCAAAGTTGCTGCGCTGCTTTGAGTCAAAGGGAGAGAGAAAAAAAGTGCTGTATCTAAAAGAATATGAAGCATTTTTTTCTCTCCCTGTGCATTGGCACACTTTTAGCAACCATGCGCCAATGCTCATACCCTTGGCCCATAGTGCAAGGATAAGTAAGGTTTTCTGAAGCATAGGTTTTGCACTGGGAGGGATACTTTCTGGTACAAAAACTATGCTTTAAAACTTTAATTCACTTTGTGTGTGTGCTGTACAATGCAGCACACAATCAAAGTTGGCAAAATCAGGAGAAATTAAAACATTTCTCCTTGTTTCGCCTGCCTCAAAGAGGTATAATATATTGGCTCAAATTCCGGTCTACCAATGCTTATAGGTGAGTGGTTCATGGTACAAAATCAGAAGACTCCAGTATAGAGACAGAAAAATTATCTATTTTACTAGAGAGGGTTTAGCTTACTAAAAATAATTGAGTGGTGATGTTGTCTTATATCAAGCAGATATACAGGTAGAATATTCTTTTCTCAATATTGGCATGTGTGTATATTGTATGTTCCACCTTTACAAATGTAACATTGTTTTTACCTCATTTACACCCCACATTGTGGTTGAGGAGGCATATTGGCACAAATTCCACTTTTTTAGCTGCAGGCCCTGCAGTGTTTCATTGCTTGGTTTAAGTTAATTTGATTTTGTTGTATGCTGTAGTAATGCACACACTAACAGCACATGCTAAATTAGAATTGGGTTAGGCCATTTTATTGCAAGACGTGCAAGAAAACATCTGGTTATGGGATTGCCCTGGGGCTCTGTATAACCCTGTAGCAATTTTAAAACAAGCCTGAGTTGATAAGGTGTTCTTTAGGGACATGTAGAGAAGTCTAAATTTAATGGTCACTGCACTGGGACATTTGGTGTTCCAGCACCTTCAGGATATCATGTGGGTGTTTGAGACAAATTGTTACAATGTAACAAAGTGTTGCATGAGGCCTTAGTGCCTCCCTAACTACACCCACCCAATCAGGACATTTTATCATGCAGTGTCCCAGACAATGACGCAGCCACCATAATAAGCACCTGCCAAGGATGATACTGTTTCTGAAGAACATGCCATGCATAATGGGCATAAGATCCTGGCAAAGCAGCATGGACTCCAGAATATTGATCAACAAAAACAATGATCAAAGACAATTAAGAAGTGATCTGATCAGGCCAATTTGAGAAGGTTAGAGATTTGTATTAATTGTGGAGAGGGAAGGTTCAATGTTGTATAAGAGGACTTATCTGAGGAAAGATGTGTGGGTGTCTTGTTGTCTTACCACTGAAGGTTGCAATGTCCCAGGGAAATCTGACCACAAGAAGAGAGGAGATGATCAGTGCTACTATCAACAAAATGACATTTTATGCCTCCAGGCGCCAGCTGTAAGATATTGAGCCTCAGTGGTTTAGGTGTTGTGGTCAGGAGCGACACGTGCAGGTAAGAGCAGTGGGGCAGATCTCGAAAGACAACAAGGGAAAATTAAATAAATAATTAATTTTCCCTTGTCGGCGTCTGTCGAGTTCCCCTCCAACCCACCCCATCGCTCTTACCTGCACGGGCCGCTCCCGGTTGTGGTGTAAGATCACATGAAAGTTCCTATATTAATCTCGCCTCCTCACCTTCACAATCTCCTGGACACAACGTCTGAGTTGCTCTTGGGACATGAACGAACAATAACAGAGCCGGCAGCAGGACCCCGATCCTTAACGCGCTTATCACTCCGCTGAACGCCGTTGCTCCGATTTCGAATTGAAACTCTGCACTGGCTCCTGGATCCTAAACTTCCACTCAGCCAACTCAATCTACCCACAACGTTGTCTCTCATTGGTTATTGTAGACAGATGTCAAACCCTTCACTCATCCATTGGTTGTGGTTTGGAAGATGCTCCACAACACGCTCTTCGATTGGTAAGTTTTAGATACAGGTAGCAGTCTCAGGCTTTGTTGGCGCGCAGTGATTGGACGAGATTAAAGACAATTGAAACACTAGACTACCACGTTCCAGGTGCATACATTTTCGTGTCAAGTCAGAACGCGATACCATCTTGATACTGAATGCAGAGCGATGTAAACATACATGGTGCTTTCTGTAGTGATGGGGGCCGGTAAACTCTGCTACGCGGCGTAGGTGGAGTTTCTGCCAGACTCCATCCTCCAAGCGGAGTGACAGAAACTCTGTGAACTCTGCTGGCGGAGCGGAGTTAACAAAAAGTCCATGAACTCCACTGGGGGAGTAAAATTTACCACCCACCCTTTGTTATAGTACATTTGCAAACTTATTTACAAACTTATTTAGATCAAACTTTAAATAATCATGTTTATCACTCTGAATATTTAGATGATAGAGGGGGAAACTTTCTATGTAAGTTGGCATCTGCATTCAGGAAACAGTGCTTGCCAGCTGCTGTTCTACCCTGAAAACAGTGTACCTTATGCACTACAATATAACACTCCTTAATGACTGACTAGTACATCTAAAATATGGTGGAGAGAGAGAAATATCCTCTGGACTAATCCAAGATGTGAATGACACAGGGCACAGGGCAAAGCAGCAAATAGATGAATGATGTTCACCCAATGCCCACTCTCTGTGTATTTGGTCAAAACAAAAGGGTTTAGCTGTGTCAACCCTGAAAATGAACGCTTTCTCTCCAGGTAAAGCTGTTGGCAGAGACTAAGGGGGAGATTATCAAAAAAGTCACGCAACGCAGCGCAGCCCCCCGTGAGGCTGCGCCGGGTTGCGCGACAGGGAGAGAACAGGAGAGAGCCATATCTTCAGAGATATGGCTCTCTCCTCCCCTTTCCCTTGCGCTGGCGCTGATTTCAGCTGCCGTGCGCCATGCACACACCTTAGAGCCACAGCGCTAGGGTGTGTGCATGAGTGTAGCATAGATTTTGTACAGGAAGGGTACCCTTCCTGTACAATATACTATGCAAGGCACGATGCAATGCTTTTCCCACTTTGTATATGTGCTGTACAGTGCAGCACGCATGGAAAGTCAGAAAAGCATGGAGAAATGAAAGCATTTATCCTGTTAGCGCCTCCTTTGAAGGGGCGAAAACTTTTGGTGCAAAACCATGTTTACAAATATTTGTAAATATGGTTTTGCGTCAAAAGGCATGGGTGGTTGCATGGGAACGCCAATGTACCACCCATGTAACACCCCCTCGGCACAAAGTAACGCAAAGCAGTGCTTCTAATTGTGGTACCCACCCTACCTTAAAGCTGGATCCTTGCATATTGCGGTCAGTCATGGTGTGATGGTGCTAAGGCATGAATGTAAGTAAAGTATAACACTTTCACGTTGAAACAGGCTCAGAAAAGAGATGGACCAGTTCACATGACCTATATAACATGTATGCTAGTGTCCAGGTGTAGTTAACCCTTTCAGGTATGCCTTTGCCAATGCCCAGGTTTAAAGTGAGGACTGTTCATGGCAAATTTGTAAAGTCTGGTTTGTAAATCAAGTATTCTGCTTGACATTAATTTCAAACCACTTCTGGAAAGAAGGGGTGGGAGAGAGGTGTTAAAACAATCTGTGCTCTGCACTCTTCAGTCAGGAGATGTACAGGGTTGTTGTCCATCATGACTTCACCCTCCATGTGTGAGTAGTCTATAAGCTTTAGGCAGCAGGTAGATTTTGAGGCCTCTCCTGCATCTTCTATAGCCTTCTACCCTGCTAAGAGAATACAAGGAAATGGGCAGGTCATTAGAGCTTTCCTGAAATGCACATGAGAATCAAACACTCTCTTGGTCATGTTAAAGTATCATGCAATAGACAGGTTCTAAGACATTAAATCAACACCACATTATATCATTTTTTGAGCATTACAAACTTGTTGCATGAGTACAGAAAATAATTGTGTTGCATTTTCCGATGAGTCATTTTAAAAAAAAAGTTTTAGGAAGACTTTATTGATCATAGTTATATGAAATATAAGATGGTAAGCCTTCTGTAATGAACAACAGAAATTATATTTAAATATAGAAGATAGTGTAAAATAGAACATCGTATCTAGAATAATACAAGTAGAACTATGAATGATTCAAAACAGTAATGAAAGAAATGTATAAAAAAAAATCCATGGATGATGAATAATGAATTCAGAAAGAGAAAGTAAAAAGGAAAGAAAAGAGAAGAAAAAGAAAGAGAAAAAGGACTGAATAGTGCAGAATTAATTAAAAGTTAGAAATTTTAAGAAGAAATGAGAAGTGAAGAATATCTAATAATAAACAATGGAACATTCTATAGAAAACAACAATCACTGACAATCATCATGTTATAAAGTATATGTATATGAATATTACCTACTGGCGGTCACCAGTAGGTAGTTATAGTTAGGACCTAGTTTCCATAGGAAAAGCGTTTTTGATTTGCCAATATCTTTGGCGTCGTTTGACGAATCTTCTCAAACTTTTCAAAACTAATGGCCTGCTCACTCCAGCCGCAGTGTTGAAAGTTTCGGGGTGATTCGTCAAGCAGGGGCGGAGAAAAAAGGGGGCTCCCAAAACGAGTTTTCTACATGTTAATTTCCGTAGGAAACTGTAGACAAGGCTATAGCCCGAACTGCTGAACGGAATTACCCCAAATTTGGCAAAAAGGTAGCTCTTGGTTCAGAAAGTGTTCTTTTTGATATGGTGTAAATTTGTTCAGTAGTTCCTGAGAAATGTAAAGAAATTTCAAATTGTATATTTAGGGACATGAAGGATCCGTGAACCCTCCCAAGCACGAGCCTGTAATTTGATTGGCTGCCAACAGTTGCAACCAGGAAGTGTTGGCAGCCATCTTGTGCCTCAGTTGAACCGAGTCAGCAGAAAAAGGGTTAAAAATGAAGAAAAGGGGGCAGGGTAGACACACCCTGACCCCCTAGGCCTTTCCAAAGGCAGAAAAAGTATATTTTTTTTACTTTTCGGCGGGAGTCGTGTTGGGAGCGCGAATCCCGCAGAATTATTTTTTAAAAAACAAAGCGCGGTCTCCCGCGCTTTGTTTTGTTTAAGCCCTTGGGTGGGCCAGGTCCAGGGGACAATGGGTAAAATGGATGTGGGGGCCCAAGCGGGCCCCCACAGCCCAGGGGACCACCACCTCCTTGGGACTACGTTTTAAAATATAGCGTGGGGGGGCTCAAGCCCCCCACACTACTCCGGGACCATCATCTCCTGGGGTACAAATTAATTAAAAACAGGGGTCCTTGCGGACCCCAGGCCCCGGGGACCACCACCTTCCCGGGGCTTTAATAGTCTTAGAGGGTGGCCGTGCGGCCCCCCTCGTGGAGCCCTCCATGGCCCTGGGATCTGCCACCCCCCAGGGCCAGCTAAGTAATGTCTTGGGGTGCCCACCCCCAGGACATTGCAGTTTGCTATGGGATGGTGGGAGCATTTTGCTCTCACTTGTTAACAGTGGAGCAGTTTGCTTTTTACCACCAGGGAGCTGCATGTCATCAGCTTCCTGGAGGTAAAAAGCAATGCCGGCCTCCGCAGGAGGCAGGAGCCGGCCGGGACTGCGGGAGTCTTCAGGCTCCCCCGCAGTCCCTTTAAATATGGCCTTGCACTGGGGGATGGGGTCCCTGGGGCCGTAATCGGCCTGGGGGCATGGCACCCCTCCTTAAATGAAAATGTTCTAAATGAAAATGTCTGACCCCAGGGGATGGGGTCCCCGGGGCCGAAATGGCCCTATGGAACTGGGGATTATTATTATTTTTTCTCTAGTGATAGGAGTAGCAACCCTATCGGGGCTCTCAGTGTGGCCCCCCGTGTAACATCGCGATGAATTCGCGGATCCATCCTAAATCAAAAATGAAATCTAAAGTTGTGGAATTTTTTATAGAGATAATGAGATTGAACTTCATAATTAAAGTTGAAAGGTTATATGTGTTGTAGTACATTGAATTCATGCTTTTGTTTTGCGAATTCGTGATTGGTTTGCGAATCCGAAACAAATAAATAGTATATATGTTAAAAAATATATAACTTTCACTGTTGGGTAATAGGGTGGCTCTAAGAGGAGCCATTGTGTTTATTATGACTTTGCTGCAGCTACATGTAAGTGCGGATGCACAGCTTAAGGTTGTTGAGAAAAACTCTGTTCCCTTCATCTGTGAAGTGAACTCCATCACTTCTTTAGATGTTGTGCATGTCAAAGCGAATATGTTTGTTATAGATAGAGCAGGTAAACAACAAAGGAGTGTGACACTAATACAAGAAGAGCACACATATATCCTTCTTAACTATAGTGTTAACTAATCAGAAAAAAACCACCTTAGGTTTTTCTGAAAGCCCTCACTCACCAACCTGGTTGGTGACATGCTTCATCATCGGGCCCCACCAGGAGTGGCCGAATGCCACCCTAGTGTGCTACGACGCCAGTGTTACTGCGGAGCTGGTTGAGAGATAGGTGAAAAGTGAAATAAGTGAATTTAAAAAGTCCAAATTGTAACAAAAAATCTTTTATTTATTTTGCCAATTAGACGTGATTAAAAACAAGTGTGAGATAAAGGACCAAATTAAAAGTCCATTTTTATCCCCAAAGTGTAGGTCAACATGTTTCTGCCTTTAAGTGACCGTTCGTCAGGCATTCGTCAGGACCAAAAGTGTGGTGAATCAACCCGGCGGTATGGGCGCACTAAGGCCCACCCTAACCAAGGATTGCTAGTGTAAAAAATCAAAACACTAAAAAGATTCCCTCTATTTAAAGCAGAACCGAGTTTATTCTGCAAAAAATGCAAAACGGACAAACAAACAAATAGGAGACAAAAAACAACAAAGGATTATTTCAATATGCCCTAGATGGTTGTTATAACAAGAATAACATGTTATGGTGCTCCTCGGGGTGCTAAGATAGCCATAACTCGAACACGAGTGTCAAAAATTGTGATCTCGTGCACCTACTCAATTTACATGAGTGCCGTGAAACATCAAAGGACCACAGTCCTCGTCACGCCAAATGGCGTGAATTATAAAAACCAAATGGTGAGCAAAGAACCATTCAAATGCCCCGTAAAAAATTACTGACTACTACGTGTACTATACCTAGATAATCCGATGGACATGGTGCTCGTAGGGCAAGAAAAGTAACGTTAATTGATAAGTAACAATTCTTACAGTTGGTGCTAACACTCAATGCACCATAGGTCTCGGGAAAGGGGTGATGACGCATTGGCACAACCTAAAAAATGAGCAATAAGTAAAAACAAAATTGAAATGGAAATGCCTAATGGAAACCACAAAACATCAGAGCGTACTCATCTTATGGAAAGTGTGACTCACGCCCTGTCCGCCAGGCACCCGTTTGGAACCTAGGAGAAGTCTCTCTAACCGGTCCCCGAACATCGTCCGTGACCCGAATGAACGTCATTAATAAAGCCCCGGAAGAAAAGGGGCTCATTACAGAACGAGCGCGAAGCTCGGGGTGGGCGTGGTTACTGCCGTGAGCTGCACCAACCATCGGCATTCAAGTTAGATTGCCCAGTAAAAAGGAACCAATCAACGAGGACGCTGTCTTTAAAAAACAAAGGTTGGCTGATAGCCAGTCAGAAGGGATGAAGGAAAGTTATTCCTCACTACTCCAATCAGGAAGAGGATAGCATCTCAGAATGACTCGACTGAAGCAGGCGTTGTCAAGGCAACGGACAACAAGGGAGAATATATACTTATAAAATGTAAACATCACCTGGAAGAATGATCTCATAAGTGTGATTAACATAATTATTACTCAGCAACGGAGCAACAACCAAGGGTTCATACAGTCAATGGACCACTCGAAAAGGACTCAATCATGAAAATTAAAATTAAAAATTACAAAGAGTCTCAAAAATGTTAATTTGAATGCCATACAAGGAGATGAGGTAAGAAAAGTGCCACAATTCTCCAAACGGGAGAGGCACGAAGCCTCCAAGTGACTGGTTAACATTCAAGATGTCAAGGCAAAATGCGCAAAACCACAGAAGGAATATTAATGTCACCATAAATCTGAATATAGACAGAACGACCGTCATTATTGCATAAGGGAATTAGCAAAATGTTGTCAAGCCAATATACCCCTTCAAAATGAACTCAGTCATAAAGACAAATTTTAAGGAAATTCTTATATACACACAAGACTAGTATTGAGTTCAAAGAAGGTCCAGTCGGCCACTTAAGACAAAACCAAACATAAAAAGATATTACAAACGAGGGTATGAAAGCCTAATAATGGGTGCTTAAGAAATCGCCACAACGAGTTCAGAACAAAGGAGTCAGAACAAGGAATTCAGAACCCAAAATTCATAACAGCAATAGATTCAAGCCATAATTCACTGTAATCAACAGAGTGTTAGAGATGTCGCATTACAGCGTAAAAAAAGGGGGGGTCGCATTTCAGCGTAAAAAAGGGGAGGGGAGAGGCCAAAGGACTGTGTAAAAGGGCCAAAAAACTGATAGGAGAGGGCCAAGAGATAATCACATGACCACGATCGTCTTCGTGACCAATTCCAGATTAGCAGATAATTACAGAAAATTAGTTCTGCATGACATTTGTCCACGGAATATGATCATTCAAACCTATTATATTTGTACCAAGACGATAAACCCATCTTTGTTCTTTTTCAAAAAGGGCTTTCTGAATATTCCTTTTGCTGTTGACCTGTTCAATCACAGTCCACCTCATATCATTAGTTGTGTGGTTATATTGCAAAAAATGCTCACTCAATTTGGTTGTCTCTCGACCGCACCTAATATTGCTGCGATGTTCACATATGCGTATTTTAATTTTACGCCTAGTCATTCCCACATATTGCAACCCACAAGGGCAGGTTATTAAGTATACCACATTGGTGGAGTTGCAATTAGTATGTGCTCTTTGTGTCCATACTTTATTTGGTTCGAGGTCTAAAGTTTTTGAATGTCGTGTGAGGTGGCAAATGCTACAGTTGGAGCACGGGTAATGACCTGTTACTCTGGGTAAGCCCCAAGCGTCAGTGACAGAAGGAAAGTTTTGCACTGTGGTTTCCCTTGGACGTGTGTTGACCAATGTATCCCTAAGACTACGGCCTCTTTTGAAAGAAAACAAAGGCTTCTCCCAGCTTCTGTTATTGCTGTTTATGATACGCCAATGTTTATTTGTGATTTTCTTGACTGCGTTAGATGCAGAACTAAAGGTGGTGACACATGTCAAAGGTATTAAACTAGGCTCTTTCGGAAATTCTTCGAGGAGCACCTCCCTGGGCTGATGTCTTGCTCTTTTGTAACCCTTTGTAAGTATCTTATCAGGGTAACCTCGTTTCTTCAGTTTGCTTGTTAGGTCAGTGGCCTGTTGATGAAAATCAGCCAGTTGACTGCAATTCCTCCTTAGACGCAAAATTTGTCCGTATGGGAGATTCTCCCGCAAGGCCCTTGGATGGAAGCTAGTAAACTCCAAGAGGTTATTTCTCGCTGTCGGTTTATAGTGAGTCTTGGTCGAGAAATATCCATCAAGTTTCTAAATCACCACATCCAAGAAGATGACCTCTTGTCTACCAATTGTATGGGTAAACTTAAGATTTAAATCGAGCGTATTGATCCAAAGGAGAAAGGCCTGAAGTGATTCCTCTGATCCTTGCCAGATGATCAGCACGTCGTCAATATATCTCTTCCATAAACCTATGGAGGAGATGAAAGGGTTGCTGGCATCCTGAATATACTTATGTTCAAAATCGTGAACATACAGGCCTGCCACACTTGGGGCAAAAGTACTCCCCATTGAAGTTCCGGTAGACTGGAGAAACAACTTCCCTTTAAATTCAAAGAAGTTCTTCTTGAGAGCCAGAGTAGCACATTTAAGGATGAATTCCTTGGGTGTATTATACTCCCAAATAGTGGCATCTAGAGCTTCCCCCAGGACTCTGATGGTATCATCCTGGGGAATACTAGTGTAAAGGCTTTCAATATCTAATGTCACCAGTATTGTTTCATCCATGTCACATTGTAAATTTTGTAAGAGATTCAGCAGATTTTTTGTATCCCTCAAATATGTTGGCGTTTGTTGAACTAAAGGTTTTAAAGAATGGTCACAAAAACGTGACAATGGCTCCAGAAGGGAGCCAATGCCTGAGACAATAGGCCGACCCGGAGGGGGTATCTTGTCTTTATGTATTTTAGGCAGCGTATAAAAATAAGGCACGACGCCATCACCCTCCGTCAGAAAGTCTGCCTCATGTCTCGAAATGTGACCATCATCCACTGCTTCCAGGACCAGCTCTTTAATGCACTTTTTTAGTTCTGAAGATGGATCGAAGTTAGTGGTTGATAATTTTTTGTCTCACCCAGCAACCGTAGGCATTTATGTTCATAATCAGTGGTATTAAGAATTACCACTGCACCGCCTTTGTCAGCAGGTTTAATGGTAATAGTGGAATTACCCTTTAGTTGTTCAAGGGCCTGAAACTCACTTGCACTCAGATTCTTAAAAGTGGTTGGTTCTGTTAGGTTTTCGATTTCATTAAAAACTGCCTGCTCAAAGGTAGTGATCTCTGCTGGTACAGTGTGAGGAGGAGGAGTAAAAGAAGATTTTATTCTCAGGGTAGTGTCCCCTGCATTCTGATTCTGGATCTCCGTCTCCTTCCCTTCAAAAACGCTCTTAGTTTCAATTTTCGAAAAAAATTCGAAAGTTCACAGTGTAAGCGAAACTTGTCCAGACGGGCTGTAGGAACAAACCCCAACCCCTTTTCCAGTACTCTAGTTTCTACATCCGATAGAGTCACATTTGAAAGATTCACAATCAGACTCCCTGAGCACTCGTGCCTGCTTGTGGTTGTTTGCTCCGGGTGTGGTTGCCCACTACGTCGTCTTGTTCCCACCGTACTTCTGTTTGTCCTCTCCTCTTGCCCCTTCCCCTTCTGCCCCTCTCTAAAAAGGTGGCCCATAAGGGTTAGGCTGATACATCTGATTCGGTGCGAAACCCGGGTTCCAACCCATAGGAGGCATATGAGGATATTGATAATGCATGGGGTGGACGCTTCCCCCTCCTTGCATTGGATAATGCGACCACATCGGTTGCTGAAAAAAAGGAGGGCGAGTCCTGCCTCTCATACCTCCCCTCTGTTTATATTTATAGCTGCCGCTACTTGAGTTGCTGCTATTAGAGGAGTTTTCATCTGAGCTTTCTGTACCTGAATGTGATTTATTGGAGGGTGTATAAGCTTCATCCGCGTAAGGATACACCTTATTGAAGGCGAATTTTTTAAGATCTTTCTGAAATTGAGCTACTTTGGTTTGAGTGAGGTTGTCTTTATATTCATTAATGTCTTTGTTGATATCATCCAGTCTTTTTTTATATCCGGTAAGTGTGGTCTTAAAGTGGGTTTCAGTTTGTACAATCTCCACCATTATAGCTTCAGACAGTCTGACTGCTGTTTTAATAATCAGAACAAGCCAGTCGCGTGTGCATCGCCACGCGATCATGGCCCACTCTTTTCTAAAAAGAGCATCTTCAAGGAAAATCCTTGGTGCATTAGTTACCAGTAAGCCTCTGGGTGCTGTATTAGTCCGTAAGTATTCCGTCAGGATTGTGCCATGCAAAATTGTACGTATTCTGTTTTTCTTAAGTTCTGAAAGTTGGTCCCACTCACTAGTGTGAGTAATGGCCTGTGAGATGGAGGGGTCCGCAAACAAAGATGGCCGTGCTAAGATAGCATCAACCTCAGACTCTGAGTATGTAAGACCAAAGTTGGCCATCTTGGGCCCTTGGGCCGTAAAGCAAAAAGAGGTAAAGCAAGGTATAGTAATAGCAGTAGAGAATAATAGCTTAGGTCTAGTACTTTCGTTAATCAGATATGATCTAATTCGTATTGGCTTTTACTTAAAGTCAGCAACTCTCACAGCTATGCGCTGCAATTAATATACAAAACAAAAGGAGAGGAAGGGAAAATATCGGACACTCCTACTCCCCTCAAGCTAAATCAGGTAAACAACAAAGGAGTGTGACACTAATACAAGAAGAGCACACATATATCCTTCTTAACTATAGTGTTAACTAATCAGAAAAAAACCACCTTAGGTTTTTCTGAAAGCCCTCACTCACCAACCTGGTTGGTGACATGCTTCATCATCGGGCCCCACCAGGAGTGGCCGAATGCCACCCTAGTGTGCTACGACGCCAGTGTTACTGCGGAGCTGGTTGAGAGATAGGTGAAAAGTGAAATAAGTGAATTTAAAAAGTCCAAATTGTAACAAAAAATCTTTTATTTATTTTGCCAATTAGACGTGATTAAAAACAAGTGTGAGATAAAGGACCAAATTAAAAGTCCATTTTTATCCCCAAAGTGTAGGTCAACATGTTTCTGCCTTTAAGTGACCGTTCGTCAGGCATTCGTCAGGACCAAAAGTGTGGTGAATCAACCCGGCGGTATGGGCGCACTAAGGCCCACCCTAACCAAGGATTGCTAGTGTAAAAAATCAAAACACTAAAAAGATTCCCTCTATTTAAAGCGGAACCGAGTTTATTCTGCAAAAAATGCAAAACGGACAAACAAACAAATAGGAGACAAAAAACAACAAAGGATTATTTCAATATGCCCTAGATGGTTGTTATAACAAGAATAACATGTTATGGTGCTCCTCGGGGTGCTAAGATAGCCATAACTCGAACACGAGTGTCAAAAATTGTGATCTCGTGCACCTACTCAATTTACATGAGTGCCGTGAAACATCAAAGGACCACAGTCCCTCGTCACGCCAAATGGCGTGAATTATAAAAACCAAATGGTGAGCAAAGAACCATTCAAATGCCCCGTAAAAAATTACTGACTACTACGTGTACTATACCTAGATAATCCGATGGACATGGTGCTCGTAGGGCAAGAAAAGTAACGTTAATTGATTAGTAACAATTCTTACAGTTGGTGCTAACACTCAATGCACCATAGGTCTCGGGAAAGGGGTGATGACGCATTGGCACAACCTAAAAAATGAGCAATAAGTAAAAACAAAATTGAAATGGAAATGCCTAATGGAAACCACAAAACATCAGAGCGTACTCATCTTATGGAAAGTGTGACTCACGCCCTGTCCGCCAGGCACCCGTTTGGAACCTAGGAGAAGTCTCTCTAACCGGACCCCGAAGATCGTCCGTGACCCGAATGAACGTCATTAATAAAGCCCCGGAAGAAAAGGGGCTCATTACAGAACGAGCGCGAAGCTCGGGGTGGGCGTGGTTACTGCCGTGAGCTGCACCAACCATCGACATTCAAGTTAGATTGCCCAGTAAAAAGGAACCAATCAACGAGGACGCTGTCTTTAAAAAAATGGTTGGCTGATAGCCAGTCAGAAGGGATGAAGGAAAGTTATTCCTCACTACTCCAATCAGGAAGAGGATAGCATCTCAGAATGACTCGACTGAAGCAGGCGTTGTCAAGGCAACGGACAACAAGGGAGAATATATACTTATAAAATGTAAACATCACCCGGAAGAATGATCTCATAAGTGTGATTAACATAATTATTACTCAGCAACGGAGCAACAACCAAGGGTTTATACAGTCAATGGACCACTCGAAAAGGACTCAAACATGAAAATTAAAATTAAAAATTACAAAGAGTCTTAAAAATGTTAATTTGAATGCCATACAAGGAGATGATGTAAGAAAAGTGCCACAATTCTCCAAACGGGAGAGGCACGAAGCCTCCAAGTGACTGGTTAACATTCAAGATGTCAAGGCAAAATGCGCAAAACCACAGAAGGAATATTAATGTCACCATAAATCTGAATATAGACAGAACGACCGTCATTATTGCATAAGGGAATTAGCAAAATGTTGTCAAGCCAATATACCCCTTCATAATGAACTCAGTCATAAAGACAAATTTTAAGGAAATTCTTTTATACACACAAGACTAGTATTGAGTTCAAAGAAGGTCCAGTCGGCCACTTAAGACAAAACCAAACATAAAAAGATATTACAAACGAGGGTATGAAAGCCTAATAATGGGTGCTTAAGAAATCGCCACAACGAGTTCAGAACAAAGGAGTCAGAACAAGGAATTCAGAACCCAAAATTCATAACAGCAATAGATTCATGCCATAATTCACTGTAATCAACAGAGTGTTAGAGATGTCGCATTACAGCGTAAAAAAGGGGGTGGGTCGCATTTCAGCATAAAAAAGGGGAGGGGAGAGGCCAAAGGACTGTGTAAAAAGGGCCAAAAAACTGATAGGAGAGGGCCAAGAGATAATCACATGACCACGATCGTCTTCGTGACCAATTCCAGATTAGCAGATAATTACAGAAAATTAGTTCTGCATGACATTTGTCCACGGAATATGATCATTCAAACCTATTATATTTGTACCAAGAGGATAAACCCATCTTTGTTCGTTTTCAAAAAGGGCTTTCTGAATATTCCTTTTGCTGTTGACCTGTTCAATCACAGTCCACCTCATATCATTAGTTGTGTGGTTATATTGCAAAAAATGCTCACTCAATTTGGTTGTCTCTCGACCGCACCTAATATTGCTGCGATGATCACATATGCGTATTTTAATTTTACGCGTAGTCATTCCCACATATTGCAACCCACAAGGGCAGGTTATTAAGTATACCACATTGGTGGAGTTGCAATTAGTATGTGCTCTTTGTGTCCATACTTTATTTGGTTCGAGGTCTAAAGTTTTTGAATGTCGTGTGAGGTGGCAAATGCTACAGTTGGAGCACGGGTAATGACCTGTTACTCTGGGTAAGCCCCAAGCGTCAGTGACAGAAGGAAAGTTTTGCACTGTGGTTTCCCTTGGACGTGTGTTGACCAATGTATCCCTAAGACTACGGCCTCTTTTGAAAGAAAACAAAGGCTTCTCCCAGCTTCTGTTATTGCTGTTTATGATACGCCAATGTTTATTTATGATTTTCTTGACTGCGTTAGATGCAGAACTAAAGGTGGTGACACATGTCAAAGGTATTGAACTAGGCTCTTTCGGAAATTCTTCGAGGAGCACCTCCCTGGGCTGATGTCTTGCTCTTTTGTAACCCTTTGTAAGTATCTTATCAGGGTAACCTCGTTTCTTCAGTTTGCTTGTTAGGTCAGTGGCCTGTTGACGAAAATCAGCCAGTTGACTGCAATTCCTCCTTAGACGCAAAAATTGTCCGTATGGGAGATTCTCCCGCAAGGCCCTTGGATGGAAGCTAGTAAACTCCAAGAGGTTATTTCTCGCTGTCGGTTTATAGTGAGTCTTGGTCGAGAAATATCCATCAAGTTTCGAAATCACCACATCCAAGAAGATGACCTCTTGTCTACCAATTGTATGGGTAAACTTAAGATTTAAATCGAGCGTATTGATCCAAAGGAGAAAGGCCTGAAGTGATTCCTCTGATCCTTGCCAGATGATCAGCACGTCGTCAATATATCTCTTCCATAAACCTATGGAGGAGATGAAAGGGTTGCTGGCATCCTGAATATACTTATGTTCAAAATCGTGAACATACAGGCCTGCCACACTTGGGGCAAAAGTACTCCCCATTGAAGTTCCGGTAGACTGGAGAAACAACTTCCCTTTAAATTCAAAGAAGTTCTTCTTGAGAGCCAGAGTAGCACATTTAAGGATGAATTCCTTGGGTGTATTATACTCCCAAATAGTGGCATCTAGAGCTTCCCCCAGGACTCTGATGGTATCATCCTGGGGAATACTAGTGTAAAGGCTTTCAATATCTAATGTCACCAGTATTGTTTCATCCATGTCACATTGTAAATTTTGTAAGAGATTCAGCAGATTTTTAGTATCCCTCAAATATGTTGGCGTTTGTTGAACTAAAGGTTTTAAAAAATGGTCACAAAAACGTGACAATGGCTCCAGAAGGGAGCCAATGCCTGAGACAATAGGCCGACCCGGAGGGGGTATCTTGTCTTTATGTATTTTAGGCAGCGTATAAAAATAAGGAACGACGCCATCACCCTCCGTCAGAAAGTCTGCCTCATGTCTCGAAATGTGACCATCATCCACTGCTTCCAGGACCAGCTCTTTAATGCACTTTTTAGTTCTGAAGATGGATCCGAAGTTAGTGGTTGATAATTTTTTGTCTCACCCAGCAACCGTAGGCATTCATGTTCATAATCAGTGGTATTAAGAATTACCACTGCACCGCCTTTGTCAGCAGGTTTAATGGTAATAGTGGAATTACCCTTTAGTTGTTCAAGGGCCTGAAACTCACTTGCACTCAGATTCTTAAAAGTGGTTGGTTCTGTTAGGTTTTCGATTTCATTAAAAACTGCCTGCTCAAAGGTAGTGATCTCTGCTGGTACAGTGTGAGGAGGAGGAGTAAAAGAAGATTTTATTCTCAGGGTAGTGTCCCCTGCATTCTGATTCTGGATCTCCGTCTCCTTCCCTTCAAAAAACGCTCTTAGTTTCAATTTTCGAAAAAAATTCGAAAGTTCACAGTGTAAGCGAAACTTGTCCAGACGGGCTGTAGGAACAAAACTAAGCCCGGGCGTAGTTTGCGTAGTAGCACTTCACGTAGCTACGTGAAGTACAGCTTCAACTACACGTAGCTATGCAAATTGCGTAGTGCGTAGCTGTGTGCTTGACTGCACTGTACAATAATTACAAAAGCAAACTTGTACAGTGCAAGTTAAGATAAAATAAATATCTCTGTCTTTATATGCTAAAAATGCATATAGTCATTTCACCTAAAGTGAAAACAAAAAGTTAACAAGCAGTGAGAGAGGTGATGATTTTGGTATCCTCACTAACTTAGGAGAGAACCAACAACCAAGCAGATGTCTTGAAAACAAAAAGCACATCTTATTGAACGATTCTCCTAGGACCACCCCAAGCACAGTTATGGGCAAAAATACAATCCCAACCAAAGGCCCTGCAAAGCATTATGGGACGAGATTAGCAGTGGGCAGTGAATATTATAGTGTCCAATATCAAAATAATTCTACAAAGAGCTGCAGTTCAACTAGTCGTCACTGGGTGTCGTCCCTCAAGAGTAGAAATGCAAAAGTATTGAAAACCTTTCATGAAGCTTTTGCATTTGACTCGTGAGGGACGACACCCAGTGACGACTAGTTGAACTGCAACTCTTTGTAGAATTATTTTGATATTGGACACTATAATATTCACTGCCCACTGCTAATCTCGTCCCATAATGTCTTGCAGGGCCTTTGGTTGGGATTGTATTTTTGCCCATAATGTGCTTGGGGTGGTCCTAGGAGAAGGGACCACCATTGAATCGTTCACATGATATGCTTTTTGTGTTCAAAGCATCTGCTGGTCCTCCCCCTAGGTTAGGGGGACTCCCAAAATCATCACCTCTCTCATTGCTTGATATGTCAAAATTCATTTTTGTGAATTGGTTATATGCTTTTAGCATAAAAAATTGCTTTATCAAAGCATTTGAAGGAGTTTGTTATTATTATTAAGCCTGGGCGTAGTGCTAGCTGTGTGCTTGACTCACTGCACTGTACAATAATTACCAAAAGCAAACTTGTACAGTGCAAGTTAAGATAAAATAAATATCTCTGTCTTTATATGCTAAAATTGCATATAGTAATTTCACTAAAGTGAAAAACAAAAAGCAGTGAGAGAGGTGATGATTTTGGTATCCTCGCTAACTTAGGGAGAGAACCAAGCAGATGTCTTGAAAACAAAAAGCACATCTTATTGAATGATTAGGTGGTGGTCCCATCCTCTTAGGACCACCCCAAGCACAGTTATGGGCAAAAATACAATCCCAACCAAGGCCCTGCAAAGCATTATGGGACGAGATTAGCAGTGGGCAGTGAATATTATAGTGTCCAATATCAAAATAATTCTACAAAGAGCTGCAGTTCAACTAGTCGTCACTGGGTGTCGTCCCTCACGAGTCAAATGCAAAAGCTTCATGAAAGGTTTTCAATACTTTTGCATTTCACTCTTGAGGGACGACACCCAGTGACGACTAGTTGAACTGCAGCTCTTGTAGAATTATTTTGATATTGGACACTATAATATTCACTGCCCACTGCTAATCTCGTCCCATAATGCTTTGCAGGCCTTTAGCTGGGATTATGTTTTGCCCATACTGTGCTTGAGGTGGTCCTAGAGGAAAGGGACCACCATTGAATCGTTCACATGATATGCTTTTTGTGTTCAAGGCATCTGCTTGGTCCTCCCCTAGGTTAGGGGGACTCAAAATCATCACCTCTCTCATTGCTTGATATTTTATTGTCAACATTCATTTTTGTGAATTGGTTATATGCTTTTTAGCATAAAAAATTGCTTTATCAAAGCATTTGAAGGAGTTTATTATACTCCTGCTACGCTACGTTTATTAGTACAGTTATTCACTCTGCTACGTGCAATTTGCGTAGTGCGTAGTAGCACAAACTTTGCATGCTTCGTGAGCGTAGCAAAGTATTATGCCCAGGGTTAAACAAAACCCAACCCCTTTTCCAGTACTCTAGTTTCTACATCCGATAGAGTCACATTTGAAAGATTCACAATCAGACTCCCTGAGCACTCGTGCCTGCTTGTGGTTGTTTGCTCCGTGTGTGGTTGCCCACTACGTCGTCTTGTTCCCACCGTACTTCTGTTTGTCCTCTCCTCTTGCCCCTTCCCCTTCTGCCCCTCTCTAAAAAAGGTGGCCCATAAGGGTTAGGCTGATACATCTGATTCGGTGCGAAACCCGGGTTCCAACCCATAGGAGGCATATGAGGATATTGATAATGCATGGGGTGGACGCTTCCCCCTCCTTGCATTGGATAATGCGACCACATCGGTTGCTGAAAAAAGGAGGGCGAGTCCTGCCTCTCATACCTCCCCTCTGTTTATATTTATAGCTGCCGCTACTTGAGTTGCTGCTATTAGAGGAGTTTTCATCTGAGCTTTCTGTACCTGAATGTGATTTATTGGAGGGTGTATAAGCTTCATCCGCGTAAGGATACACCTTATTGAAGGCAAATTGTTTAAGATCTTTCTGAAATTGAGCTACTTTGGTTTGAGTGAGGTTGTCTTTATATTCATTAATGTCTTTGTTGATATCATCCAGTCTTTTTTTATATCCGGTAAGTGTGGTCTTAAAGTGGGTTTCAGTTTGTACAATCTCCACCATTATAGCTTCTGACAGTCTGACTGCTGTTTTAATAATCAGAACAGGCCAGTCGCGTGTGCATCGCCACGCGATCATGGCCCACTCTTTTCTAAAAAGAGCATCTTCAAGGAAAATCCTTGGTGCATTAGTTACCAGTAAGCCTCTGGGTGCTGTATTAGTCCGCAAGTATTCCGTCAGGATTGTGCCATGCAAAATTGTACGTATTCTGTTTTTCTTAAGTTCTGAAAGTTGGTCCCACTCACTAGTGTGAGTAATGGCCTGTGAGATGGAGGGGTCCGCAAACAAAGATGGGCGTGCTAAGATAGCATCAACCTCAGACTCTGAGTATGTAAGACCAAAGTTGGCCATCTTGGGCCCTTGGGCCGTAAAGCAAAAAGAGGTAAAGCAAGGTATAGTAATAGCAGTAGAGAATAATAGCTTAGGTCTAGTACTTTCGTTAATCAGATATGATCTAATTCGTATTGGCTTTTACTTAAAGTCAGCAACTCTCACAGCTATGCGCTGCAATTAATATACAAAACAAAAGGAGAGGAAGGGAAAATATCGGACACTCCTACTCCCCTCAAGCTAAATCAGGTAAACAACAAAGGAGTGTGACACTAATACAAGAAGAGCACACATATATCCTTCTTAACTATAGTGTTAACTAATCAGAAAAAAACCACCTTAGGTTTTTCTGAAAGCCCTCACTCACCAACCTGGTTGGTGACATGCTTCATCATCGGGCCCCACCAGGAGTGGCCGAATTCCACCCTAGTGTGCTACGACGCCAGTGTTACTGCGGAGCTGGTTGAGAGATAGGTGAAAAGTGAAATAAGTGAATTTAAAAAGTCCAAATTGTAACAAAAAATCTTTTATTTATTTTGCCAATTAGACGTGATTAAAAACAAGTGTGAGATATAGGACCAAATTAAAAGTCAATTTTTATCCCCAAAGTGTAGGTCAACATGTTTCTGCCTTTAAGTGACCGTTCGTCAGGCATTCGTCAGGACCAAAAGTGTGGTGAATAAACCCGGCGGTATGGGCGCACTAAGGCCCACCCTAACCAAGGATTGCTAGTGTAAAAAATCAAAACACTAAAAAGATTCCCTCTATTTAAAGCGGAACCGAGTTTATTCTGCAAAAAATGCAAAACGGACAAACAAACAAATAGGAGACAAAAAACAACAAAGGATTATTTCAATATGCCCTAGATGGTTGTTATAACAAGAATAACATGTTATGGTGCTCCTCGGGGTGCTAAGATAGCCATAACTCGAACACGAGTGTCAAAAATGGTGATCTCGTGCACCTACTCAATTTACATGAGTGCCGTGAAACATCAAAGGACCACAGTCCCTCGTCACGCCAAATGGCGTGAATTATAAAAACCAAATGGTGAGCAAAGAACCATTCAAATGCCCCGTAAAAAATTACTGACTACTACGTGTACTATACCTAGATAATCCGATGGACATGGTGCTCGTAGGGCAAGAAAAGTAACGTTAATTGATAAGTAACAATTCTTACAGTTGGTGCTAACACTCAATGCACCATAGGTCTCGAGAAAGGGGTGATGACGCATTGGCACAACCTAAAAAATGAGCAATAAGTAAAAACAAAATTGAAATGGAAATGCCTAATGGAAACCACAAAACATCAGAGCGTACTCATCTTATGGAAAGTGTGACTCACGCCCTGTCCGCCAGGCACCCGTTTGGAACCTAGGAGAAGTCTCTCTAACCGGACCCCGAAGATCGTCCGTGACCCGAATGAACGTCATTAATAAAGCCCCGGAAGAAAAGGGGCTCATTACAGAACGAGCGCGAAGCTCGGGGTGGGCGTGGTTACTGCCGTGAGCTGCACCAACCATCGGCATTCAAGTTAGATTGACCAGTAAAAAGGAACCAATCAACGAGGACGCTGTCTTTAAAAAAACAAAAGGTTGGCTGATAGCCAGTCAGAAGGGATGAAGGAAAGTTATTCCTCACTACTCCAATCAGGAAGAGGATAGCATCTCAGAATGACTCGACTGAAGCAGGCGTTGTCAAGGCAACGGACAACAAGGGAGAATATATACTTATAAAATGTAAACATCACCCGGAAGAATGATCTCATAAGTGTGATTAACATAATTATTACTCAGCAACGGAGCAACAACCAAGGGTTCATACAGTCAATGGACCACTCGAAAAGGACTCAATCATGAAAATTAAAATTAAAAATTACAAAGAGTCTCAAAAATGTTAATTTGAATGCCATACAAGGAGATGATGTAAGAAAAGTGCCACAATTCTCCAAACGGGAGAGGCACGAAGCCTCCAAGTGACTGGTTAACATTCAAGATGTCAAGGCAAAATGCGCAAAACCACAGAAGGAATATTAATGTCACCATAAATCTGAATATAGACAGAACGACCGTCATTATTGCATAAGGGAATTAGCAAAATGTTGTCAAACCAATATACCCCTTCAAAATGAACTCAGTCATAAAGACAAATTTTAAGGAAATTCTTATATACACACAAGACTAGTATTGAGTTCAAAGAAGGTCCAGTCGGCCACTTAAGACAAAACCAAACATAAAAAGATATTACAAACGAGGGTATGAAAGCCTAATAATGGGTGCTTAAGAAATCGCCACAACGAGTTCAGAACAAAGGAGTCAGAACAAGGAATTCAGAACCCAAAATTCATAACAGCAATAGATTCATGCCATAATTCACTGTAATCAACAGAGTGTTAGAGATGTCGCATTACAGCGTAAAAAAAGGGGGGTCGCATTTCAGCGTAAAAAAAGGGGAGGGGAGAGGCCAAAGGACTGTGTAAAAGGGCCAAAAACTGATAGGAGAGGGCCAAGAGATAATCACATGACCACGATCGTCTTCGTGATCAATTCCAGATTAGCAGATAATTACAGAAAATTAGTTCTGCATGACATTTGTCCACGGAATATGATCATTCAAACCTATTATATTTGTACCAAGACGATAAACCCATCTTTGTTCTTTTTCAAAAAGGGCTTTCTGAATATTCCTTTTGCTGTTGACCTGTTCAATCACAGTCCACCTCATATCATTAGTTGTGTGGTTATATTGCAAAAAATGCTCACTCAATTTGGTTGTCTCTCGACCGCACCTAATATTGCTGCGATGTTCACATATGCGTATTTTAATTTTACGCGTAGTCATTCCCACATATTGCAACCCACAAGGGCAGGTTATTAAGTATACCACATTGGTGGAGTTGCAATTAGTATGTGCTCTTTGTGTCCATACTTTATTTGGTTCGAGGTCTAAAGTTTTTGAATGTCGTGTGAGGTGGCAAATGCTACAGTTGGAGCACGGGTAATGACCTGTTACTCTGGGTAAGCCCCAAGCGTCAGTGACAGAAGGAAAGTTTTGCACTGTGGTTTCCCTTGGACGTGTGTTGACCAATGTATCCCTAAGACTACGGCCTCTTTTGAAAGAAAACAAAGGCTTCTCCCAGCTTCTGTTATTGCTGTTTATGATACGCCAATGTTTATTTATGATTTTCTTGACTGCGTTAGATGCAGAACTAAAGGTGGTGACACATGTCAAAGGTATTGAACTAGGCTCTTTCGGAAATTCTTCGAGGAGCACCTCCCTGGGCTGATGTCTTGCTCTTTTGTAACCCTTTGTAAGTATCTTATCAGGGTAACCTCGTTTCTTCAGTTTGCTTGTTAGGTCAGTGGCCTGTTGACGAAAATCAGCCAGTTGACTGCAATTCCTCCTTAGACGCAAAAATTGTCCGTATGGGAGATTCTCCCGCAAGGCCCTTGGATGGAAGCTAGTAAACTCCAAGAGGTTATTTCTCGCTGTCGGTTTATAGTGAGTCTTGGTCGAGAAATATGCATCAAGTTTCGAAATCACCACATCCAAGAAGATGACCTCTTGTCTACCAATTGTAGGGGTAAACTTAAGATTTAAATCGAGCGTATTGATCCAAAGGAGAAAGGCCTGAAGTGATTCCTCTGATCCTTGCCAGATGATCAGCACATCGTCAATATATCTCTTCCATAAACCTATGGAGGAGATGAAAGGGTTGCTGGCATCCTGAATATACTTATGTTCAAAATCGTGAACATACAGGCCTGCCACACTTGGGGCAAAAGTACTCCCCATTGAAGTTCCGGTAGACTGGAGAAACAACTTCCCTTTAAATTCAAAGAAGTTCTTCTTGAGAGCCAGAGTAGCACATTTAAGGATGAATTCCTTGGGTGTATTATACTCCCAAATAGTGGCATCTAGAGCTTCCCCCAGGACTCTGATGGTATCATCCTGGGGAATACTAGTGTAAAGGCTTTCAATATCTAATGTCACCAGTATTGTTTCATCCATGTCACATTGTAAATTTTGTAAGAGATTCAGCAGATTTTTAGTATCCCTCAAATATGTTGGCGTTTGTTGAACTAAAGGTTTTAAAGAATGGTCACAAAAACGTGACAATGGCTCCAGAAGGGAGCCAATGCCTGAGACAATAGGCCGACCCGGAGGGGGTATCTTGTCTTTATGTATTTTAGGCAGCGTATAAAAATAAGGCACGACGCCATCACCCTCCGTCAGAAAGTCTGCCTCATGTCTCGAAATGTGACCATCATCCACTGCTTCCAGGACCAGCTCTTTAATGCACTTTTTAGTTCTGAAGATGGATCGAAGTTAGTGGTTGATAATTTTTGTCTCACCCAGCAACCGTAGGCATTCATGTTCATAATCAGTGGTATTAAGAATTACCACTGCACCGCCTTTGTCAGCAGGTTTAATGGTAATAGTGGAATTACCCTTTAGTTGTTCAAGGGCCTGAAACTCACTTGCACTCAGATTCTTAAAAGTGGTTGGTTCTGTTAGGTTTTCGATTTCATTAAAAACTGCCTGCTCAAAGGTAGTGATCTCTGCTGGTACAGTGTGAGGAGGAGGAGTAAAAGAAGATTTTATTCTCAGGGTAGTGTCCCCTGCATTCTGATTCTGGATCTCCGTCTCCTTCCCTTCAAAAACGCTCTTAGTTTCAATTTTCGAAAAAAATTCGAAAGTTCACAGTGTAAGCGAAACTTGTCCAGACGGGCTGTAGGAACAAACCCCAACCCCTTTTCCAGTACTCTAGTTTCTACATCCGATAGAGTCACATTTGAAAGATTCACAATCAGACTCCCTGAGCACTCGTGCCTGCTTGTGGTTGTTTGCTCCGGGTGTGGTTGCCCACTACGTTGTCTTGTTCCCACCGTACTTCTGTTTGTCCTCTCCTCTTGCCCCTTCCCCTTCTGCCCCTCTCTAAAAAAGGTGGCCCATAAGGGTTAGGCTGATACATCTGATTCGGTGCGAAACCCGGGTTCCAACCCATAGGAGGCATATGAGGATATTGATAATGCATGGGGTGGACGCTTCCCCCTCCTTGCATTGGATAATGCGACCACATCGGTTGCTGAAAAAGGAGGGCGAGTCCTGCCTCTCATACCTCCCCTCTGTTTATATTTATAGCTGCCGCTACTTGAGTTGCTGCTATTAGAGGAGTTTTCATCTGAGCTTTCTGTACCTGAATGTGATTTATTGGAGGGTGTATAAGCTTCATCCGCGTAAGGATACACCTTATTGAAGGCGAATTTTTTAAGATCTTTCTGAAATTGAGCTACTTTTGTTTGAGTGAGGTTGTCTTTATATTCATTAATGTCTTTGTTGATATCATCCAGTCTTTTTTTATATCCGGTAAGTGTGGTCTTAAAGTGGGTTTCAGTTTGTACAATCTCCACCATTATAGCTTCAGACAGTCTGACTGCTGTTTTAATAATCAGAACAAGCCAGTCGCGTGTGCATCGCCACGCGATCATGGCCCACTCTTTTCTAAAAAGAGCATCTTCAAGGAAAATCCTTGGTGCATTAGTTACCAGTAAGCCTCTGGGTGCTGTATTAGTCCGCAAGTATTCCGTCAGGATTGTGCCATGCAAAATTGTACGTATTCTGTTTTTCTTAAGTTCTGAAAGTTGGTCCCACTCACTAGTGTGAGTAATGGCCTGTGAGATGGAGGGGTCCGCAAACAAAGATGGGCGTGCTAAGATAGCATCAACCTCAGACTCTGAGTATGTAAGACCAAAGTTGGCCATCTTGGGCCCTTGGGCCGTAAAGCAAAAAGAGGTAAAGCAAGGTATAGTAATAGCAGTAGAGAATAATAGCTTAGGTCTAGTACTTTCGTTAATCAGATATGATCTAATTCGTATTGGCTTTTACTTAAAGTCAGCAACTCTCACAGCTATGCGCTGCAATTAATATACAAAACAAAAGGAGAGGAAGGGAAAATATCGGACACTCCTACTCCCCTCAAGCTAAATCAGGTAAACAACAAAGGAGTGTGACACTAATACAAGAAGAGCACACATATATCCTTCTTAACTATAGTGTTAACTAATCAGAAAAAAACCACCTTAGGTTTTTCTGAAAGCCCTCACTCACCAACCTGGTTGGTGACATGCTTCATCATCGGGCCCCACCAGGAGTGGCCGAATGCCACCCTAGTGTGCTACGACACCAGTGTTACTGCGGAGCTGGTTGAGAGATAGGTGAAAAGTGAAATAAGTGAATTTAAAAAGTCCAAATTGTAACAAAAAATCTTTTATTTATTTTGCCAATTAGACGTGATTAAAAACAAGTGTGAGATAAAGGACCAAATTAAAAGTCCATTTTTATCCCCAAAGTGTAGGTCAACATGTTTCTGCCTTTAAGTGACCGTTCGTCAGGCATTCGTCAGGACCAAAAGTGTGGTGAATCAACCCGGCGGTATGGGCGCACTAAGGCCCACCCTAACCAAGGATTGCTAGTGTAAAAATCAAAACACTAAAAAGATTCCCTCTATTTAAAGCGGAACCGAGTTTATTCTGCAAAAAATGCAAAACGGACAAACAAACAAATAGGAGACAAAAAACAACAAAGGATTATTTCAATATGCCCTAGATGGTTGTTATAACAAGAATAACATGTTATGGTGCTCCTCGGGGTGCTAAGATAGCCATAACTCGAACACGAGTGTCAAAAATTGTGATCTCGTGCACCTACTCAATTTACATGAGTGCCGTGAAACATCAAAGGACCACAGTCCCTCGTCACGCCAAATGGCGTGAATTATAAAAACCAAATGGTGAGCAAAGAACCATTCAAATGCCCCGAAAAAATTACTGACTACTACGTGTACTATACCTAGATAATCCGATGGACATGGTGCTCGTAGGGCAAGAAAAGTAACGTTAATTGATAAGTAACAATTCTTACAGTTGGTGCTAACACTCAATGCACCATAGGTCTCGGGAAAGGGGTGATGACGCATTGGCACAACCTAAAAAATGAGCAATAAGTAAAAACAAAATTGAAATGGAAATGGAAATGCCTAATGGAAACCACAAAACATCAGAGCGTACTCATCTTATGGAAAGTTTTTCAGCAACCGATGTGGTCGCATTATCCAATGCAAGGAGGGGGAAGCGTCCACCCCATGCATTATCAATATCCTCATATGCCTCCTATGGGTTGGAACCCGGGATTCGCACCGAATCAGATGTATCAGCCTAACTCTTATGGGCCACCTTTTTTAGAGAGGGGCAGAAGGGGAAGGGGCAAGAGGAAAGGACAAACAGAAGTACGGTGGGAACAAGACGACGTAGTGGGCAACCACACCCGGAGCAAACAACCACAAGCAGGCACGAGTGCTCAGGGAGTCTGATTGTGAATCTTTCAAATGTGACTCTATCGGATGTAGAAACTAGAGTACTGGAAAAGGGGTTGGGTTTTGTTCCTACAGCCCGTCTGGACAAGTTTCGCTTACACTGTGAACTTTCGAATTTTTTCGAAAATTGAAACTAAGAGCGTTTTTGAAGGGAAGGAGACGGAGATCCAGAATCAGAATGCAGGGGACACTACCCTGAGAATAAAATCTTCTTTTACTCCTCCTCCTCACACTGTACCAGCAGAGATCACTACCTTTGAGCAGGCAGTTTTTAATGAAATCGAAAACCTAACAGAACCAACCACTTTTAAGAATCTGAGTGCAAGTGAGTTTCAGGCCCTTGAACAACTAAAGGGTAATTCCACTATTACCATTAAACCTGCTGACAAAGGCGGTGCAGTGGTAATTCTTAATACCACTGATTATGAACATGAATGCCTACGGTTGCTGGGTGAGACAAAAATTATCAACCACTAACTTCGGATCCATCTTCAGAACTAAAAAAGTGCATTAAAGAGCTGGTCCTGGAAGCAGTGGATGATGGTCACATTTCGAGACATGAGGCAGACTTTCTGACGGAGGGTGATGGCGTCGTGCCTTATTTTTATACGCTGCCTAAAATACATAAAGACAAGATACCCCCTCCGGGTCGGCCTATTGTCTCAGGCATTGGCTCCCTTCTGGAGCCATTGTCAAGTTTTTGTGACCATTTTTTAAAACCTTTAGTTCAACAAACGCCAACATATTTGAGGGATACTAAAAATCTGCTGAATCTCTTACAAAATTTACAATGTGACATGGATGAAACAATACTGGTGACATTAGATATTGAAAGCCTTTACACTAGTATTCCACAGGATGATACCATCAGAGTCCTGGGGGAAGCTCTAGATGCCACTATTTGGGAGTATAATACACCCAAGGAATTCATCCTTAAATGTGCTACTCTGGCTCTCAAGAAGAACTTCTTTGAATTTAAAGGGAAGTTGTTTCTCCAGTCTACCGGAACTTCAATGGGGAGTACTTTTGCCCCAAGTGTGGCAGGCCTGTATGTTCACGATTTTGAACATAAGTATATTCAGGATGCCAGCAACACTTTCATCTCCTCCATAGGTTTATGGAAGAGATATATTGACGACGTGCTGATCATCTGGCAAGGATCAGAGGAATCACTTCAGGCCTTTCTCCTTTGGATCAATACGCTCGATTTAAATCTTACGTTTACCAATACAATTGGTAGACAAGAGGTCATCTTCTTGGATGTGGTGATTTCGAAACTTGATGGATATTTCTCGACCAAGACTCACTATAAACCGACAGCGAGAAATAACCTCTTGGAGTTTACTAGCTTCCATCCAAGGGCCTTGCGGGAGAATCTCCCATACGGACAATTTTTGCGTCTAAGGAGGAATTGCAGTCAACTGGCTGATTTTCGTCAACAGGCCACTGACCTAACAAGCAAACTGAAGAAACGAGGTTACCCTGATAAGATACTTACAAAGGGTTACAAAAGAGCAAGACATCAGCCCAGGGAGGTGCTCCTCGAAGAATTTCCGAAAGAGCCTAGTTCAATACCTTTGACATGTGTCACCACCTTTAGTTCTGCATCTAACGCAGTCAAGAAAATCATAAATAAACATTGGCGTATCATAAACAGCAATAACAGAAGCTGGGAGAAGCCTTTGTTTTCTTTCAAAAGAGGCCGTAGTCTTAGGGATACATTGGTCAACACACGTCCAAGGGAAACCACAGTGCAAAACTTTCCTTCTGTCACCGACGCTTGGGGCTTACCCAGAGTAACAGGTCATTACCCGTGCTCCAACTGTAGCATTTGCCACCTCACACGACATTCAAAAACTTTAGACCTCGAACCAAATAAAGTATGGACACAAAGAGCACATACTAATTGCAACTCCACCAATGTGGTATACTTAATAACCTGCCCTTGTGGGTTGCAATATGTGGGAATGACTACGCGTAAAATTAAAATACGCATATGTGAACATCGCAGCAATATTAGGTGCGGTCGAGAGACAACCAAATTGAGTGAGCATTTTTTGCAATATAACCACACAACTAATGATATGAGGTGGACTGTGATTGAACAGGTCAACAGCAAAAGGAATATTCAGAAAGCCCTTTTTGAAAAAGAACAAAGATGGGTTTATCGTCTTGGTACAAATATAATAGGTTTGAATGATCATATTCCGTGGACAAATGTCATGCAGAACTAATTTTCTGTAATTATCTGCTAATCTGGAATTGGTCACGAAGACGATCGTGGTCATGTGATTATCTCTTGGCCCTCTCCTATCAGTTTTTTGGCCCTTTTTACACAGTCCTTTGGCCTCTCCCCCTCCCCCTTTTTTTACGCTGAAATGCGACCCCCCCTTTTTTACGCTGTAATGCGACATCTCTAACACTCTGTTGATTACAGTGAATTATGGCATGAATCTATTGCTGTTATGAATTTTGGGTTCTGAATTCCTTGTTCTGACTCCTTTGTTCTGAACTCGTTGTGGCGATTTCTTAAGCACCCATTATTAGGCTTTCATACCCTCGTTTGTAATATCTTTTTATGTTTGGTTTTGTCTTAAGTGGCCGACTAGACCTTCTTTGAACTCAATACTAGTCTTGTGTGTATATAAGAATTTCCTTAAAATTTGGCTTTATGACTGAGTTCATTATGAAGGGGTATATTGGCTTGACAACATTTTGCTAATTCCCTTATGCAATAATGACGGTCGTTCTGTCTATATTCAGATTTATGGTAACATTAATATTCCTTCTGTGGTTTTGCGCATTTTGCCTTGACATCTTGAATGTTAACCAGTCACTTGGAGGCTTCGTGCCTCTCCCGTTTGGAGAATTGTGGCACTTTTCTTACATCATCTCCTTGTATGGCATTCAAATTAACATTTTTGAGACTCTTTGTAATTTTTAATTTTAATTTTCATGATTGAGTCCTTTTCGAGTGGTCCATTGACTGCATGAACCCTTGGTTGTTGCTCTGTTGCTGAGTAATAATTATGTTAATCACACTTATGAGATCATTCTTCCGGGTGATGTTTACATTTTATAAGTATATATTCTCCCTTGTTGTCCGTTGCCTTGACAACGCCTGCTTCAGTCGAGTCATTCTGAGATGCTATCCTCTTCCTGATTGGAGTAGTGAGGAATAACTTTCCTTCATCCCTTCTGACTGGCTATCAGCCAACCATTTTTTTAAAGACAGCGTCCTCGTTGATTGGTTCCTTTTTACTGGGCAATCTAACTTGAATGCCGATGGTTGGTGCAGCTCACGGCAGTAACCACGCCCACCCCGAGCTTCGCGCTCATTCTGTAATGAGCCCCTTTTCTTCCGGGGCTTTATTAATGACGTTCATTCGGGTCACGGACGATCTTCGGGGTCCGGTTAGAGAGACTTCTCCTAGGTTCCAAACGGGTGCCTGGCGGACAGGGCGTGAGTCACACTTTCCATAAGATGAGTACGCTCTGATGTTTTGTGGTTTCCATTAGGCATTTCCATTTCAATTTTGTTTTTACTTATTGCTCATTTTTTAGGTTGTGCCAATGCGTCATCACCCCTTTCCCGAGACCTATGGTGCATTGAGTGTTAGCACCAACTGTAAGAATTGTTACTTATCAATTAACGTTACTTTTCTTGCCCTACGAGCACCATGTCCATCGGATTATCTAGGTATAGTACACGTAGTAGTCAGTAATTTTTTACGGGGCATTTGAATGGTTCTTTGCTCACCATTTGGTTTTTATAATTCACGCCATTTGGCGTGACGAGGGACTGTGGTCCTTTGATGTTTCACGGCACTCATGTAAATTGAGTAGGTGCACGAGATCACAATTTTTGACACTCGTGTTCGAGTTATGGCTATCTTAGCACCCCGAGGAGCACCATAACATGTTATTCTTGTTATAACAACCATCTAGGGCATATTGAAATAATCCTTTGTTGTTTTTTGTCTCCTATTTGTTTGTTTGTCCGTTTTGCATTTTTTGCAGAATAAACTTGGTTCCGCTTTAAATAGAGGGAATCTTTTTAGTGTTTTGATTTTTTCCACTAGCAATCCTTGGTTAGGGTGGGCCTTAGTGCGCCCATACCGCCGGGTTGATTCACCACACTTTTGGTCCTGACGAATGCCTGACGAACGGTCACTTAAAGGCAGAAACATGTTGACCTACACTTTGGGGATAAAAATTGACTTTTAATTTGGTCCTTTATCTCACACTTGTTTTTAATCACGTCTAATTGGCAAAATAAATAAAAGATTTTTTGTTACAATTTGGACTTTTTAAATTCACTTATTTCACTTTTCACCTATCTCTCAACCAGCTCCGCAGTAACACTGGCGTCGTAGCACACTAGGGTGGCATTCGGCCACTCCTGGTGGGGCCCGATGATGAAGCATGTCACCAACCAGGTTGGTGAGTGAGGGCTTTCAGAAAAACCTAAGGTGGTTTTTTTCTGATTAGTTAACACTATAGTTAAGAAGGATATATGTGTGCTCTTCTTGTATTAGTGTCACACTCCTTTGTTGTTTACCTGATTTAGCTTGAGGGGAGTAGGAGTGTCCGATATTTTCCCTTCCTCTCCTTTTGTTTTGTATATTAATTGCAGCGCATAGCTGTGAGAGTTGCTGACTTTAAGTAAAAGCCAATACGAATTAGATCATATCTGATTAACGAAAGTACTAGACCTAAGCTATTATTCTCTACTGCTATTACTATACCTTGCTTTACCTCTTTTTGCTTTACGGCCCAAGGGCCCAAGATGGCCAACTTTGGTCTTACATACTCAGAGTCTGAGGTTGATGCTATCTTAGCACGCCCATCTTTGTTTGCGGACCCCTCCATCTCACAGGCCATTACTCACACTAGTGAGTGGGACCAACTTTCAGAACTTAAGAAAAACAGAATACGTACAATTTTGCATGGCACAATCCTGACGGAATACTTGCGGACTAATACAGCACCCAGAGGCTTACTGGTAACTAATGCACCAAGGATTTTCCTTGAAGATGCTCTTTTTAGAAAAGAGTGGGCCATGATCGCGTGGCGATGCACACGCGACTGGCTTGTTCTGATTATTAAAACAGCAGTCAGACTGTCTGAAGCTATAATGGTGGAGATTGTACAAACTGAAACCCACTTTAAGACCACACTTACCGGATATAAAAAAAGACTGGATGATATCAACAAAGACATTAATGAATATAAAGACAACCTCACTCAAACCAAAGTAGCTCAATTTCAGAAAGATCTTAAAAAATTCGCCTTCAATAAGGTGTATCCTTACGCGGATGAAGCTTATACACCCTCCAATAAATCACATTCAGGTACAGAAAGCTCAGATGAAAACTCCTCTAATAGCAGCAACTCAAGTAGCGGCAGCTATAAATATAAACAGAGGGGAGGTATGAGAGGCAGGACTCGCCCTCCTTTTTTTCAGCAACCGATGTGGTCGCATTATCCAATGCAAGGAGGGGGAAGCGTCCACCCCATGCATTATCAATATCCTCATATGCCTCCTATGGGTTGGAACCCGGGTTTCGCACCGAATCAGATGTATCAGCCTAACCCTTATGGGCCACCTTTTTTAGAGAGGGGCAGAAGGGGAAGGGGCAAGAGGAGAGGACAAACAGAAGTACGGTGGGAACAAGACGACGTAGTGGGCAACCACACCCGGAGCAAACAACCACAAGCAGGTACGAGTGCTCAGGGAGTCTGATTGTGAATCTTTCAAATGTGACTCTATCGGATGTAGAAACTAGAGTACTGGAAAAGGGGTTGGGTTTTGTTCCTACAGCCCGTCTGGACAAGTTTCGCTTACACTGTGAACTTTCGAATTTTTTTCGAAAATTGAAACTAAGAGCGTTTTTGAAGGGAAGGAGACGGAGATCCAGAATCAGAATGCAGGGGACACTACCCTGAGAATAAAATCTTCTTTTACTCCTCCTCCTCACACTGTACCAGCAGAGATCACTACCTTTGAGCAGGCAGTTTTTAATGAAATCGAAAACCTAACAGAACCAACCACTTTTAAGAATCTGAGTGCAAGTGAGTTTCAGGCCCTTGAACAACTAAAGGGTAATTCCACTATTACCATTAAACCTGCTGACAAAGGCGGTGCAGTGGTAATTCTTAATACCACTGATTATGAACATGAATGCCTACGGTTGCTGGGTGAGACAAAAAATTATCAACCACTAACTTCGGATCCATCTTCAGAACTAAAAAAGTGCATTAAAGAGCTGGTCCTGGAAGCAGTGGATGATGGTCACATTTCGAGACATGAGGCAGACTTTCTGACGGAGGGTGATGGCGTCGTGCCTTATTTTTATACGCTGCCTAAAATACATAAAGACAAGATACCCCCTCCGGGTCGGCCTATTGTCTCAGGCATTGGCTCCCTTCTGGAGCCATTGTCACGTTTTTGTGACCATTTTTTAAAACCTTTAGTTCAACAAACGCCAACATATTTGAGGGATACTAAAAATCTGCTGAATCTCTTACAAAATTTACAATGTGACATGGATGAAACAATACTGGTGACATTAGATATTGAAAGCCTTTACACTAGTATTCCCCAGGATGATACCATCAGAGTCCTGGGGGAAGCTCTAGATGCCACTATTTGGGAGTATAATACACCCAAGGAATTCATCCTTAAATGTGCTACTCTGGCTCTCAAGAAGAACTTCTTTGAATTTAAAGGGAAGTTGTTTCTCCAGTCTACCGGAACTTCAATGGGGAGTACTTTTGCCCCAAGTGTGGCAGGCCTGTATGTTCACGATTTTGAACATAAGTATATTCAGGATGCCAGCAACCCTTTCATCTCCTCCATAGGTTTATGGAAGAGATATATTGACGATGTGCTGATCATCTGGCAAGGATCAGAGGAATCACTTCAGGCCTTTCTCCTTTGGATCAATACGCTCAATTTAAATCTTAAGTTTACCCATACAATTGGTAGACAAGAGGTCATCTTCTTGGATGTGGTGATTTCGAAACTTGATGGATATTTCTCGACCAAGACTCACTATAAACCGACAGCGAGAAATAACCTCTTGGAGTTTACTAGCTTCCATCCAAGGGCCTTGCGGGAGAATCTCCCATACGGACAATTTTTGCGTCTAAGGAGGAATTGCAGTCAACTGGCTGATTTTCGTCAACAGGCCACTGACCTAACAAGCAAACTGAAGAAACGAGGTTACCCTGATAAGATACTTACAAAGGGTTACAAAAGAGCAAGACATCAGCCCAGGGAGGTGCTCCTCGAAGAATTTCCGAAAGAGCCTAGTTCAATACCTTTGACATGTGTCACCACCTTTAGTTCTGCATCTAACGCAGTCAAGAAAATCTTAAATAAACATTGGCGTATCATAAACAGCAATAACAGAAGCTGGGAGAAGCCTTTGTTTTCTTTCAAAAGAGGCCGTAGTCTTAGGGATACATTGGTCAACACACGTCCAAAGGAAACCACAGTGCAAAACTTTCCTTCTGTCACTGACGCTTGGGGCTTACCCAGAGTAACAGGTCATTACCCGTGCTCCAACTGTAGCATTTGCCACCTCACACGACATTCAAAAACTTTAGACCTCGAACCAAATAAAGTATGGACACAAAGAGCACATACTAATTGCAACTCCACCAATGTGGTATACTTAATAACCTGCCCTTGTGGGTTGCAATATGTGGGAATGACTACGCGTAAAATTAAAATACGCATATGTGAACATCGCAGGAATATTAGGTGCGGTCGAGAGACAACCAAATTGAGTGAGCATTTTTTGCAATATAACCACACAACTAATGATATGAGGTGGACTGTGATTGAACAGGTCAACAGCAAAAGGAATATTCAGAAAGCCCTTTTTGAAAAAGAACAAAGATGGGTTTATCGTCTTGGTACAAATATAATAGGTTTGAATGATCATATTCCGTGGACAAATGTCATGCAGAACTAATTTTCTGTAATTATCTGCTAATCTGGAATTGGTCACGAAGACGATCGTGGTCATGTGATTATCTCTTGGCCCTCTCCTATCAGTTTTTTGGCCCTTTATACACAGTCCTTTGGCCTCTCCCCCTCCCCTTTTTTATGCTGAAATGCGACCCCCCCTTTTTTTACGCTGTAATGCGACATCTCTAACACTCTGTTGATTACAGTGAATTATGGCATGAATCTATTGCTGTTATGAATTTTGGGTTCTGAATTCCTTGTTCTGACTCCTTTGTTCTGAACTCGTTGTGGCGATTTCTTAAGCACCCATTATTAGGCTTTCATACCCTCGTTTGTAATATCTTTTTATGTTTGGTTTTGTCTTAAGTGGCCGACTGGACCTTCTTTGAACTCAATACTAGTCTTGTGTGTATATAAGAATTTCCTTAAAATTTGTCTTTATGACTGAGTTCATTATGAAGGGGTATATTGGCTTGACAACATTTTGCTAATTCCCTTATGCAATAATGACGGTCGTTCTGTCTATATTCAGATTTATGGTGACATTAATATTCCTTCTGTGGTTTTGCGCATTTTGCCTTGACATCTTGAATGTTAACCAGTCACTTGGAGGCTTCGTGCCTCTCCCGTTTGGAGAATTGTGGCACTTTTCTTACATCATCTCCTTGTATGGCATTCAAATTAACATTTTTGAGACTCTTTGTAATTTTTAATTTTAATTTTCATGATTGAGTCCTTTTCGAGTGGTCCATTGACTGTATGAACCCTTGGTTGTTGCTCCGTTGCTGAGTAATAATTATGTTAATCACACTTATGAGATCATTCTTCCGGGTGATGTTTACATTTTATAAGTATATATTCTCCCTTGTTGTCCGTTGCCTTGACAACGCCTGCTTCAGTCGAGTCATTCTGAGATGCTATCCTCTTCCTGATTGGAGTAGTGAGGAATAACTTTCCTTCATCCCTTCTGACTGGCTATCAGCCAACCATTTTTTTAAAGACAGCGTCCTCGTTGATTGGTTCCTTTTTACTGGGCAATCTAACTTGAATGCCGATGGTTGGTGCAGCTCACGGCAGTAACCACGCCCACCCCGAGCTTCGCGCTCGTTCTGTAATGAGCCCCTTTTCTTCCGGGGCTTTATTAATGACGTTCATTCGGGTCACGGACGATCTTCGGGGTCCGGTTAGAGAGACTTCTCCTAGGTTCCAAACGGGTGCCTGGCGGACAGGGCGTGAGTCACACTTTCCATAAGATGAGTACGCTCTGATGTTTTGTGGTTTCCATTAGGAATTTCCATTTCAATTTTGTTTTTACTTATTGCTCATTTTTTAGGTTGTGCCAATGCGTCATCACCCCTTTCCCGAGACCTATGGTGCATTGAGTGTTAGCACCAACTGTAAGAATTGTTACTTATCAATTAACGTTACTTTTCTTGCCCTACGAGCACCATGTCCATCGGATTATCTAGGTATAGTACACGTAGTAGTCAGTAATTTTTTACGGGGCATTTGAATGGTTCTTTGCTCACCATTTGGTTTTTATAATTCACGCCATTTGGCGTGACGAGGGACTGTGGTCCTTTGATGT
Source organism: Calotriton arnoldi (assembly GCA_963921515.1). Lineage (NCBI taxonomy): Eukaryota > Metazoa > Chordata > Amphibia > Caudata > Salamandridae > Calotriton > Calotriton arnoldi. The sequence goes on along the minus strand of CAWUFW010014840.1, from coordinate 63,608 downwards.
TTCACGGCACTCATGTAAATTGAGTAGGTGCACGAGATCACAATTTTTGACACTCGTGTTCGAGTTATGGCTATCTTAGCACCCCGAGGAGCACCATAACATGTTATTCTTGTTATAACAACCATCTAGGGCATATTGAAATAATCCTTTGTTGTTTTTTGTCTCCTATTTGTTTGTTTGTCCGTTTTGCATTTTTTGCAGAATAAACTCGGTTCCGCTTTAAATAGAGGGAATCTTTTTAGTGTTTTGATTTTTTACACTAGCAATCCTTGGTTAGGGTGGGCCTTAGTGCGCCCATACCGCCGGGTTGATTCACCACACTTTTGGTCCTGACGAATGCCTGACGAACGGTCACTTAAAGGCAGAAACATGTTGACCTACACTTTGGGGATAAAAATGGACTTTTAATTTGGTCCTTTATCTCACACTTGTTTTTAATCACGTCTAATTGGCAAAATAAATAAAAGATTTTTTGTTACAATTTGGACTTTTTAAATTCACTTATTTCACTTTTCACCTATCTCTCAACCAGCTCCGCAGATAACACTGGCGTCGTAGCACACTAGGGTGGCATTCGGCCACTCCTGGTGGGGCCCGATGATGAAGCATGTCACCAACCAGGTTGGTGAGTGAGGGCTTTCAGAAAAACCTAAGGTGGTTTTTTTCTGATTAGTTAACACTATAGTTAAGAAGGATATATGTGTGCTCTTCTTGTATTAGTGTCACACTCCTTTGTTGTTTACCTGATTTAGCTTGAGGGGAGTAGGAGTGTCCGATATTTTCCCTTCCTCTCCTTTTGTTTTGTATATTAATTGCAGCGCATAGCTGTGAGAGTTGCTGACTTTAAGTAAAAGCCAATACGAATTAGATCATATCTGATTAACGAAAGTACTAGACCTAAGCTATTATTCTCTACTGCTATTACTATACCTTGCTTTACCTCTTTTTGCTTTACGGCCCAAGGGCCCAAGATGGCCAACTTTGGTCTTACATACTCAGAGTCTGAGGTTGATGCTATCTTAGCACGCCCATCTTTGTTTGCGGACCCCTCCATCTCACAGGCCATTACTCACACTAGTGAGTGGGACCAACTTTCAGAACTTAAGAAAAACAGAATACGTACAATTTTGCATGGCACAATCCTGACGGAATACTTGCGGACTAATACAGCACCCAGAGGCTTACTGGTAACTAATGCACCAAGGATTTTCCTTGAAGATGCTCTTTTTAGAAAAGAGTGGGCCATGATCGCGTGGCGATGCACACGCGACTGGCTTGTTCTGATTATTAAAACAGCAGTCAGACTGTCTGAAGCTATAATGGTGGAGATTGTACAAACTGAAACCCACTTTAAGACCACACTTACCGGATATAAAAAAAGACTGGATGATATCAACAAAGACATTAATGAATATAAAGACAACCTCACTCAAACCAAAGTAGCTCAATTTCAGAAAGATCTTAAAAAATTCGCCTTCAATAAGGTGTATCCTTACGCGGATGAAGCTTATACACCCTCCAATAAATCACATTCAGGTACAGAAAGCTCAGATGAAAACTCCTCTAATAGCAGCAACTCAAGTAGCGGCAGCTATAAATATAAACAGAGGGGAGGTATGAGAGGCAGGACTCGCCCTCCTTTTTTTCAGCAACCGATGTGGTCGCATTATCCAATGCAAGGAGGGGGAAGCGTCCACCCCATGCATTATCAATATCCTCATATGCCTCCTATGGGTTGGAACCCGGGTTTCGCACCGAATCAGATGTATCAGCCTAACCCTTATGGGCCACCTTTTTAGAGAGGGGCAGAAGGGGAAGGGGCAAGAGGAGAGGACAAACAGAAGTACGGTGGGAACAAGACGACGTAGTGGGCAACCACACCCGGAGCAAACAACCACAAGCAGGCACGAGTGCTCAGGGAGTCTGATTGTGAATCTTTCAAATGTGACTCTATCGGATGTAGAAACTAGAGTACTGGAAAAGGGGTTGGGTTTTGTTCCTACAGCCCGTCTGGACAAGTTTCGCTTACACTGTGAACTTTCGAATTTTTTTCGAAAATTGAAACTAAGAGCGTTTTTTGAAGGGAAGGAGACGGAGATCCAGAATCAGAATGCAGGGGACACTACCCTGAGAATAAAATCTTCTTTTACTCCTCCTCCTCACACTGTACCAGCAGAGATCACTACCTTTGAGCAGGCAGTTTTTAATGAAATCGAAAACCTAACAGAACCAACCACTTTTAAGAATCTGAGTGCAAGTGAGTTTCAGGCCCTTGAACAACTAAAGGGTAATTCCACTATTACCATTAAACCTGCTGACAAAGGCGGTGCAGTGGTAATTCTTAATACCACTGATTATGAACATGAATGCCTACGGTTGCTGGGTGAGACAAAAAATTATCAACCACTAACTTCGGATCCATCTTCAGAACTAAAAAAGTGCATTAAAGAGCTGGTCCTGGAAGCAGTGGATGATGGTCACATTTCGAGACATGAGGCAGACTTTCTGACGGAGGGTGATGGCGTCGTGCCTTATTTTTATACGCTGCCTAAAATACATAAAGACAAGATACCCCCTCCGGGTCGGCCTATTGTCTCAGGCATTGGCTCCCTTCTGGAGCCATTGTCACGTTTTTGTGACCATTTTTTAAAACCTTTAGTTCAACAAACGCCAACATATTTGAGGGATACTAAAAATCTGCTGAATCTCTTACAAAATTTACAATGTGACATGGATGAAACAATACTGGTGACATTAGATATTGAAAGCCTTTACACTAGTATTCCCCAGGATGATACCATCAGAGTCCTGGGGGAAGCTCTAGATGCCACTATTTGGGAGTATAATACACCCAAGGAATTCATCCTTAAATGTGCTACTCTGGCTCTCAAGAAGAACTTCTTTGAATTTAAAGGGAAGTTGTTTCTCCAGTCTACCGGAACTTCAATGGGGAGTACTTTTGCCCCAAGTGTGGCAGGCCTGTATGTTCACGATTTTGAACATAAGTATATTCAGGATGCCAGCAACCCTTTCATCTCCTCCATAGGTTTATGGAAGAGATATATTGACGATGTGCTGATCATCTGGCAAGGATCAGAGGAATCACTTCAGGCCTTTCTCCTTTGGATCAATACGCTCAATTTAAATCTTAAGTTTACCCATACAATTGGTAGACAAGAGGTCATCTTCTTGGATGTGGTGATTTCGAAACTTGATGGATATTTCTCGACCAAGACTCACTATAAACCGACAGCGAGAAATAACCTCTTGGAGTTTACTAGCTTCCATCCAAGGGCCTTGCGGGAGAATCTCCCATACGGACAATTTTTGCGTCTAAGGAGGAATTGCAGTCAACTGGCTGATTTTCGTCAACAGGCCACTGACCTAACAAGCAAACTGAAGAAACGAGGTTACCCTGATAAGATACTTACAAAGGGTTACAAAAGAGCAAGACATCAGCCCAGGGAGGTGCTCCTCGAAGAATTTCCGAAAGAGCCTAGTTCAATACCTTTGACATGTGTCACCACCTTTAGTTCTGCATCTAACGCAGTCAAGAAAATCTTAAATAAACATTGGCGTATCATAAACAGCAATAACAGAAGCTGGGAGAAGCCTTTGTTTTCTTTCAAAAGAGGCCGTAGTCTTAGGGATACATTGGTCAACACACGTCCAAAGGAAACCACAGTGCAAAACTTTCCTTCTGTCACTGACGCTTGGGGCTTACCCAGAGTAACAGGTCATTACCCGTGCTCCAACTGTAGCATTTGCCACCTCACACGACATTCAAAAACTTTAGACCTCGAACCAAATAAAGTATGGACACAAAGAGCACATACTAATTGCAACTCCACCAATGTGGTATACTTAATAACCTGCCCTTGTGGGTTGCAATATGTGGGAATGACTACGCGTAAAATTAAAATACGCATATGTGAACATCGCAGGAATATTAGGTGCGGTCGAGAGACAACCAAATTGAGTGAGCATTTTTTGCAATATAACCACACAACTAATGATATGAGGTGGACTGTGATTGAACAGGTCAACAGCAAAAGGAATATTCAGAAAGCCCTTTTTGAAAAAGAACAAAGATGGGTTTATCGTCTTGGTACAAATATAATAGGTTTGAATGATCATATTCCGTGGACAAATGTCATGCAGAACTAATTTTCTGTAATTATCTGCTAATCTGGAATTGGTCACGAAGACGATCGTGGTCATGTGATTATCTCTTGGCCCTCTCCTATCAGTTTTTTGGCCCTTTATACACAGTCCTTTGGCCTCTCCCCCTCCCCTTTTTTTATGCTGAAATGCGACCCCCCCCCCTTTTTTTACGCTGTAATGCGACATCTCTAACACTCTGTTGATTACAGTGAATTATGGCATGAATCTATTGCTGTTATGAATTTTGGGTTCTGAATTCCTTGTTCTGACTCCTTTGTTCTGAACTCGTTGTGGCGATTTCTTAAGCACCCATTATTAGGCTTTCATACCCTCGTTTGTAATATCTTTTTATGTTTGGTTTTGTCTTAAGTGGCCGACTGGACCTTCTTTGAACTCAATACTAGTCTTGTGTGTATATAAGAATTTCCTTAAAATTTGTCTTTATGACTGAGTTCATTATGAAGGGGTATATTGGCTTGACAACATTTTGCTAATTCCCTTATGCAATAATGACGGTCGTTCTGTCTATATTCAGATTTATGGTGACATTAATATTCCTTCTGTGGTTTTGCGCATTTTGCCTTGACATCTTGAATGTTAACCAGTCACTTGGAGGCTTCGTGCCTCTCCCGTTTGGAGAATTGTGGCACTTTTCTTACATCATCTCCTTGTATGGCATTCAAATTAACATTTTTGAGACTCTTTGTAATTTTTAATTTTAATTTTCATGATTGAGTCCTTTTCGAGTGGTCCATTGACTGTATGAACCCTTGGTTGTTGCTCCGTTGCTGAGTAATAATTATGTTAATCACACTTATGAGATCATTCTTCCGGGTGATGTTTACATTTTATAAGTATATATTCTCCCTTGTTGTCCGTTGCCTTGACAACGCCTGCTTCAGTCGAGTCATTCTGAGATGCTATCCTCTTCCTGATTGGAGTAGTGAGGAATAACTTTCCTTCATCCCTTCTGACTGGCTATCAGCCAACCATTTTTTTAAAGACAGCGTCCTCGTTGATTGGTTCCTTTTTACTGGGCAATCTAACTTGAATGCCGATGGTTGGTGCAGCTCACGGCAGTAACCACGCCCACCCCGAGCTTCGCGCTCGTTCTGTAATGAGCCCCTTTTCTTCCGGGGCTTTATTAATGACGTTCATTCGGGTCACGGACGATCTTCGGGGTCCGGTTAGAGAGACTTCTCCTAGGTTCCAAACGGGTGCCTGGCGGACAGGGCGTGAGTCACACTTTCCATAAGATGAGTACGCTCTGATGTTTTGTGGTTTCCATTAGGAATTTCCATTTCAATTTTGTTTTTACTTATTGCTCATTTTTTAGGTTGTGCCAATGCGTCATCACCCCTTTCCCGAGACCTATGGTGCATTGAGTGTTAGCACCAACTGTAAGAATTGTTACTTATCAATTAACGTTACTTTTCTTGCCCTACGAGCACCATGTCCATCGGATTATCTAGGTATAGTACACGTAGTAGTCAGTAATTTTTTACGGGGCATTTGAATGGTTCTTTGCTCACCATTTGGTTTTTATAATTCACGCCATTTGGCGTGACGAGGGACTGTGGTCCTTTGATGTTTCACGGCACTCATGTAAATTGAGTAGGTGCACGAGATCACAATTTTTGACACTCGTGTTCGAGTTATGGCTATCTTAGCACCCCGAGGAGCACCATAACATGTTATTCTTGTTATAACAACCATCTAGGGCATATTGAAATAATCCTTTGTTGTTTTTTGTCTCCTATTTGTTTGTTTGTCCGTTTTGCATTTTTTGCAGAATAAACTCGGTTCCGCTTTAAATAGAGGGAATCTTTTTAGTGTTTTGATTTTTTACACTAGCAATCCTTGGTTAGGGTGGGCCTTAGTGCGCCCATACCGCCGGGTTGATTCACCACACTTTTGGTCCTGACGAATGCCTGACGAACGGTCACTTAAAGGCAGAAACATGTTGACCTACACTTTGGGGATAAAAATGGACTTTTAATTTGGTCCTTTATCTCACACTTGTTTTTAATCACGTCTAATTGGCAAAATAAATAAAAGATTTTTTGTTACAATTTGGACTTTTTAAATTCACTTATTTCACTTTTCACCTATCTCTCAACCAGCTCCGCAGAAACACTGGCGTCGTAGCACACTAGGGTGGCATTCGGCCACTCCTGGTGGGGCCCGATGATGAAGCATGTCACCAACCAGGTTGGTGAGTGAGGGCTTTCAGAAAAACCTAAGGTGGTTTTTTTCTGATTAGTTAACACTATAGTTAAGAAGGATATATGTGTGCTCTTCTTGTATTAGTGTCACACTCCTTTGTTGTTTACCTGATTTAGCTTGAGGGGAGTAGGAGTGTCCGATATTTTCCCTTCCTCTCCTTTTGTTTTGTATATTAATTGCAGCGCATAGCTGTGAGAGTTGCTGACTTTAAGTAAAAGCCAATACGAATTAGATCATATCTGATTAACGAAAGTACTAGACCTAAGCTATTATTCTCTACTGCTATTACTATACCTTGCTTTACCTCTTTTTGCTTTACGGCCCAAGGGCCCAAGATGGCCAACTTTGGTCTTACATACTCAGAGTCTGAGGTTGATGCTATCTTAGCACGCCCATCTTTGTTTGCGGACCCCTCCATCTCACAGGCCATTACTCACACTAGTGAGTGGGACCAACTTTCAGAACTTAAGAAAAACAGAATACGTACAATTTTGCATGGCACAATCCTGACGGAATACTTGCGGACTAATACAGCACCCAGAGGCTTACTGGTAACTAATGCACCAAGGATTTTCCTTGAAGATGCTCTTTTTAGAAAAGAGTGGGCCATGATCGCGTGGCGATGCACACGCGACTGGCTTGTTCTGATTATTAAAACAGCAGTCAGACTGTCTGAAGCTATAATGGTGGAGATTGTACAAACTGAAACCCACTTTAAGACCACACTTACCGGATATAAAAAAAGACTGGATGATATCAACAAAGACATTAATGAATATAAAGACAACCTCACTCAAACCAAAGTAGCTCAATTTCAGAAAGATCTTAAAAAATTCGCCTTCAATAAGGTGTATCCTTACGCGGATGAAGCTTATACACCCTCCAATAAATCACATTCAGGTACAGAAAGCTCAGATGAAAACTCCTCTAATAGCAGCAACTCAAGTAGCGGCAGCTATAAATATAAACAGAGGGGAGGTATGAGAGGCAGGACTCGCCCTCCTTTTTTTCAGCAACCGATGTGGTCGCATTATCCAATGCAAGGAGGGGGAAGCGTCCACCCCATGCATTATCAATATCCTCATATGCCTCCTATGGGTTGGAACCCGGGTTTCGCACCGAATCAGATGTATCAGCCTAACCCTTATGGGCCACCTTTTTTAGAGAGGGGCAGAAGGGGAAGGGGCAAGAGGAGAGGACAAACAGAAGTACGGTGGGAACAAGACGACGTAGTGGGCAACCACACCCGGAGCAAACAACCACAAGCAGGTACGAGTGCTCAGGGAGTCTGATTGTGAATCTTTCAAATGTGACTCTATCGGATGTAGAAACTAGAGTACTGGAAAAGGGGTTGGGTTTTGTTCCTACAGCCCGTCTGGACAAGTTTCGCTTACACTGTGAACTTTCGAATTTTTTTCGAAAATTGAAACTAAGAGCGTTTTTGAAGGGAAGGAGACGGAGATCCAGAATCAGAATGCAGGGGACACTACCCTGAGAATAAAATCTTCTTTTACTCCTCCTCCTCACACTGTACCAGCAGAGATCACTACCTTTGAGCAGGCAGTTTTTAATGAAATCGAAAACCTAACAGAACCAACCACTTTTAAGAATCTGAGTGCAAGTGAGTTTCAGGCCCTTGAACAACTAAAGGGTAATTCCACTATTACCATTAAACCTGCTGACAAAGGCGGTGCAGTGGTAATTCTTAATACCACTGATTATGAACATGAATGCCTACGGTTGCTGGGTGAGACAAAAAATTATCAACCACTAACTTCGGATCCATCTTCAGAACTAAAAAAGTGCATTAAAGAGCTGGTCCTGGAAGCAGTGGATGATGGTCACATTTCGAGACATGAGGCAGACTTTCTGACGGAGGGTGATGGCGTCGTGCCTTATTTTTATACGCTGCCTAAAATACATAAAGACAAGATACCCCCTCCGGGTCGGCATATTGTCTCAGGCATTGGCTCCCTTCTGGAGCCATTGTCACGTTTTTGTGACCATTTTTTAAAACCTTTAGTTCAACAAACGCCAACATATTTGAGGGATACTAAAAATCTGCTGAATCTCTTACAAAATTTACAATGTGACATGGATGAAACAATACTGGTGACATTAGATATTGAAAGCCTTTACACTAGTATTCCCCAGGATGATACCATCAGAGTCCTGGGGGAAGCTCTAGATGCCACTATTTGGGAGTATAATACACCCAAGGAATTCATCCTTAAATGTGCTACTCTGGCTCTCAAGAAGAACTTCTTTGAATTTAAAGGGAAGTTGTTTCTCCAGTCTACCGGAACTTCAATGGGGAGTACTTTTGCCCCAAGTGTGGCAGGCCTGTATGTTCACGATTTTGAACATAAGTATATTCAGGATGCCAGCAACCCTTTCATCTCCTCCATAGGTTTATGGAAGAGATATATTGACGATGTGCTGATCATCTGGCAAGGATCAGAGGAATCACTTCAGGCCTTTCTCCTTTGGATCAATACGCTCAATTTAAATCTTAAGTTTACCCATACAATTGGTAGACAAGAGGTCATCTTCTTGGATGTGGTGATTTCGAAACTTGATGGATATTTCTCGACCAAGACTCACTATAAACCGACAGCGAGAAATAACCTCTTGGAGTTTACTAGCTTCCATCCAAGGGCCTTGCGGGAGAATCTCCCATACGGACAATTTTTGCGTCTAAGGAGGAATTGCAGTCAACTGGCTGATTTTCGTCAACAGGCCACTGACCTAACAAGCAAACTGAAGAAACGAGGTTACCCTGATAAGATACTTACAAAGGGTTACAAAAGAGCAAGACATCAGCCCAGGGAGGTGCTCCTCGAAGAATTTCCGAAAGAGCCTAGTTCAATACCTTTGACATGTGTCACCACCTTTAGTTCTGCATCTAACGCAGTCAAGAAAATCTTAAATAAACATTGGCGTATCATAAACAGCAATAACAGAAGCTGGGAGAAGCCTTTGTTTTCTTTCAAAAGAGGCCGTAGTCTTAGGGATACATTGGTCAACACACGTCCAAAGGAAACCACAGTGCAAAACTTTCCTTCTGTCACTGACGCTTGGGGCTTACCCAGAGTAACAGGTCATTACCCGTGCTCCAACTGTAGCATTTGCCACCTCACACGACATTCAAAAACTTTAGACCTCGAACCAAATAAAGTATGGACACAAAGAGCACATACTAATTGCAACTCCACCAATGTGGTATACTTAATAACCTGCCCTTGTGGGTTGCAATATGTGGGAATGACTACGCGTAAAATTAAAATACGCATATGTGAACATCGCAGGAATATTAGGTGCGGTCGAGAGACAACCAAATTGAGTGAGCATTTTTTGCAATATAACCACACAACTAATGATATGAGGTGGACTGTGATTGAACAGGTCAACAGCAAAAGGAATATTCAGAAAGCCCTTTTTGAAAAAGAACAAAGATGGGTTTATCGTCTTGGTACAAATATAATAGGTTTGAATGATCATATTCCGTGGACAAATGTCATGCAGAACTAATTTTCTGTAATTATCTGCTAATCTGGAATTGGTCACGAAGACGATCGTGGTCATGTGATTATCTCTTGGCCCTCTCCTATCAGTTTTTTGGCCCTTTATACACAGTCCTTTGGCCTCTCCCCCTCCCCTTTTTTATGCTGAAATGCGACCCCCCCCTTTTTTACGCTGTAATGCGACATCTCTAACACTCTGTTGATTACAGTGAATTATGGCATGAATCTATTGCTGTTATGAATTTTGGGTTCTGAATTCCTTGTTCTGACTCCTTTGTTCTGAACTCGTTGTGGCGATTTCTTAAGCACCCATTATTAGGCTTTCATACCCTCGTTTGTAATATCTTTTTATGTTTGGTTTTGTCTTAAGTGGCCGACTGGACCTTCTTTGAACTCAATACTAGTCTTGTGTGTATATAAGAATTTCCTTAAAATTTGTCTTTATGACTGAGTTCATTATGAAGGGGTATATTGGCTTGACAACATTTTGCTAATTCCCTTATGCAATAATGACGGTCGTTCTGTCTATATTCAGATTTATGGTGACATTAATATTCCTTCTGTGGTTTTGCGCATTTTGCCTTGACATCTTGAATGTTAACCAGTCACTTGGAGGCTTCGTGCCTCTCCCGTTTGGAGAATTGTGGCACTTTTCTTACATCATCTCCTTGTATGGCATTCAAATTAACATTTTTGAGACTCTTTGTAATTTTTAATTTTAATTTTCATGATTGAGTCCTTTTCGAGTGGTCCATTGACTGTATGAACCCTTGGTTGTTGCTCCGTTGCTGAGTAATAATTATGTTAATCACACTTATGAGATCATTCTTCCGGGTGATGTTTACATTTTATAAGTATATATTCTCCCTTGTTGTCCGTTGCCTTGACAACGCCTGCTTCAGTCGAGTCATTCTGAGATGCTATCCTCTTCCTGATTGGAGTAGTGAGGAATAACTTTCCTTCATCCCTTCTGACTGGCTATCAGCCAACCATTTTTTTAAAGACAGCGTCCTCGTTGATTGGTTCCTTTTTACTGGGCAATCTAACTTGAATGCCGATGGTTGGTGCAGCTCACGGCAGTAACCACGCCCACCCCGAGCTTCGCGCTCGTTCTGTAATGAGCTCCTTTTCTTCCGGGGCTTTATTAATGACGTTCATTCGGGTCACGGACGATCTTCGGGGTCCGGTTAGAGAGACTTCTCCTAGGTTCCAAACGGGTGCCTGGCGGACAGGGCGTGAGTCACACTTTCCATAAGATGAGTACGCTCTGATGTTTTGTGGTTTCCATTAGGAATTTCCATTTCAATTTTGTTTTTACTTATTGCTCATTTTTTAGGTTGTGCCAATGCGTCATCACCCCTTTCCCGAGACCTATGGTGCATTGAGTGTTAGCACCAACTGTAAGAATTGTTACTTATCAATTAACGTTACTTTTCTTGCCCTACGAGCACCATGTCCATCGGATTATCTAGGTATAGTACACGTAGTAGTCAGTAATTTTTTACGGGGCATTTGAATGGTTCTTTGCTCACCATTTGGTTTTTATAATTCACGCCATTTGGCGTGACGAGGGACTGTGGTCCTTTGATGTTTCACGGCACTCATGTAAATTGAGTAGGTGCACGAGATCACAATTTTTGACACTCGTGTTCGAGTTATGGCTATCTTAGCACCCCGAGGAGCACCATAACATGTTATTCTTGTTATAACAACCATCTAGGGCATATTGAAATAATCCTTTGTTGTTTTTTGTCTCCTATTTGTTTGTTTGTCCGTTTTGCATTTTTTGCAGAATAAACTCGGTTCCGCTTTAAATAGAGGGAATCTTTTTAGTGTTTTGATTTTTTACACTAGCAATCCTTGGTTAGGGTGGGCCTTAGTGCGCCCATACCGCCGGGTTGATTCACCACACTTTTGGTCCTGACGAATGCCTGACGAACGGTCACTTAAAGGCAGAAACATGTTGACCTACACTTTGGGGATAAAAATGGACTTTTAATTTGGTCCTTTATCTCACACTTGTTTTTAATCACGTCTAATTGGCAAAATAAATAAAAGATTTTTTGTTACAATTTGGACTTTTTAAATTCACTTATTTCACTTTTCACCTATCTCTCAACCAGCTCCGCAGTAACACTGGCGTCGTAGCACACTAGGGTGGCATTCGGCCACTCCTGGTGGGGCCCGATGATGAAGCATGTCACCAACCAGGTTGGTGAGTGAGGGCTTTCAGAAAAACCTAAGGTGGTTTTTTTCTGATTAGTTAACACTATAGTTAAGAAGGATATATGTGTGCTCTTCTTGTATTAGTGTCACACTCCTTTGTTGTTTACCTGATTTAGCTTGAGGGGAGTAGGAGTGTCCGATATTTTCCCTTCCTCTCCTTTTGTTTTGTATATTAATTGCAGCGCATAGCTGTGAGAGTTGCTGACTTTAAGTAAAAGCCAATACGAATTAGATCATATCTGATTAACGAAAGTACTAGACCTAAGCTATTATTCTCTACTGCTATTACTATACCTTGCTTTACCTCTTTTTGCTTTACGGCCCAAGGGCCCAAGATGGCCAACTTTGGTCTTACATACTCAGAGTCTGAGGTTGATGCTATCTTAGCACGCCCATCTTTGTTTGCGGACCCCTCCATCTCACAGGCCATTACTCACACTAGTGAGTGGGACCAACTTTCAGAACTTAAGAAAAACAGAATACGTACAATTTTGCATGGCACAATCCTGACGGAATACTTGCGGACTAATACAGCACCCAGAGGCTTACTGGTAACTAATGCACCAAGGATTTTCCTTGAAGATGCTCTTTTTAGAAAAGAGTGGGCCATGATCGCGTGGCGATGCACACGCGACTGGCTTGTTCTGATTATTAAAACAGCAGTCAGACTGTCTGAAGCTATAATGGTGGAGATTGTACAAACTGAAACCCACTTTAAGACCACACTTACCGGATATAAAAAAAGACTGGATGATATCAACAAAGACATTAATGAATATAAAGACAACCTCACTCAAACCAAAGTAGCTCAATTTCAGAAAGATCTTAAAAAATTCGCCTTCAATAAGGTGTATCCTTACGCGGATGAAGCTTATACACCCTCCAATAAATCACATTCAGGTACAGAAAGCTCAGATGAAAACTCCTCTAATAGCAGCAACTCAAGTAGCGGCAGCTATAAATATAAACAGAGGGGAGGTATGAGAGGCAGGACTCGCCCTCCTTTTTTTCAGCAACCGATGTGGTCGCATTATCCAATGCAAGGAGGGGGAAGCGTCCACCCCATGCATTATCAATATCCTCATATGCCTCCTATGGGTTGGAACCCGGGTTTCGCACCGAATCAGATGTATCAGCCTAACCCTTATGGGCCACCTTTTTTAGAGAGGGGCAGAAGGGGAAGGGGCAAGAGGAGAGGACAAACAGAAGTACGGTGGGAACAAGACGACGTAGTGGGCAACCACACCCGGAGCAAACAACCACAAGCAGGTACGAGTGCTCAGGGAGTCTGATTGTGAATCTTTCAAATGTGACTCTATCAGATGTAGAAACTAGAGTACTGGAAAAGGGGTTGGGTTTTGTTCCTACAGCCCGTCTGGACAAGTTTCGCTTACACTGTGAACTTTCGAATTTTTTTCGAAAATTGAAACTAAGAGCGTTTTTGAAGGGAAGGAGACGGAGATCCAGAATCAGAATGCAGGGGACACTACCCTGAGAATAAAATCTTCTTTTACTCCTCCTCCTCACACTGTACCAGCAGAGATCACTACCTTTGAGCAGGCAGTTTTTAATGAAATCGAAAACCTAACAGAACCAACCACTTTTAAGAATCTGAGTGCAAGTGAGTTTCAGGCCCTTGAACAACTAAAGGGTAATTCCACTATTACCATTAAACCTGCTGACAAAGGCGGTGCAGTGGTAATTCTTAATACCACTGATTATGAACATGAATGCCTACGGTTGCTGGGTGAGACAAAAAATTATCAACCACTAACTTCGGATCCATCTTCAGAACTAAAAAAGTGCATTAAAGAGCTGGTCCTGGAAGCAGTGGATGATGGTCACATTTCGAGACATGAGGCAGACTTTCTGACGGAGGGTGATGGCGTCGTGCCTTATTTTTATACGCTGCCTAAAATACATAAAGACAAGATACCCCCTCCGGGTCGGCATATTGTCTCAGGCATTGGCTCCCTTCTGGAGCCATTGTCACGTTTTTGTGACCATTTTTTAAAACCTTTAGTTCAACAAACGCCAACATATTTGAGGGATACTAAAAATCTGCTGAATCTCTTACAAAATTTACAATGTGACATGGATGAAACAATACTGGTGACATTAGATATTGAAAGCCTTTACACTAGTATTCCCCAGGATGATACCATCAGAGTCCTGGGGGAAGCTCTAGATGCCACTATTTGGGAGTATAATACACCCAAGGAATTCATCCTTAAATGTGCTACTCTGGCTCTCAAGAAGAACTTCTTTGAATTTAAAGGGAAGTTGTTTCTCCAGTCTACCGGAACTTCAATGGGGAGTACTTTTGCCCCAAGTGTGGCAGGCCTGTATGTTCACGATTTTGAACATAAGTATATTCAGGATGCCAGCAACCCTTTCATCTCCTCCATAGGTTTATGGAAGAGATATATTGACGATGTGCTGATCATCTGGCAAGGATCAGAGGAATCACTTCAGGCCTTTCTCCTTTGGATCAATACGCTCAATTTAAATCTTAAGTTTACCCATACAATTGGTAGACAAGAGGTCATCTTCTTGGATGTGGTGATTTCGAAACTTGATGGATATTTCTCGACCAAGACTCACTATAAACCGACAGCGAGAAATAACCTCTTGGAGTTTACTAGCTTCCATCCAAGGGCCTTGCGGGAGAATCTCCCATACGGACAATTTTTGCGTCTAAGGAGGAATTGCAGTCAACTGGCTGATTTTCGTCAACAGGCCACTGACCTAACAAGCAAACTGAAGAAACGAGGTTACCCTGATAAGATACTTACAAAGGGTTACAAAAGAGCAAGACATCAGCCCAGGGAGGTGCTCCTCGAAGAATTTCCGAAAGAGCCTAGTTCAATACCTTTGACATGTGTCACCACCTTTAGTTCTGCATCTAACGCAGTCAAGAAAATCTTAAATAAACATTGGCGTATCATAAACAGCAATAACAGAAGCTGGGAGAAGCCTTTGTTTTCTTTCAAAAGAGGCCGTAGTCTTAGGGATACATTGGTCAACACACGTCCAAAGGAAACCACAGTGCAAAACTTTCCTTCTGTCACTGACGCTTGGGGCTTACCCAGAGTAACAGGTCATTACCCGTGCTCCAACTGTAGCATTTGCCACCTCACACGACATTCAAAAACTTTAGACCTCGAACCAAATAAAGTATGGACACAAAGAGCACATACTAATTGCAACTCCACCAATGTGGTATACTTAATAACCTGCCCTTGTGGGTTGCAATATGTGGGAATGACTACGCGTAAAATTAAAATACGCATATGTGAACATCGCAGGAATATTAGGTGCGGTCGAGAGACAACCAAATTGAGTGAGCATTTTTTGCAATATAACCACACAACTAATGATATGAGGTGGACTGTGATTGAACAGGTCAACAGCAAAAGGAATATTCAGAAAGCCCTTTTTGAAAAAGAACAAAGATGGGTTTATCGTCTTGGTACAAATATAATAGGTTTGAATGATCATATTCCGTGGACAAATGTCATGCAGAACTAATTTTCTGTAATTATCTGCTAATCTGGAATTGGTCACGAAGACGATCGTGGTCATGTGATTATCTCTTGGCCCTCTCCTATCAGTTTTTTGGCCCTTTATACACAGTCCTTTGGCCTCTCCCCCTCCCCTTTTTTATGCTGAAATGCGACCCCCCCCTTTTTTACGCTGTAATGCGACATCTCTAACACTCTGTTGATTACAGTGAATTATGGCATGAATCTATTGCTGTTATGAATTTTGGGTTCTGAATTCCTTGTTCTGACTCCTTTGTTCTGAACTCGTTGTGGCGATTTCTTAAGCACCCATTATTAGGCTTTCATACCCTCGTTTGTAATATCTTTTTATGTTTGGTTTTGTCTTAAGTGGCCGACTGGACCTTCTTTGAACTCAATACTAGTCTTGTGTGTATATAAGAATTTCCTTAAAATTTGTCTTTATGACTGAGTTCATTATGAAGGGGTATATTGGCTTGACAACATTTTGCTAATTCCCTTATGCAATAATGACGGTCGTTCTGTCTATATTCAGATTTATGGTGACATTAATATTCCTTCTGTGGTTTTGCGCATTTTGCCTTGACATCTTGAATGTTAACCAGTCACTTGGAGGCTTCGTGCCTCTCCCGTTTGGAGAATTGTGGCACTTTTCTTACATCATCTCCTTGTATGGCATTCAAATTAACATTTTTGAGACTCTTTGTAATTTTTAATTTTAATTTTCATGATTGAGTCCTTTTCGAGTGGTCCATTGACTGTATGAACCCTTGGTTGTTGCTCCGTTGCTGAGTAATAATTATGTTAATCACACTTATGAGATCATTCTTCCGGGTGATGTTTACATTTTATAAGTATATATTCTCCCTTGTTGTCCGTTGCCTTGACAACGCCTGCTTCAGTCGAGTCATTCTGAGATGCTATCCTCTTCCTGATTGGAGTAGTGAGGAATAACTTTCCTTCATCCCTTCTGACTGGCTATCAGCCAACCATTTTTTTAAAGACAGCGTCCTCGTTGATTGGTTCCTTTTTACTGGGCAATCTAACTTGAATGCCGATGGTTGGTGCAGCTCACGGCAGTAACCACGCCCACCCCGAGCTTCGCGCTCGTTCTGTAATGAGCTCCTTTTCTTCCGGGGCTTTATTAATGACGTTCATTCGGGTCACGGACGATCTTCGGGGTCCGGTTAGAGAGACTTCTCCTAGGTTCCAAACGGGTGCCTGGCGGACAGGGCGTGAGTCACACTTTCCATAAGATGAGTACGCTCTGATGTTTTGTGGTTTCCATTAGGAATTTCCATTTCAATTTTGTTTTTACTTATTGCTCATTTTTTAGGTTGTGCCAATGCGTCATCACCCCTTTCCCGAGACCTATGGTGCATTGAGTGTTAGCACCAACTGTAAGAATTGTTACTTATCAATTAACGTTACTTTTCTTGCCCTACGAGCACCATGTCCATCGGATTATCTAGGTATAGTACACGTAGTAGTCAGTAATTTTTTACGGGGCATTTGAATGGTTCTTTGCTCACCATTTGGTTTTTATAATTCACGCCATTTGGCGTGACGAGGGACTGTGGTCCTTTGATGTTTCACGGCACTCATGTAAATTGAGTAGGTGCACGAGATCACAATTTTTGACACTCGTGTTCGAGTTATGGCTATCTTAGCACCCCGAGGAGCACCATAACATGTTATTCTTGTTATAACAACCATCTAGGGCATATTGAAATAATCCTTTGTTGTTTTTTGTCTCCTATTTGTTTGTTTGTCCGTTTTGCATTTTTTGCAGAATAAACTCGGTTCCGCTTTAAATAGAGGGAATCTTTTTAGTGTTTTGATTTTTTACACTAGCAATCCTTGGTTAGGGTGGGCCTTAGTGCGCCCATACCGCCGGGTTGATTCACCACACTTTTGGTCCTGACGAATGCCTGACGAACGGTCACTTAAAGGCAGAAACATGTTGACCTACACTTTGGGGATAAAAATGGACTTTTAATTTGGTCCTTTATCTCACACTTGTTTTTAATCACGTCTAATTGGCAAAATAAATAAAAGATTTTTTGTTACAATTTGGACTTTTTAAATTCA
Organism: Calotriton arnoldi; assembly: GCA_963921515.1. NCBI lineage: Eukaryota > Metazoa > Chordata > Amphibia > Caudata > Salamandridae > Calotriton > Calotriton arnoldi. The sequence goes on along the minus strand of CAWUFW010014840.1, from coordinate 45,853 downwards.
CTTATTTCACTTTTCACCTATCTCTCAACCAGCTCCGCAGTAACACTGGCGTCGTAGCACACTAGGGTGGCATTCGGCCACTCCTGGTGGGGCCCGATGATGAAGCATGTCACCAACCAGGTTGGTGAGTGAGGGCTTTCAGAAAAACCTAAGGTGGTTTTTTTCTGATTAGTTAACACTATAGTTAAGAAGGATATATGTGTGCTCTTCTTGTATTAGTGTCACACTCCTTTGTTGTTTACCTGATTTAGCTTGAGGGGAGTAGGAGTGTCCGATATTTTCCCTTCCTCTCCTTTTGTTTTGTATATTAATTGCAGCGCATAGCTGTGAGAGTTGCTGACTTTAAGTAAAAGCCAATACGAATTAGATCATATCTGATTAACGAAAGTACTAGACCTAAGCTATTATTCTCTACTGCTATTACTATACCTTGCTTTACCTCTTTTTGCTTTACGGCCCAAGGGCCCAAGATGGCCAACTTTGGTCTTACATACTCAGAGTCTGAGGTTGATGCTATCTTAGCACGCCCATCTTTGTTTGCGGACCCCTCCATCTCACAGGCCATTACTCACACTAGTGAGTGGGACCAACTTTCAGAACTTAAGAAAAACAGAATACGTACAATTTTGCATGGCACAATCCTGACGGAATACTTGCGGACTAATACAGCACCCAGAGGCTTACTGGTAACTAATGCACCAAGGATTTTCCTTGAAGATGCTCTTTTTAGAAAAGAGTGGGCCATGATCGCGTGGCGATGCACACGCGACTGGCTTGTTCTGATTATTAAAACAGCAGTCAGACTGTCTGAAGCTATAATGGTGGAGATTGTACAAACTGAAACCCACTTTAAGACCACACTTACCGGATATAAAAAAAGACTGGATGATATCAACAAAGACATTAATGAATATAAAGACAACCTCACTCAAACCAAAGTAGCTCAATTTCAGAAAGATCTTAAAAAATTTGCCTTCAATAAGGTGTATCCTTACGCGGATGAAGCTTATACACCCTCCAATAAATCACATTCAGGTACAGAAAGCTCAGATGAAAACTCCTCTAATAGCAGCAACTCAAGTAGCGGCAGCTATAAATATAAACAGAGGGGAGGCATGAGAGGCAGGACTCGCCCTCCTTTTTTTCAGCAACCGATGTGGTCGCATTATCCAATGCAAGGAGGGGGAAGCGTCCACCCCATGCATTATCAATATCCTCATATGCCTCCTATGGGTTGGAACCCGGGTTTCGCACCGAATCAGATGTATCAGCCTAACCCTTATGGGCCACCTTTTTTAGAGAGGGGCAGAAGGGGAAGGGGCAAGAGGAGAGGACAAACAGAAGTACGGTGGGAACAAGACGACGTAGTGGGCAACCACACCCGGAGCAAACAACCACAAGCAGGCACGAGTGCTCAGGGAGTCTGATTGTGAATCTTTCAAATGTGACTCTATCGGATGTAGAAACTAGAGTACTGGAAAAGGGGTTGGGTTTTGTTCCTACAGCCCGTCTGGACAAGTTTCGCTTACACTGTGAACTTTCGAATTTTTTTCGAAAATTGAAACTAAGAGCGTTTTTGAAGGGAAGGAGACGGAGATCCAGAATCAGAATGCAGGGGACACTACCCTGAGAATAAAATCTTCTTTTACTCCTCCTCCTCACACTGTACCAGCAGAGATCACTACCTTTGAGCAGGCAGTTTTTAATGAAATCGAAAACCTAACAGAACCAACCACTTTTAAGAATCTGAGTGCAAGTGAGTTTCAGGCCCTTGAACAACTAAAGGGTAATTCCACTATTACCATTAAACCTGCTGACAAAGGCGGTGCAGTGGTAATTCTTAATACCACTGATTATGAACATGAATGCCTACGGTTGCTGGGTGAGACAAAAAATTATCAACCACTAACTTCGGATCCATCTTCAGAACTAAAAAGTGCATTAAAGAGCTGGTCCTGGAAGCAGTGGATGATGGTCACATTTCGAGACATGAGGCAGACTTTCTGACGGAGGGTGATGGCGTCGTGCCTTATTTTTATACGCTGCCTAAAATACATAAAGACAAGATACCCCCTCCGGGTCGGCCTATTGTCTCAGGCATTGGCTCCCTTCTGGAGCCATTGTCACGTTTTTGTGACCATTTTTTAAAACCTTTAGTTCAACAAACGCCAACATATTTGAGGGATACTAAAAATCTGCTGAATCTCTTACAAAATTTACAATGTGACATGGATGAAACAATACTGGTGACATTAGATATTGAAAGCCTTTACACTAGTATTCCCCAGGATGATACCATCAGAGTCCTGGGGAAGCTCTAGATGCCACTATTTGGGAGTATAATACACCCAAGGAATTCATCCTTAAATGTGCTACTCTGGCTCTCAAGAAGAACTTCTTTGAATTTAAAGGGAAGTTGTTTCTCCAGTCTACCGGAACTTCAATGGGGAGTACTTTTGCCCCAAGTGTGGCAGGCCTGTATGTTCACGATTTTGAACATAAGTATATTCAGGATGCCAGCAACCCTTTCATCTCCTCCATAGGTTTATGGAAGAGATATATTGACGACGTGCTGATCATCTGGCAAGGATCAGAGGAATCACTTCAGGCCTTTCTCCTTTGGATAAATACGCTCAATTTAAATCTTAAGTTTACCCATACAATTGGTAGACAAGAGGTCATCTTCTTGGATGTGGTGATTTCGAAACTTGATGGATATTTCTCGACCAAGACTCACTATAAACCGACAGCGAGAAATAACCTCTTGGAGTTTACTAGCTTCCATCCAAGGGCCTTGCGGGAGAATCTCCCATACGGACAATTTTTGCGTCTAAGGAGGAATTGCAGTCAACTGGCTGATTTTCGTCAACAGGCCACTGACCTAACAAGCAAACTGAAGAAACGAGGTTACCCTGATAAGATACTTACAAAGGGTTACAAAAGAGCAAGACATCAGCCCAGGGAGGTGCTCCTCGAAGAATTTCCGAAAGAGCCTAGTTCAATACCTTTGACATGTGTCACCACCTTTAGTTCTGCATCTAACGCAGTCAAGAAAATCATAAATAAACATTGGCGTATCATAAACAGCAATAACAGAAGCTGGGAGAAGCCTTTGTTTTCTTTCAAAAGAGGCCGTAGTCTTAGGGATACATTGGTCAACACACGTCCAAGGGAAACCACAGTGCAAAACTTTCCTTCTGTCACTGACGCTTGGGGCTTACCCAGAGTAACAGGTCATTACCCGTGCTCCAACTGTAGCATTTGCCACCTCACACGACATTCAAAAACTTTAGACCTCGAACCAAATAAAGTATGGACACAGAGAGCACATACTAATTGCAACTCCACCAATGTGGTATACTTAATAACCTGCCCTTGTGGGTTGCAATATGTGGGAATGACTACGCGTAAAATTAAAATACGCATATGTGAACATCGCAGCAATATTAGGTGCGGTCGAGAGACAACCAAATTGAGTGAGCATTTTTTGCAATATAACCACACAACTAATGATATGAGGTGGACTGTGATTGAACAGGTCAACAGCAAAAGGAATATTCAGAAAGCCCTTTTTGAAAAAGAACAAAGATGGGTTTATCGTCTTGGTACATATATAATAGGTTTGAATGATCATATTCCGTGGACAAATGTCATGCAGAACTAATTTTCTGTAATTATCTGCTAATCTGGAATTTAGTCACGAAGACGATCGTGGTCATGTGATTATCTCTTGGCCCTCTCCTATCAGTTTTTTGGCCCTTTTTACACAGTCCTTTGGCCTCTCCCCCTCCCCTTTTTTTACGCTGAAATGCGACCCCCCCCCCTTTTTTTACGCTGTAATGCGACATCTCTAACACTCTGTTGATTACAGTGAATTATGGCATGAATCTATTGCTGTTATGAATTTTGGGTTCTGAATTCCTTGTTCTGACTCCTTTGTTCTGAACTCGTTGTGGCGATTTCTTAAGCACCCATTATTAGGCTTTCATACCCTCGTTTGTAATATCTTTTTATGTTTGGTTTTGTCTTAAGTGGCCGACTGGACCTTCTTTGAACTCAATACTAGTCTTGTGTGTATATAAGAATTTCCTTAAAATTTGTCTTTATGACTGAGTTCATTATGAAGGGGTATATTGGCTTGACAACATTTTGCTAATTCCCTTATGCAATAATGACGGTCGTTCTGTCTATATTCAGATTTATGGTGACATTAATATTCCTTCTGTGGTTTTGCGCATTTTGCCTTGACATCTTGAATGTTAACCAGTCACTTGGAGGCTTCGTGCCTCTCCCGTTTGGAGAATTGTGGCACTTTTCTTACATCATCTCCTTGTATGGCATTCAAATTAACATTTTTGAGACTCTTTGTAATTTTTAATTTTAATTTTCATGATTGAGTCCTTTTCGAGTGGTCCATTGACTGTATGAACCCTTGGTTGTTGCTCCGTTGCTGAGTAATAATTATGTTAATCACACTTATGAGATCATTCTTCCGGGTGATGTTTACATTTTATAAGTATATATTCTCCCTTGTTGTCCGTTGCCTTGACAACGCCTGCTTCAGTCGAGTCATTCTGAGATGCTATCCTCTTCCTGATTGGAGTAGTGAGGAATAACTTTCCTTCATCCCTTCTGACTGGCTATCAGCCAACCATTTTTTTAAAGACAGCGTCCTCGTTGATTGGTTCCTTTTTACTGGGCAATCTAACTTGAATGCCGATGGTTGGTGCAGCTCACGGCAGTAACCACGCCCACCCCGAGCTTCGCGCTCGTTCTGTAATGAGCCCCTTTTCTTCCGGGGCTTTATTAATGACGTTCATTCGGGTCACGGACGATCTTCGGGGTCCGGTTAGAGAGACTTCTCCTAGGTTCCAAACGGGTGCCTGGCGGACAGGGCGTGAGTCACACTTTCCATAAGATGAGTACGCTCTGATGTTTTGTGGTTTCCATTAGGCATTTCCATTTCAATTTTGTTTTTACTTATTGCTCATTTTTTAGGTTGTGCCAATGCGTCATCACCCCTTTCCCGAGACCTATGGTGCATTGAGTGTTAGCACCAACTGTAAGAATTGTTACTTATCAATTAACGTTACTTTTCTTGCCCTACGAGCACCATGTCCATCGGATTATCTAGGTATAGTACACGTAGTAGTCAGTAATTTTTTACGGGGCATTTGAATGGTTCTTTGCTCACCATTTGGTTTTTATAATTCACGCCATTTGGCGTGACGAGGGACTGTGGTCCTTTGATGTTTCACGGCACTCATGTAAATTGAGTAGGTGCACGAGATCACAATTTTTGACACTCGTGTTCGAGTTATGGCTATCTTAGAACCCCGAGGAGCACCATAACATGTTATTCTTGTTATAACAACCATCTAGGGCATATTGAAATAATCCTTTGTTGTTTTTTGTCTCCTATTTGTTTGTTTGTCCGTTTTGCATTTTTGGCAGAATAAACTCGGTTCCGCTTTAAATAGAGGGAATCTTTTTAGTGTTTTGATTTTTTACACTAGCAATCCTTGGTTAGGGTGGGCCTTAGTGCGCCCATACCGCCGGGTTGATTCACCACACTTTTGGTCCTGACGAATGCCTGACGAACGGTCACTTAAAGGCAGAAACATGTTGACCTACACTTTGGGGATAAAAATGGACTTTTAATTTGGTCCTTTATCTCACACTTGTTTTTAATCACGTCTAATTGGCAAAATAAATAAAAGATTTTTTGTTACAATTTGGACTTTTTAAATTCACTTATTTCACTTTTCACCTATCTCTCAACCAGCTCCGCAGTAACACTGGTGTCGTAGCACACTAGGGTGGCATTCGGCCACTCCTGGTGGGGCCCGATGATGAAGCATGTCACCAACCAGGTTGGTGAGTGAGGGCTTTCAGAAAAACCTAAGGTGGTTTTTTTCTGATTAGTTAACACTATAGTTAAGAAGGATATATGTGTGCTCTTCTTGTATTAGTGTCACACTCCTTTGTTGTTTACCTGATTTAGCTTGAGGGGAGTAGGAGTGTCCGATATTTTCCCTTCCTCTCCTTTTGTTTTGTATGTTATAGATAGAGCCCATATTATGGTCTCTAAGGTAAGCAGAAACAGCTTTATTGACATTCTTCCTAGCTTTCTCAGTCTGTGGACAGAATTGATTTGACCACTTCCATTTCTGTCTTTGGCATATATTAGAGTATACAAAAACAGTGTGAGGGAAAAGCAACATCATTTGTGCAAAGGTATCCTTCATTATCATTTCCAATCTTACCCCAGTCAGTGTGCTTCGGTCATTGCCACCACAGTGCACAATTATGAGATCAGGTGGTTGGAGACACGTAAAGGTTTTAACCAAAGGCTGAAATTGGACCCACTTTAATCCTCTCTGTGCAAATCATTAAGGGGTATATGCATTAACATTTTTTGCGAGGGCAAACAGTGCGATTCGCAAAAATCAGCCGTTGCGCCCGCAAAAGGCCTTTTGCGATGCATCAAAGTAGTTAGGCATCTCGCAATTTAAGAAATCATAATTTATTGCGATTTCTTAAATTGCGATGCATTTAAGGAATCGCAATTTGCGATTCCTTAAACGCAATGCTAGAAGCATTTAGAAATAGCGAATTCGCTATTTGGGGTCGCAAAATACAGAGAAATTACTCTGGTCTGTATTTTGCAAAAACCTTGAAAAATGCACTAAAGTGCATTTTTCAAGGTTTCAGGATACACACACACATGCCCTTGGGGCATGTGTGTGTGCAACATGGGTGCACATCACATTTACAGGGGTGCAACAGGGTGTCATTTTGACACCTTTGCACCTATAAAATTGCATGCGCAATTTGCGAGTACCTATTGGTACTCGCAAATTGAGCATGCAATTTCCCATTAATTCCTATGGGCCTGTAGGCCTGTAGGCCCATAGGAATGAATGGGAGGCCATTCCTTAATTGCGACTCTCAATTTGGGAGTCGCAATTAGAGAATGTTTAGGAATCGCTTTTTAATAAGCGATTCCTACATGCATAGGCTTTTGAGAGTCCTTAATTGCGATTCCTTAATAATCGCAATTAAGGACTCGCATAAGCTTTTCTTGATGCATGTGCCTGTTAATATCTACATTTTGCAAACCTAGGTCTTTGTCAATACCTCTGTGTTCAGCATACCTTTTGCCCCAGAAAACATAGCTATGTCCTACAATCCATACTGCTAGCATTTTGAAGGGATGAAAGGAAGGAATCAAAAGATGTCTGTAGCTGAGTAAGTCAGTTAGTAGAATGAGAGGTATCTAAAATGGTGGAGAAGATGCTGTTTTTGAAAAAGCAGATAACTGATTGGCTGTTCATAAACATTGTGTTCTCAAAAATAGGATGCATGTTACTTTGTAGAAAAGCATCTTTGTGATTAGTTATACAAAAACATTTTGAAAGTTTAAGTCGACAGGATAAGGTAATATTTGCAAAACTCAACCACATATGTTATTTGCATTTGTAAGCTAGTGTGCTGAACTTGAAAATATGGTGAACTTGTGACCTGGCAGTACAGATGAATGTTGCAGAAACTGTTACTATGGAAACTAGGGTTAAGCAGAATGGGGAATGGGTTGCAAGTTAACTGTGGTTTTAAAATATGAAATGGTAAGTTATATATAAGTAATATGCTTTTAAAGTAAGTTTTCCCAAATCAGTACTATGTGTAGAAGTGGTATGTTCTTAAAAAGTAATACTAGTATTGTTGGAAATAGGTTTTTGAACGCTACACTGCGGCACCGCGGTGGAGTCGCGACTCCAGTAAGTTACAGAACCAGATTGGGCACTTTTAGAAGGGAGTAATAAAGGGTTAATATGCGTAGCTAATAAAAGTGTGTTTCAGAATGTGAAAAAATACAAGGAGCATTTTGATTTATTACTTACATTCATCTGTGTGGAAAAAGAGAGGGAAAGTTTTACCTTGTTGAGAGTGGTACGCCATATTTATTGTGTTGGAAAGAAAAGCTTTTGGATATTCTGCAATAGTATTTCAGAGGTGATTTTCAAATGTGTTAGGTGTGTTATATATTGCGTAGGAGTGCTTCTAGTGTTTGTAGTGATATTGCAAGTTTGTAATTTATTATTTATAAAGCATGCAAAACATTAGAGAAATGTGATGTTTGAAATATGTTACGAAATGTAGAAATGTGTATTGTAGTTTGTTTTATTGTACTGAAATGATGATTGAAATAGGTTGTGAATACTAATATGTGTGCTTTCTGAGTTTCTAATGAAAATAGTAGAGAAAACTGAGGTTTAAAACATGTTGGCAGATGTATTAAACTGTATGCTAGTCTGCATAACGCTGTACCCATGTGCTCTGTATTATGAATAGAAAGGAATACATACACTTTGTTGTACAAATCTTCTCAGTTGTGCTCTGTCATTTGCTTGCAATGGCAGAGATGTCTTATGTATGTAGGTACCATGGAGCTTCTCAAATAGAATATTTAATACCCAGATGCCCTGTTTTATGATCAGAAAGGAATACATACACTTTTTTCTACACAAATGAAGAGAGAGTGCTTTGTGAAAGTCAGGTATTCTACTATTTGTATGTTTCTTTTTATGTCTCATGCCACTAGCAATAGGCACAGACACACGTATGCATGCTTTCAGAATCATGGTGAGACTCACAATAGTAAAAAACACAATATGGGCCACTGGGTCTAAAGATTTATTGAGGTTTTTTTTTAAGTATCCCTTTCTTAGGACAAATCCCCTCACCCACCTTAAAAATAAACCTCAATAAATCTTTAGACCAAGTGGCCCATATTGTGTTTTTCAGAGGCCTGCTCAGGGGGTCCCACAGGGATTCCAAAGGCAGAAAAAGTGTATTTTTTTTACTTTTCGGCGGGAGTCGTGTTGGGAGCGCGAATCCTGCAGAATTATTTTTAAAAAAACAAAGCGCGGTCTCCCGCGCTTCGTTTTGTTTAATCCCTCGGGTGGGCCAGGTCCAGGGGACAATGGGTAAAATGGATGTGGGGGCCCAAGCGGGCCCCCACAGCCCAGGTGAGCCACCACCTCCTTGGGACTACATTTTAAAATATAGCGTGGGGGGGCTCAAGCCCCCACACTACTCTGGGACCATCACCTCCTGGGGTACAAATTAGTTAAAAACAGGGGTCCTTGCGGACCCCAGGCCCCGGGGACCACCACCTTCCCAGGGCTTTAATAGTCTTAGAGGGTGGCCGTGCGGCCCCCCTCGTGGAGCCCTCCATGGCCCTGGGATCTGCCACCCCCCAGGGCCAGCTAAGTAATGTCTTGGGGTGCCCACCCCCAGGACATTGCAGTTTGCTATGGGATGGTGGGAGCATTTTGCTCTCACTTGTTAACAGTGGAGCAGTTTGCTTTTTACCACCAGGGAGCTGCATGTCATCAGCTTCCTGGAGGTAAAAAGCAATGCCGGCCTCCGCAGGAGGCAGGAGCCGGCCGGGACTGCGGGAGTCTTCAGGCTCCCCCGCAGTCCCTTTAAATATGGCCTTGCACTGGGGGATGGGGTCCCTGGGGCCGTAATCGGCCTGGGGGCATGGCACCCCTCCTTAAATGAAAAATGTTCTAAATGAAAATGTCTGACCCCAGGGGATGGGGTCCCCGGGGCCGAAATGGCCCTATGGAACTGGGGATTATTATTATTTTTTCTCTAGTGATAGGAGTAGCAACCCTATCGGGGCTCTCAGTGTGGCCCCCGTGTAACATCGCGATGAATTCGCGGATCCATCCTAAAAAATGAAATCTAAAGTTGTGGAATTTTTATAGAGATAATGAGATTGAACTTCATAATTACAGTTGAAAGGTTATATGTGTTGTAGTACATTGAATTCATGCTTTTGTTTTGCGAATTCGTGATTGGTTTGCGAATCCGAAACAAATAAATAGTATATATGTTAAAAAATATATAACTTTCACTGTTGGGTAATAGGGTGGCTCTAAGATGAGCCATTGTGTTTATTATGACTTTGCTGCAGCTACATGTAAGTGCGGATGCACAGCTTAAGGTTGTTGAGAAAAACTCTGTTCCCTTCATCTGTGAAGTGAACTCCATCACTTCTTTAGATGTTGTGCATGTCAAAGCGAATATGTTTGTTATAGATAGAGCCCATATTATGGTCTCTAAGGTAAGCAGAAACAGCTTTATTGACATTCTTCCTAGCTTTCTCAGTCTGTGGACAGAATTGATTTGACCACTTCCATTTCTGTCTTTGGCATATATTAGAGTATACAAAAACAGTGTGAGGGAAAAGCAACATCATTTGTGCAAAGGTATCCTTCATTATCATTTCCAATCTTACCCCAGTCAGTGTGCTTCGGTCATTGCCACCACAGTGCACAATTATGAGATCAGGTGGTTGCAGACACGTAAAGGTTTTAACCAAAGGCTGAAATTGGACCCACTTTAATCCTCTCTGTGCAAATCATTAAGGGGTATATGCATTAACATTTTTTGCGAGGGCAAACAGTGCGATTCGCAAAAATCAGCCGTTTGCGCCCGCAAAAAGGCCTTTTGCGATGCATCAAAGTGTTAGGCACTCGCAATTTAAGAAATCATAATTTATTGCGATTTCTTAAATTGCGATTGCATTTAAGGAATCGCAATTTGCGATTCCTTAAACGCAATGCTAGAAGCATTTAGAAATAGCGAATTCGCTATTTGGGGTCGCAAAATACAGAGAAATTACTCTGGTCTGTATTTTGCAAAAACCTTGAAAAATGCACTAAAGTGCATTTTTCAAGGTTTCAGGATACACACACACATGCCCTTGGGGCATGTGTGTGTGCAACATGGGTGCACATCACATTTACAGGGGTGCAACAGGGTGTCATTTTGACACCTTTGCACCCTTAAAATTGCATGCGCAATTTGCGAGTACCTATTGGTACTCGCAAATTGAGCATGCAATTTCCCATTAATTCCTATGGGCCTGTAGGCCTGTAGGCCCATAGGAATGAATGGGAGGCCATTCCTTAATTGCGACTCTCAATTTGGGAGTCGCAATTAAGGAATGTTTAGGAATCGCTTTTTTAATAGCGATTCCTACATGCATAGGCTTTTGAGAGTCCTTAATTGCGATTCCTTAATAATCGCAGTTAAGGACTCGCAAAAGCTTTTCTTGATGCATGTGCCTGTTAATATCTACATTTTGCAAACCTAGGTCTTTGTCAATACCTCTGTGTTCAGCATACCTTTTGCCGCAGAAAACATAGCTATGTCCTACAATCCATACTGCTAGCATTTTGAAGGGATGAAAGGAAGGAATCAAAAGATGTCTGTAGCTGAGTAAGTCAGTTAGTAGAATGAGAGGTATCTAAAATGGTGGAGAAGATGCTGTTTTTGAAAAAGCAGATAACTGATTGGCTGTTCATAAACATTGTGTTCTCAAAAATAGGATGCATGTTACTTTGTAGAAAGCATCTTTGTGATTAGTTATACAAAAACATTTTGAAAGTTTAAGTCGACAGGATAAGGTAATATTTGCAAGACTCAACCACATATGTTATTTGCATTTGTAAGCTAGTGTGCTGAACTTGAAAATATGGTGAACTTGTGACCTGGCCGTACAGATGAATGTTGCAGAAACTGTTACTATGGAAACTAGGGTTAAGCAGAATGGGGAATGGGTTGCAAGTTAACTGTGGTTTTAAAATATGAAATGGTAAGTTATATATAAGTAATATGCTTTTAAAGTAAGTTTTCCCAAATCAGTACTATGTGTAGAAGTGGTATGTTCTTAAAAAGTAATACTAGTATTGTTGGAAATAGGTTTTTGAACTCCCGTCAGGGTTTGCGACTCCTACGCAACGCTACACTGCGGCACCGCGGTGGAGTCGCGACTCCAGTAAGTTACAGAACCAGATTGGGCACTTTTAGAAGGGAGTAATAAAGGGTTAATATGTGTAGCTAATAAAAGTGTGTTTCAGAATGTGAAAAAATACAAGGAGCATTTTGATTTATTACTTACATTCATCTGTGTGGAAAAAGAGAGGGAAAGTTTTACCTTGTTGAGAGTGGTACGCCATATTTATTGTGTTGGAAAGAAAAGCTTTTTGGATATTCTGCAATAGTATTTCAGAGGTGATTTTCAAATGTGTTAGGTGTGTTATATATTGCGTAGGAGTGCTTCAGTGTTTGTAGTGATATTGCAAGTTTGTAATTTATTATTTATAAAGCATGCAAAACATTAGAGAAATGTGATGTTTGAAATATGTTACTGAAATGTAGAAATGTGTATTGTAGTTTGTTTTATTGTACTGAAATGATGATTGAAATAGGTTGTGAATACTAATATGTGTGCTTTCTGAGTTTCTAATGAAAATAGTAGAGAAAACTGAGGTTTAAAACATGTTGGCAGATGTATTAAACTGTATGCTAGTCTGCATAACGCTGTACCCATGTGCTCTGTATTATGAATAGAAAGGAATACATACACTCTGTTGTACAAATCTTCTCAGTTGTACTCTGTCATTTGCTTGCAATGGCAGAGATGTCTTATGTATGTAGGTACCATGGAGCTTCTCAAATAGACTATTTAATACCCAGATGCCCTGTTTTATGATCAGAAAGGAATACATACACTTTTTTCTACACAAATGAAGAGAGAGTGCTTTGTGAAAGTCAGGTATTCTACTATTTGTATGTTTCTTTTTATGTCTCATGCCACTAGCAATAGGCACAGACACACGTATGCATGCTTTCAGAATCATGGTGAGACTCACAATAGTAAAAAACACAATATGGGCCACTGGGTCTAAAGATTTATTGAGGTTTTTTTTTAAGTATCCCTTTCTTAGGACAAATCCCCTCACCCACCTTAAAAATAAACCTCAATAAATCTTTAGACCAAGTGGCCCATATTGTGTTTTTCAGTTATACGAGTGGGGAATTGGCCTCTGGTGGTCTTTAAATTTCCTTTGGTACTAATTGTGTGTTTATTAGAGACTCACAACAGTGTCATGGGAAGGATTGCTTTTTAAAATTTGGCTAGGCCCAACATTCTGAGCAGTTGGCGAAAACTGAAGCTGCAAGAGAAAAGTGACCTTTAAGACATGTTGGCAGAGAGATTAGTGGTTAGGCTACTTCTTATGAGTCTGTGGAAATAAACACTTGAAGTAGAATTTATAAATGTAGGTGTCTGCTTGCAATGGGACGTGCAGTCTGTCAAGTTTAAAAGTCTGTGTGCTCTTGTGACTGAGGTATGTGTCTACTTGTACAAGTATTCTCACACGTGTTATGCATCTGAAGATGCTAGACGTCTGAAACAGATGTATTCAACTATTTGTATGTTTCTTTTTGTGTATCATGCCACTAGTAAAAGGCATTGACACATGCAAGCATGCTTTCAGGAATATGGTGAGACTTACAATAGTGACATGGGAAGGATAGTTATTTTAAATTTGGCTAGGCCCAACATTCTCAGGAGTCGGTGAAAACTGAAACTGCAAGAGAAAAGTGACCTTTAAGACATGTTGGCAGAGAGATTAGTGATTAGGGTATATGTAGAAGTAGACACATACCTCAGTCAGAAGAGCACGCAGACCTTTAAACTGGACAAACTGCTCTTCTAATTTCAAGCACACACCAAAATATATGCGGCCTACTTCGAGTATACCATTTCAGAGACTTAGACAGTTTTAAAGTATGCTGTATCTTCTTATTTGCAAAAGTATTTTAAGACATATTATAGAGCTAATAGGTCTAAGTTTTAAACGGTAGAAGGAATCTACTATATACAGCAGAACCTGTGCGCTTATCCAAAGATTGCAACACTATCCTTCTACTCATTCATTCACACAGGCACTATGCATACACTCATCTAATCATCCAGATACTACTCATACACTCATTCAATCATGTAGACATTACTCTTGCACTCTTCCAATTACCCGTGCGATACCCATACACTCACCCATTTACCCAGGCACTACCCATGCACTCCTGTATTCACCCAGGCACTATCTATGCACTAATGGAATTACCCAGGGACTACCCATGCACTCATTGAATGAAACAGACACTATGAATGCACTCATGCAATCACACAGGGACTACCCATACACTCATTCATTACTATATATGCACTCATGGAATCAGCCAGACATTGCTGTTGCACTCACCTATTCATCCAGCCACTAGCCATGCACTCATTCATTTACTCATGCACTGCCCAAGCACTCATCCAATCACACAGGCAGTACCCCTGCGCTCATGCAATCACATAGGCACTACCCATGCACTCATGCAATCACTCAGGCACTACTCTTGCACTCAACCATTCACGCAGGCACTACCCATGCACTCATGCAATCACTCAGGCACTATTCTTGTACTCAACCATTCACTCAGGTGCTACCCATGCACTCATCCATTCTCTCAGGCACTACCCATGCACTCATCCAATGACCCAGGCATTACCCTTGCACTTATCCTTTCACTCAGGCACTACCCATGCACTGATCTAAGCACCCAGGTATGACCGTTGTACTCATGAAGTCACTCAGGCACTACCCATGCACTCATCCAATCACCCAGGCAGTACCCCTGCACTCATGCAATCACCCAGTCACTACCCATGCACTCATGCAATCACTCAGGCACTACTCTTGCACTCAACCATTCACACAGGCACTACCCATGCACTCATTCATTCTCTCAGGCACTACCCTTGCTCTCATCCAATGACCCACGTGTTAGCCTTGTACTCATTGTTTCACTCAGGCACTACCCATGCACTCATCCAATCACCCAGGCACTACCCTGCACTCATTTAATCACCCATGCACTACCCATGTACTCATGCAATCACTCAGGCACTAATCTTGCACCCAACCATTGACTCAGGCACTACCCATTCACTCATCCAATCACCCAGGCAGTACCCCTGCACTCATGCAATCACCCAGTCACTACCCATGTACTCATGCAATCACTCAGGCACTAATCTTGCACCCACCCATTGACTCAGACACTACCCATGCACTCATCCATTCTCTCAGGCACTACCCATGCACTCATCCAATGACCCAGGCATTTCCCTTGCAGTCATCCTTTTACTCAGGCACTACCCATGCACTGATCTAAGTACCCAGGCATTAACCTTGTACTCATGAAGTTACTCTGGCACTACCCATGCACTCATCCAATCACCCAGGCAGCACCCCTGCAATCATGCAATCACCCAGGCACTACCTATGCACTCATGCAATCACTCAGGCACTACCCATGCACTCATGCAATCAAGGAGGCACTACCCATACACACATCCAATCACTCAGGCATTACCCATGCAGTCATGCAATCACCCAGGCACTACCCATGCACTCATCCAATCACCCAGGTACTACCCATGCACTCATGCAATCACTCAGGCACTACTCTTGCACTCAACACTTCACTCAGACACTACCCATGCAATCATCCATTCTCTCAGGCACTACCCATGCACTCGTCAAATGACCCACGCATTATCCTTGCACTCATCCTTCTACTCAGACACTACCCATGCACTCATCCAATCACCCAGGCACTACCCGTGCACTCATGCAATCACCCAGGCACTACCCATGCACTCATGCAATCACTCAGGCACTACTCTTACACTAAACCATTCACTCATGCACTTCCCATGCACTCATCCATTCTCTCAGGCACTACCCATGCACTCATCCAATGACCCAGGCACTTCCCCTGCACTCATCCTTTCACTCAAGCACTACCCATGCACTCATCTAAGCACCCAGGCCTTACCCTTGCACTCATTCTTTCACTCAGGCACTACCCATGCACTCATCCAATCACCCAGGCACTAGCCATACACTCATACATTGATTCAGGCACTACGCATGTGCTCATACATTCACTCAGGCACTACTCATACACTCATCCAATGACCCAGGCACTACCCTTGCACTCATTCGTTCACTCAAATACTACGCATGCACTCATCCAATAACCCATGCACTACCCATGCACTCATCCAAACACTCAGCTACTGCCCATTCACTTATTTATTCACTGAGGTACTGCACATGCACTCATTCAATCACTCTGTCACTACCCATGCACTCATACATTGATGCACACAATACCCTTGCACTCATGCAATCATTCAGGTAGTACCCCTGTACTCAAATATTCACTCAGGCAGTATCCTTATACTCATGGATTCACTGACATACTACCTATGCACTCATTCAATCATCCAGGCACTATTCTTACATTCATCACACACACATTTATACAAGCAATCAGTTTCACTACAAACAATTTTTCTATTTTTAACCAGTATAGATGGTTCCGTAAGAACTTTTTTTTTTTACAATTTTGAGGGATTTTTTGTATTTTCAAATTTTTTTGTGTTTTTGAATTTTTTAAACAAAAAGAATTAAAGCTAACAAGTCCAACTATAGTGTTTCATAACAACAAAGAAACACAAGGTAGGAACCCCCCCAAAGAAATTTGCACTTATGTGCTTTTAAAAGATTGATAATGGCATCAATAGAAAGTTCCCCGACGCAAAAAGTTGTCAAGCATTTTCTGCAGTGAATTCCTGCATCAGCAAGTTCGGGGAAGATCCGGGGTTGAGGAGTGGTGAGAACAACACCAGCTGACATTGATGGTTGGTTACCATCATCAGCTGTAGCTTGCTCCCTCTTCTCCCGTGCCATTATTTCTCGTGCAAGACGAGTTGGATGGATGGTTTCCAGATGTTTTTGCATTGAAGAGATGCCACAGGAGTATTTTTTTTCAGATCCTCTGGAGAGGACTTTGTGGCAGATGCTGCAGGTCACCTTCCTTGCGTTTACTTTCTTCTTTCCCTCTGGCACAGTGAAAAACGCCCACACAACACTTTCTTTTTGCTTTTTCACCAGCTCTTCCACCTCATCCATCTCCTCCTGCTGTTCCTCTTCGGGAAATGCTGATGCCATTTTTCAATCAAAAATACTCGCAACACCAAATAAAATAAACAATTTTCAGAGCCTACAAAAAAGCAGTCTAAGAAGCAGACACACCCAAAATAAGAGGACTAGAACAGGTGTTGGATCCACCCTCTAAGAGAATGAAAAGCTTTTTGACCAATAAAAAGCTTTCTTTCCATGTCACATGAATTCGTGTACGGGAAGTGCACCCATCGCATATACGTCGCGCACCGGTAAAATGTGCTAAACGTAATTAAAAAGTATAAATTGCTATTTATAAATTGTGTTTTACAGTATTTTAGTGAAAGTTTTTAAGCAAAACTGATATTTAAAGTTTCCACAGTGATATTTTTACTTTTTAAATTACTCCAAAGTCGCAATCCCTACGCGATCGCGGTAATACATGCTGATAGGGTTCATGACCTCTACGCGACCGCTGAGCGATCGTGCCGCGTTCATAAAAATGTGCTCTAAATCTTTTAAAAATATTTTACAACTACACTAATACTACTTTTTTACACTCAGTAACAAACCTCTTCTTGTAAAATAAATATTATTTTGTTGTAAATATGTATTTTACACTTACATTTGTACAACGGATTCATGCACCGAGTGCATCCGTTCGCGAACAGTGCGCAAACCCATTTTTTTAAAACAAAAAAAGGACATATTTATCATTATGCTACAGCAATACATATTTAATGCTATTAAAAGTAATTATACAAAACATATTTAAGTAAAAAAAAAAAGTACTTTAAAATATTAAAAACAATATTTCTTTTTCTATTCATAATTCTCTCATATAATAACATACACTACAAAATTTGGAACAGTAGAGCAATACTTCAATTTATTTAAAATTGTAATCGTTCAAGTAAATAATACTATAAATATTTAATACCCTATGTTATATATATTTTTAAAAAGTGTTGATAATTTTTAAAAAAGATTGTAAAAATTCAAACACATTCTTGGAAAGAAACCTGCAAAAAAATAGTTAGAAACCTTTTTTAATAAATTAAACTGTTTAAAAAACCTTAGAAAATCTCTAAAAAAAACAGAGGTTTGAGGTACTTTATAGATAGAAATTACCTTTTAAAAAGCCTTAGAAATTCGATGAAAAAACCACAGGTTTCAGGGACGTTATAGTTAGGGATTAGCATTTAAAAAAACCTTAGACATTCACTGAAAAAAACACAGGTTTCAAGGACGTTATAGTTAGGGATTAGCATTTAAAAAACCTTAGATATTCACTGAAAAAAACACAGGTTTCAGGGACGTTATAGTTAGTCTGACATTTCACTTGTACAAAACCAGAGAAATTCAGCCGTTATAGTTAGCTGAGCTAACTATAACTCGTGCCCCCGCAATACACTGCTGATGACGTCACATATTACATCATTCATGACATGGTCAGTGACATCACTGAGGACGTCAGGACACAAGTGGACTTCATCCCCCGAGCAGCAGTGCCCCAGGAGGTGCGTTTGCAGAGTGGTGTAAAAAGGGGGTGTGGCCTCGGACCACTCTCAGCAATCCAGCTGTGTGGGGCTTACTGGAGGTACCTGGTGGGCTAGTTGGCCCCCAGGGATCCTCAGGAGGCAAGGGAACATCATCCCCCAACCAAGAGCACACCAGGAGGTGCATTTGCGGAGTGGTGGACAAAGGGGGCGTGGCCTGTGTCCACCTATCAGCAATCCCACTATCTGGGGCATACTGGAGGTTTCAGGTAGGCTAGTTGGCCCCTAAGGACCCCCAGCAGCAAAGTGGACTTTAATCCCTATCGAAGAGCATGCCAGGGAGCTCGATTGCAGAGTGGTGGGAAAAGGTGTGTAGCCTGCCATCAGAACTTAGCAATGCTGCTGTGTGGGACTTACTGGAGGTAATAGGAGGGGTAGTTTGCCCCCAAGGTTGTCCTTGGGGGCCAACTACCCCTCCTGTTACCTCCACTAAGTCCCACACAGTGGGATTGCTAAGAGGTCTTCGGAGGCCACACACCCCCTTTCTCCACCACTCTGCAAATGCGCCTCCTGGCACAGTACTGGTTGGGGGATGAAGTCCACTTTACTCCTGAGGGACTTTGGTGGCCAAGAAGCCCTCCTGGTACCTCCTGTAAGTCCTACGCAGCAGAATTCCTGAGCGCTGGTTGGAGGTCCAGCCCCTTTTCTCCACCACTCTGCAAACGTGACTACCAGTTAAAGAAGCATTTGTAATTTAATAGGTCTCGCATTTGCAAGAGTTAGAGCTATTGGCGTTGTAAATGTAAAAGTTTTTTACTAATGTTTTTTGGAGCGGAGTGGAGTGGATGTACGTTGTGTGTAGTGGAATTATGTGGTATGTTGTGAGGTGAAATTATGTGGATAGAAAGTATGTGGTATTTAGTGTATAGGAATTATGTAGAGTGGGATTATGTGTTATGCAGAGCAATTATGTGGTATGGTAGTCTGTGTTGTGGAGTGGTAACCTCAGGTTTAGTCTTCCTCGTTTCCATTGAAGCTAAACTATAAACTCTATGAGACAAAAAAAAGAAGGAATCACTGAGGAGCACTTCTGGACCTAGTCAGAGGTATGAGCAGGGCCACTGGAATTATGCGACTGTTTGGCTGCACCAACTTTTGCACAATTATACATTTTCCGCATTAGCCACATAATCCATCATCTGCTGCCTAATCTGCAGATTTGGACAAAAAAAGCCTTGTTTCTAGCTCAAACGGCTCCGACGTTACCTAAAATGCAGCCACAACTGTTACAGCGTGGTAGAAGGTCTTTTGTAAACCTAGAATGGTCACCTGTTACTTACTGCTTAATATGGGTGTTAAATTGGTACTAATGGTGTGCAAGCCACTCTTGCTTCTTTCTGCGCCTCGCTTGCCTCTTTCTGCATTTCTGTTGCTTCTTTATGCCCCTTTCTTTATTTTTCTGCAATTCTCTTGCATCTTTCTGCACATCTCTTCTACTTTCTGCACCTCTTTTGCCTCTTTCTGCACCTCTGTTGCCTCTTTCTGCACCTCTGTTGCCTCTTTCTGCACCTCACTTGCTTCTTTGTGCACCCCTCTTGCCTCTTTCTGCACCTCTCTTGCCTCTTTCTGCACCCCTCATCCCTCTTTCTGCACCCCTCCTGCCTCTTTCTGCAGCTCTGTTCCTTCTTTCTGCTCTTCTTTTGTTTCTTTCTGCACTTCTCTTGCCTCTTTCTCCACCCCTCTTCCCTCTTTCTGCATCTCTGTTGCTTCTTTCTGCACTTATCTTGCGTCTTTATATACCTCTCTTACTTCTTTCTGCACCCCTTGTGCCTCTTTATGCACCCCTCTTCTCTTTCTGCACTCCTATTGCCTCTTTCTGCACCTCTGTTGCATCTTTCTGCACTATCTCTTGCTTCTTTCTGCACCTCTCTTGCTTCTTTCTGCACCACTCGTGCTTCTTTCTGCACCCCTCTTCCGTCTTTCTGCACCCCTCTTGCCTCTTTCTGCACCCCTGTTCCACGTTCTGCTCTTCTTTTGTTTCTTTCTGCACCTCTCTTGCTTCTTTCTACACCCCTCTCGCCACTTTCTCCACCCCTGTTCCCCCTTTTAGCATCTCTGTTGCTTCTTTCTCCACTTCTCTTGCCTCTTTTTCCACCCCTCTTCCCTCTTTCTGCATCTCTGTTGCTTCTTTCTGCACTTATCTTGCGTCTTTATATACGTCTCTTGCTTCTTTCTGCGCCCCTTGTGCCTCTTTCTGCACCCCTCTTCTCTTTCTGCACTCCTATTGCCTCTTTCTGCACCTCTGTTTCTTCTTTCTGCACTTCTTTTGTTAATTTGTGCACCTCTCTTGCTTCTTTCTGCACCTCTCTTGTCTCTTTCTCCACCCCTCTTCCCTCTTTTTTGAACATCTGTTGCTTCTTTCTGCACCACTCTTGCTTCTTTGTGTACCCCTCGTGCCTCTTTCTGCACCCCTCTTACCTCATTTTGCACTCCTCTTGCCTCTTTCTGCACCTCTGTTGCAGCTTTCTGCACTACTCTTGCTTCTTTCTGCACCTCTCTTGCTTCTTTCTGCACCACTTGTGCTTCTTTCTGCACCCCTCTTCTGTCTTTCTGCACCCCTCTTGCCTCTTTCTGCACCCCTGTTCCTTCGTTCTGCTCTTCTTTTGTTTCTTTCTGCACCTCTCTTGCTTCTTTTTGCACCCCTCTCGCCACTTTCTCCACCCCTGTTCCCCCTTTTAGCATCTCTGTTGCTTCTTTCTCCACATCTCTTGCCTCTTTTTCCACCCCTCATCCCTCTTTCTGTACCTCTGTTGCTTCTTTCTGTACTTCTCTTGCTTCTTTCTGCTTGTCTGTCCCTTCTTTCTGCACCCCTCGTGCCTCTTTCACATCCCTCTTCCCTCTTTTTCACCCCTCCTGCCTCTTTCTACACCCCTGTTCCTTCTTTCTGCACTTCTTTTGTTTCTTTCTGCACCTCTCTTGTTTCTTTCTGTATCCCTCTTGCCTCTTTCTCCACCCCTCTTCCCCCTTTCTGCATCTCTATTGCTTTTTTATGCATTTCTCTTGCTTCTTTCAGCATCTCTCTTGCTTCTTTCTATACCCCTCGTGCCTCTTTCTGGACCCCTCATCCCTCTTTCTGCAGTCCTCTTGCCTCTTTCTGCACCTCTGTTGCTTCTTTCTGCACTTCTGTTGATTCTTTCTGCACCCCTTTTGCCTCTTTCTGCACCCCTTTTGCCTCTTTCTGCACCCCTCTTGCCTCTTTCTGCACCTCTGTTCCTTCTTTCTGCACTTCTTTTGTTTCTTTCTGCAACTCTCATGCTTCTTTCTGCACCCCTTGTGCCTCTTTATGCACCCCTCTTCTCTTTCTGCACTCCTATTGCCTCTTTCTGCACCTCTGTTGTATCTTTCTGCACTACTCTTGCTTCTTTCTGCACCTCTCTTGCTTCTTTCTGCACCACTCGTGCATCTTTCTGCACCCCTCTTCCGTCTTTCTGCACCCCATTGCCTCTTTCTGCACCCCTGTTCCTTCCTTCTGCTCTTCTTGTGTTTCTTTCTGCACCTCTCTTGCTTCTTTCTAAACCCCTCTCGCCACTTTCTCCACCCCTGTTCCCCCTTTTAGCATCTCTGTTGCTTCTTTCTCCACTTCTCTTGCCTCTTTTTCCACCCCTCTTCCCTCTTTCTGCATCTCTGTTGCTTCTTTCTGCACTTATCTTGTGTCTTTATATACGTCTCTTGCTTCTTTCTGCGCCCCTTGTGCCTCTTTCTGCACCCCTCTTCTCTTTCTGCACTCCTATTGCCTCTTTCTGCACCTCTGTTTCTTCTTTCTGCACTTCTTTTGTTACTTTGTGCACCTCTCTTGCTTCTTTCTGCACCTCTCTTGTCTCTTGTCTCTTTCTCCACCGCTCTTCCCTCTTTTTGCACATCTGTTGCTTCTTTCTGCACCACTCTTGCTTCTTTGTGCACCCCTCGTGCCTCTTTCTGCACCCCTCTTCCCTCATTTTGCACCCCTCTTGCCTCTTTCTGCACCTCTGTTGCATCTTTCTGCACTACTCTTGCTTCTTTCTGCACCACTCTTGCTTCTTTCTGCACCACTTGTGCTTCTTTCTGCACCCCTCTTCTGTCTTTCTGCACCCCTCTTGCCTCTTTCTGCACCCCTGTTCCTTCGTTCTACTCTTCTTTTGTTTCTTTCTGCACCTCTCTTGCTTCTTTCTGCACCCCTCTCGCCACTTTCTCCACCCCTGTTCCCCCTTTTAGCATCTCTGTTGCTTCTTTCTCCACTTCTCTTGCCTCTTTTTCCACCCCTCATCCCTCTTTCTGTACCTCTGTTGCTTCTTTCTGTACTTCTCTTGCTTCTTTCTGCACCACTTGTGCCTCTTTCACATCCCTATTCCTTCTTTTTCACCCCTCCTGCCTCTTTCTACACCCCTGTTCCTTCTTTCTGCACTTCTTTTGTTTCTTTCTGCACCTCTCTTGTTTATTTCTGTATCCCTCTTGCCTCTTTCTCCACCCCTCTTCCCCCTTTCTGCATCTCTATTGCTTTTTTATGCATTTCTCTTGCTTCTTTCTGCATCTCTCTTGCTTCTTTCTACACCCCTCGTGCCTCTTTCTGGACCCCTCATCCCTCTTTCTGCATTCCTCTTGCCTCTTTCTGCACCTCTGTTGCTTCTTTCTGCACTTCTTTTGATTCTTTCTGCATCCCTTTTGCCTCTTTCTGCAGCCCTTTTGCCTCTTTCTGCACCCCTCTTGCTTCTTTCTGCACCTCTGTTCCTTCTTTCTGCAATTCTTTTGTTTCTTTCTGCAACTCTCATGCTACTTTCTGCACCCTATTGCCTCTTTCTCCACCCCTCTTCCCTCTTTCTGCATCCCTGTTGCCCCTTTTGAACCCCGCTTCCCTGTTTTTGCACGCTCTTGCTTCTTTCAGCACCTCTGTTGCTTCTTTCTGCACTCCTCTTGCTTCTTTCTACAGCTCTCTTGCTTCTTTCTGCACCACTCATGCTTCTTTCTGCACCCCTCATCCCTCTTTCTGCACCCCTCTTGTCTCTTTCTGCACATCTGTTCCTTCTTTCTGCACTTCTTTTATTTCTTTCTGCACCTCTATTGCTTCTTTCTGCACCCCTCTTGCCATTTTCTCCACCCCTGTTCCCCCTTTTCGCATCTCTGTTGCTTCTTTCTGCACTTCTATTGCCTCTTTCCCCATCCCTCATCCCTCTTTCTGCACCTCTGTTGCTTCTTTCTGCACTTCTGTTGCTTCTTTCTGCACCTCTGTCCATTCTTTCTGCAACCCTTGTGCCTCTTTATGTACCCCTCTTCCCTCTTTCTGCACCCCTCTTGCCTCTTTCTGCAGCTCTGTTCCTTCTTTCTGCACTTCTTTTGTTTCTTTCTGCAACTCTCTTGCTTCTTTCTGCATGCCTCTTGTTTCTTTCTGCACCCCTAGTACCTCTTTCACACCCCTCTTCCCTCTTTCTGCACCCCTCTTGTCTCTTTCTGCACCTTTGTTCCTTCTTTCTGCACTTCTTTTGTTTCTTTCTGCACCTCTCTTGTTTCTTTCTGTATCCCTCTTGCCTCTTTCTCCACCCCATTTCTCCCTTTCTGCATCTCTGTTGCTTTTTTATGCATTTCTCTTCCTTCTTTCTGCATCTCTCTTGCTTCTTTCTGCACCCTTGGTGCCTCTTTCCGCACCCCTCATCTCTCTTTCTGCACTCCTCTTGCCTCTTTTTGCACCTCTGTTGCTTCTTTCTGCACTTCTTATGTTTGTTTCTGCCCCCCTCTTGCCTCTTTCTGCACCTCCTTTCTGCACTTCTTTTGTTTCTTTCTGCACTTCTCGCTTCTTTCTGCACTCTTTTGCCTCTTTCTGCACCCCTCTTACCTCTGTCTGCACCTCTGTTCCTTCTTTCTGCACTTCTTTTGTGTCTTTCTGCAGCTCTCTTGATTCTTTCTGCACCCCCTTGCCTCTTTCTCCAACCCTCTTTCCTCTTTCTTCACCACTGTTGCCTCTTTCTGCACCTCTGTTCCTTCTTTCTGCACTTCTTTTGTTTCTTTCTGTACATCTCTTGGTTCTTTCAGCATCCCTCTTGCCTTTTTCTCCACCCTACTTCCTCCTTTCAGCATCTCTATTGCTTTTTTATGCAATTCTCTCACTTCTTTCGGCATCTCTCTTGCTTCTTTCTACACCCCTTGTGCATCTTTCTGCACTTCTTATCCCTCTTTCTGCAGTCCTGTTGCCTCTTTCTGCACCTCTGTTGCTTCTTTCTACACTTCTTTTGTTTCTTTCTGCACCCCGCTTGTCTCTTTCTGCACCTCTCTTCCTTCTTTCTGCACTTCTTTTGTTTCTTTCTGCACCTCTCTTGCTTCTTTCTGCACCACTCTTGCCTCTTTCTCCACCCCTCTTTCCCGTTTATGCATGTCTGTTGCTTCTTTCTGCACTTCTCTTGCCTCTTTCTCCACCCCTCTTTCCTCTTTCTGCATCTCTGTTGCTTCTTTCTGCACTCATTGTGCATCTTTCTTTACCTCTCTTGCTTCTTTCTTCACCCCCTTGTGCCTATTTCTGCACCCCTCTTCTCTTTCTGCACTCCTCTTGCCTCTTTCTGCACCTCTGTTACTTCTTTCTGCACTTCTTTTGTTATTTTGTGCACCTCTCTTGCTTCTTTCTGCACCCCTTTTGCCTCTTTCTCCATACCTCTTCCCTCTTTCTGCACCTCTGTTGCTTCTTTGTGCACCTCTCTTGTCTCTTTCTCCACCCCTCTTCCCTCTTTTTGCACCTCTGTTGCATCTTTCTGCACTACTCTTGCTTCTTTCTGCACCTCTCTTGCTTCTTTCTGCACCACTCGTGCTTCTTTCTGCACCCCTCTTCCGTCTTTCTGCACCCCTCTTGCCTCATTCTGCACCCCTGTTTCTTCTTTCTGATCTTCTTTTGTTTCTTTCTGCACCTCTCTTGTTTCTTTCTGTATCCCTCTTGCCTCTTTCTCCACCCCATTTCTCCCTTTCTGCATCTCTGTTGCTTTTTTATGCATTTCTCTTCCTTATTTCTGCATCTCTCTTGCTTCTTTCTGCACCCTTGGTGCCTCTTTCCGCACCCCTCATCTCTCTTTCTGCACTCCTCTTGCCTCTTTTTGCACCTCTGTTGCTTCTTTTTGCACTTCTTATGTTTGTTTCTGCTCCCCTCTTGCCTCTTTCTGCACCTCTGTTCCTTCTTTCTGCACTTCTTTTGTTTCTTTCTGCACCTCTCGCTTCTTTCTGCACTCTTTTGCCTCTTTCTGCACCCCTCTTGCCTCTGTCTGCACCTCTGTTCCTTCTTTCTGCACTTCTTTTGTGTCTTTCTGCAGCTCTCTTGATTCTTTCTGCACCCCCTTGCCTCTTTCTCCAACCCTCTTTCCTCTTTCTTCACCCCTGTTGCCTCTTTCTGCACCTCTGTTCCTTCTTTCTGCACTTCTTTTGTTTCTTTCTGTACATCTCTTGGTTCTTTCAGCATCCCTCTTGCCTTTTTCTCCACCCTACTTCCTCCTTTCAGCATCTCTATTGCTTTTTTATGCAATTCTCTCACTTCTTTCGGCATCTCTCTTGCTTCTTTCTACACCCCTCTTGCCTCTTTCTGCACTTCTTATCCCTCTTTCTGCAGTCCTGTTGCCTCTTTCTGCACCTCTGTTGCTTCTTTCTACACTTCTTTTGTTTCTTTCTGCACCCCGCTTGTCTCTTTCTGCACCTCTCTTCCTTCTTTATGCACTTCTTTTGTTTCTTTCTGCACCTCTCTTGCTTCTTTCTGCACCACTCTTGCCTCTTTCTCCACCCCTCTTTCCCGTTTATGCATGTCTGTTGCTTCTTTCTGCACTTCTCTCGCCTCTTTCTCCACCCCTCTTCCCTCTTTCTGCATCTCTGTTGCTTCTTTCTGCACTCATTGTGCGTCTTTCTTTACCTCTCTTGCTTCTTTCTGCACCCCCTTGTGCCTATTTCTGCACCCCTCTTCTCTTTCTGCACTCCTCTTGCCTCTTTCTGCACCTCTGTTACTTCTGTCTGCACTTCTTTTGTTACTTTGTGCACCTCTCTTGCTTCTTTCTGCACCCCTCTTGCCTCTTTCTCCTTCCCTCTTCCCTCTTTCTGCACCTCTGTTGCTTCTTTGTGCACCTCTCTTGTCTCTTTCTCCACCCCTCTTCCCTCTTTTTGCACCTCTGTTGCATCTTTCTGCACTACTCTTGCTTCTTTCTGCACCTCTCTTGCTTCTTTCTGCACCACTCGTGCTTCTTTCTGCACCCCTCTTCCGTCTTTCTGCACCCCTCTTGCCTCATTCTGCACCCCTGTTTCTTCGTTCTGATCTTCTTTTGTTTCTTTCTGCACCTCTCTTGCTTCTTTCTGTACCCCTCTCGCCACTTTCTCCACCCCTGTTGCCCCTTTTTGCATCTCTGTTGCTTCTTTCTCCACTTCTCTTGCCTCTTTTTTCACCCTTCATCCCTCTTTCTGTACCTTTGATGCTTCTTTCTGCATTTCTCTTGCTTCTTTCTGCACGTCTGTCCCTTCATTCTGTACCTCTCATGCCTCTTTCAAACCCGTCTTCCCTCTTTTGCACCCCTCTTGCCTCTTTCTGCACCCCTCTTCCCCCTTTCTGCATCTCTGTTGCTTTTTTATGCATTTCTCTCACTTCTTTCTGCATCTCTCTTGCTTCTTTCTGCACCTCTCATACCTCCTTCTGCACCCCTCATCCCATTTTCTGCAGTCCTCTTGCCTCTTTTTGCATCTATGTTGCTTCTTTCTGTACTTCTTTTGTTTCTTTCTGCACCCCTCTTGCCTCTTTCTGCACCTATGTTCCTTCTTTCTCCACATCTTTTGTTTCTTTCTGCAGCTCTCATGCTCTTTTCTACACCCCCTTGCCTCTTTCCCCACCCCTGTTGCCCCTTTCTGCACCTTTGTTCTTTCTTTCTGTACTTCTTTTGTTTCTTTCTGCACGTCTCTTGCTTCTTTCTGCACCCCTCGTGCCTCTTTCTGCACCCCTCTTCCCTCTTTTTTGCACCCGTCTTTCCTCTTTATGTACCTCTGTTGCTTCTTTCTGCACTCCTCTTGCTTCTTTCTATACCTCTCTTGCTTCTTTTTGCACCACTCATGCTTCTTTCTGCACCCGTCATCCCTCTTTCTGCACCCCTCTTGCCTCTTTCTGCACCTCTGTTCCTTCTTTCTGCACTTCTTTTGTTTCTTTCTGCACCTCTCTTGCTTCTTTCTGCCCCCTTCTTGCCTCTTTATCTACCCGCTTCCCCCTTTCTGCATCTCTGTTGCTTCTTTCTGCACTTCTCTTGCCTCTTTCTCCAACCCTCTTCCCTTGTTTTGTACCACTGTTGCTTCTTTCTGCACTTTTCTTACTTCTTCTGCACCCTCGTGCCTCTTTCTGTACCCCTCGTGCCTCTTGGTGCACTCCTCTTCTCTCTTTCTGCACTCCTCTTGCCTCTTTTTGCACATCTGTTCCTTGTTTCTGCACTTCTTTTGTTTCTTTCTGTACCTCTCTTGCTTCTCTCTGCTTCCCTCTTGCCTCTTTCTCCACCCCTCTTCCCGGTTTCTGCATCTCTGTTTCTTCTTTCAGCACTTCTCTTGCCCCTTTCTGAATCCCTCTTTCCTCTTTCTGCACCTCTGTCGCTTTGTTCTACATTTCTCTTGCTTCTTTCTGCACCCCTCGTGCCTCTTTCTGCACCCCTTTTCCCTTTTTCTGCACCTTTCTTGCCTCTCTCTGCACCTCTGTTCCTTCTTTCTGCACTTCTTTTGTTTCTTTCTATAGCTCTCTTGCTTCTTTCTACACCCCGTTGCCTCTTTCTCCACCCCTCTTCCCTCTTTCTGCACCCCTGTTGCCTCTTTCTGCACCCCTGTTGCTTCTTTCTGCATCTCTATTCCTTCTTTCTGCACTTCTTTTGTTTCTTTCTGCACATCTCTTGCTTCTTTCTGCACCTCTCGTGCCTCTTTCTGCACCCCTCTTCCCTCTTTTTGCACCTCTATTCCTTCCTTCTGCACTTCTTTTGTTTCTTTCTGCACCCTTCTTCCCTTTTTTGCATCCCTCGTGCCTCTTTCTGCAGTTCTCCTGTCATTTGCTGCACCTCTCTTGCCTCTTTCTGCACCTCGCTTGCCTCTTTCTGCACTTCTCTTGCTTCTTTCTATACCTATGTTGCTTCTTTTAGCAATTCTCTTGCCTCTTTCTGCACTTCTCTTGCTTGTTTCTGCACCCCTCTTGCCTCTTTCTGCTCCTCTATTTGTTCTTTCTGCACTTCTCTTGCTTCTTTCTATACCTTTGTCCCTTCTCTCTGCACTCCTCGTGCCTCTTTCACACCCTTCTTCCCTCTTTTGCACCCCTCTTGCCTCTTTCTGCACCTCTGTTCCTCCTTTCTGCACTTCTCTTGTTTCTTTCTGCACCTCACTTGTTTATTTCTGTATCCCTCCTGCCTCTTTCGCCACCCCACTTCCCCCTTTCTGCATCTCTGTTGCTTTTTTATGCATTTTTCTCGCGTCTATCTGCATCTCTCTTGCTTCTTTCTGCACCATGGTTCCTCTTTCTGCACACCTTATCCCTCTTTCTGCACCCCTCTTCCCTCTTTCTGCACCTGTTCCTTCTTCCTGCACTTCTTTTATTTCTTTCTGCACCTCTCTTGCTTTTTTCTCCACCCCTCTTCCCCCTTTCCGCATGTCTGTTGCTTCTTTCAGCACTTCTCGTGCCTCTTTCTTCACTCCTCTTCCCTCTTTCTGCATCTCTGTTGCTTCTTTCTGCACTTATCTTGTGTCTTTCTGTACCTCTCTTGCTTCTTTCTGTACCCCTGTGCCTCTTTCTGCAGCCCTCTTCCCTCTTTCTGCACCTGTTCCTTCTTTCTGCACTTCTTTTATTTATTTCTGCACCTCTCTTGCTTCTTTCTTCACCCCTCTTCCCTCTTTCTGCTCCTCTGTTTCTTCTTTCTGCACTTCTTTTGTTACTCTGTGCACCTCTCTTGCTTCTTTCTGCACCCCTCTTGCCTCTTTCTCCATCCCTCTTCCCTCTTTCTGCACCTCTCTTGCTTCTTTCTGCACCTCTCTTGTCTCTTTCTACACCCCTCTTCCCTCTTTTTGCACCTCTGTTGCTTCTTTCTGTACCTCTCTTGCTTCTTTGTACACCCCTCGTGCCTCTTTCTGCACCCCTCTTACCTCTTTTTGCACCCCTCTTGCCTCTTTCTACACCTCTGTTGCATCTTTCTGCACTACTCTTGCTTCTTTCTGCACCTCTCTTGTTTCTTTCTGCACCACTCGTGCTTCTTTCTGCACCCCTCTTCCATCTTTCTGCACCCCTCCTGCCTCTTTCTGCACCCCTGTTCCTTCTTTCAGCTCTTCTTTTGTTTCTCTCTGTACCTCTCTTGCTTCTTTCTGCACCCCTCTCGCCACTTTCTCCACGCCTGTTCCCCTTTTTGCATCTCTGTTGCTTCTTTCTCCACTTCTTTTGCCTCTTTTTCCACCCCTCATCCCTCTTTCTGTACCTCTGTTGCTTCTTTCTGCACTTCTCTTGCTTCTTTCTGCACCTCTGTCCCTTCTTTCTGCACCCCTTGTGCCTCTTTCACACCCCTCTTCCCTCTTTTGCAACCCTCTTGCCTCTTTCTGCACCCCTGTTCCTTCTTTCTGCACATCTTTTGTTTCTTTCTGCACCTCTCTTGTTTATTTCTGTATCCCTCTTGCCTCTTTCTCCACCCCACTTCCCCCTTTCTGCATCTCTGTTGCTTTTTTATGCATTTCTCTCACTTCTTTCTGCATCTCTCTTGCTTTTTTCTGCACCTCTCATACCTCCTTCTGCACCCCTCATCCCACTTTCTGCAGTCCTCTTGCCTCTATCTGCACCTCTGTTGCTTCTTTCTGTACTTCTTTTGTTTCTTTCTGCACCCCTCTTGCCTCTTTCTGCACCTCTGTTCCTTCTTTCTGCACTTCTTTTGTTTCTTTCTGCACCTCTCGCTTCTTTCTGCACCCATTTTGCCTCTTTCTGCACCCCTCTTGCCTCTATCTGCACCTCTGTTCCTTCTTTATGAACTTCTTTTTTTTCTTTCTGCAGCTCTCTTGCTCTTTTCTACACCAGCTTGCCTCTTTCCCCACCCCTCTTCCCTCTTTCTGCACCCCTGTTGCCCCTTTCTGCACCTTTGTTCTTTCTTTCTGCATTTCTTTTGTTTCTTTCTGCACGTCTCTTGCTTCTTTCTGCACCCCTCGTGCCTCTTTCTGCACCCCTCTTTCCTCTTTGTTGCACCCCTCTTGCCTCATTATGCACCTCTGTTGCTTCTTTCTGCACTCCTCTTGCTTCTTTCTATACCTCTCTTGCTTCTTTTTGCACCACTCGTGCTTCTTTCTGTACCCGTCATCCCTCTTTCTGCACCCCTCTTGCCTCTTTCTGCACCTCTGTTCCTTTTTCTGCACTTCTTTTGTTTCTTTCTGCACCTCTCTTGCTTCTTTCTGCCCCCTTCTTGCCTCTTTATCTACCCGCTTCCCCCTTTCTGCATCTCTGTTGCTTCTTTCTGCACTTCTCTTGCCTCTTTCTCCAGCCCTCTTCCCTTGTTTTGTACCTCTGTTGCTTCTTTCTGCACTTTTCTTACTTCTTTCTGCACCCCTCGTGCCTCTTTCTGTACCCCTTGTGCCTCTTGGTGCACTCTTCTTCTCTCTTTCTGCACTCCTCTTGCCTCTTTTTGCACATCTGTTCCTTGTTTCTGCACTTCTTTTGTTTCTTTCTGTACCTCTCTTGCTTCTCTCTGCTTCCCTCTTGCCTCTTTCTCCACCCCTCTTCCCTGTTTCTGCATCTCTGTTTCTTCTTTCAGCACTTCCCTTGCCCCTTTCTGCACCCCGCTTCCCTCTTTCTGCACCTCTGTCGCTTTGTTCTGCACTTCTCTTGCTTCTTTCTGCACCCCTTGTGCCTCTTTCTGCACCCCTTTTCCCTTTTTATGCACCTTTCTTGCCTCTCTCTGCACCTCTGTTCCTTCTTTCTGCACTTCTTTTGTTTCTTTCTATAGCTCTCTTGCTTCTTTCTACACCCTGTTGCCTCTTTCTCCACCCCTCTTCCCTCTTTCTGCACCCCTGTTGCCTCTTTCTGCACCCCTGTCGCTTCTTTCTGCATCTCTATTCCTTCTTTCTGCACTTCTTTTGTTTCTTTCTGCACATCTCTTGCTTCTTTCTGCACCTCTCGTGCCTCTTTCTGCACCCCTCTTCCCTCTTTTTGCACCTCTGTTCCTTCCTTCTACACTTCTTTTGTTTCTTTCTGCACCCTTCTTCCCTTTTTTGCATCCCTCTTGCCTCTTTCTGCAGTTCTCCTGTCATTTGCTGCACCTCTCTTGCCTCTTTCTGCACCTCGCTTTCCTCTTTCTGCACTTCTTTTGCTTCTTTCTATACCTATGTTGCTTCTTTTAGCATTTCTCTTGCCTCTTTCTGCACTTCTCTTGCTTGTTTCTGCACCCCTCTTGCCTCTTTTTGCACCTCTGTTGGTTCTTTCGCACTGCTCTTGCTTCTTTCTGCATCTCTTTTGCAAATTTCTGCATCCCTCGTGCCTCTTTCTGCACCCCTCTTCCCTATTTCTCCACCTCTCTTGCTTCTTTCTGCACTTTTCTTGCTTCTTTCTGCACTGCTCTTGCTTCTTTTTACACTTCTCTTGCTTGTTTCTGCACCCCTTGTGCCTCTTTCTGCTCCCTTCTTCCCTTCTTCCCTTTCCATGCACGCCTCTTGGTTCATTTGCACTGCTCTTGCCTCTTTCTGCACCCCTCTTGCCTCTTTCTGCACCTCTTTTGCTTCTTTCTGCACTTCTCTTGCCTCTTTCTGCACTCCTCTTGCCTCTTTCTGCACCTCTGTTGGTTCTTTCTGCACTACTCTTGCTTCTTTCTGCACCTCTCTTGCTTCTTTCTGCACTTCTTTTGCTTCTTTCTACTCCTCTCTTGCTTCTTTCTGCACCTCTCTTGCCTCTTTCTGCACACACAGGGCTACTTTTAAACTGATCTCAGGGTCAGCAGTGCACACATGTAAGTGCAGAAAAGGGCTGCTGGCCTCTAAACTGCCATGCCCTATTATATGCTAAGGACTTAGAGGTAGTTTTAATCCCCCTGCCCTATTATGTACTAGTGCCTTACAGGGGAGGTCATGCCAATCACAGGGGTACCCCAACCCATTGTGTACCCTAGTGTATGTAGGTGGTTTCACTGTATTCTAAGTGTCTTTCAGCATAGCACTGGCTCTGGGCCTGGTTAGTCAGAGTCAGCTACCACCAGTACCAGTCAGCAAAAAGTTGGGGGCACAGGATGACTTTGCAACAAGGCCTCTTTCTGCACCGATGTTGGTTCTTTCTGCATATCGCTTGCTTCTTTCTTCACCTTTCTTCATCTTTCTGGACTTCTGTTGCCTCTTTCTGCATTTCTTTGCTTCTTTCTGTGCTTTTCTTCCTCTTTCTGCACATGTCCTACCTCTGTAGGCATAGCTAGAGATTAGCATTTAAAAAACCTTTGAAATTCACTGAAAAAACCATAGGTTTCAGGGATGTTATAGTAAGGAATTAGCATTTAAAAAACCTTAGAAATTCACTGAAACAACTATAGGTTTCAGGGACGTTATAGTTAGAAATTAACATTTAAAAAACCCGTGAAATTCACTGAAAAAACCATAGGTTTCAGGGATGTTATAGTTAGTTGAACATTTCACTCGTACAAAACCAGAGAAATTCGGCCGTTATAGTTAGTTGAGCTAACTATAACTCGCGCCCCCGCAATGCACTGCTGATGATGTCACATATTACATCATTCATGACATGGTCAGTGACATCACTGATAACATCTCAAATGACATCACTGATGACATCACTGATGACATCATCCACGTGATAATCTGATGCACGTCCTCACACCCTAATATAACCTTTGATACACCCACTCTAAAATACAGACTACCATTTTCGAAACCATAGACACACCAATACCAGTTACTACATACCCACTCACTGATTCCTAGGTCTACACACACACCCACTCATTCACCCATACAGTCACTCATACATGCAGTCACTCATCAATACAGCACTATCATTTGCACTCATACACCTATACAGACACTCACACACCGCCACTCATCCATAGAGTTACACACACACCTAGTCAGTCATGCAACGAATCAATCACACTACCATTTACTCACCTATACAGTTATACACACACCACCTCACTTATTCATACAGATACTAACACATACTTACTCTCTTATATAATCACTGATACAAGCACACACTCATCCATACAGCCACTCTCACAATCACTCACTCTCACATATAGTCATTTATATACTCCAACACTCACATGTACTGCCTTTCACGTATGTAGTTACTCACACATGTACCACTGAGATATCCATTCACTCACCCACACACCCATACACACACTCACCCACCTATACAACCCTTCACAGATGCACTCTTGAACCCATACACCCAGTGAATCACCCACTCACACATCTATGCACAGAGTCACACACCCCCCACCCACCCATACAGACACTTAGGCACCCATCCAGATACTCAGACAACCAATCAAAAACCCATATAGACACTCATGTAGCTATTCACCAACCCATGCAGTGCTTACACACCAACTGACAGACTGATACAAACATTCACACAGTTAAGTCACTAACCCATGCATTCAGTAAGACACGTTTAATCACTCACTTATACAGTCACGCACCTACTAAATCATCCATTCAGACAGTTATACACCCACTCATTCTTCAATACACCTTGGCATATATATATATAAAACATATTTAAACTTTACAGAAACACATAATCACTAGATGATGTCATCAGTGATGTCACTGACCATGTCATGAATGATGTAATATGTGACGTCATCAGCAGTGCATTGTGGGGGCGCGAGTTATAGTTAGCTCAACTAACTATAACGGCAGAATTTCTCTGGTTTTGTACGAGTAAAATGTTCAACTAACTATAACGTCCCTGAAACCTGTGTTTTTTTCAGTGAATATATATATATATATAGATATATATATATAGTTTATAGTTAAATATAATAATGAACTATAAATTGTACATCATCACAGAATTAAAACAGATTTTCAAAGTACCTCTTCAATCAAAGGTTGACGTAACGCATATGAAATAGCAGTAGTATTTAGATGAATTGTAAAAGGAGGCCATATAGCTACCCTTTTCATAGCAAATGAGAGAGGTGTAATATAACCTCAACCAAGTACATGGTTATAACATATTCTATGCAAAAGAAACAATTGATGGACAGAATGCTGGACAATGCAAACATTCACCCCCAGTCACAAGGATCTGGGTTAAATCTAACCCTGGGCGGTGAACTACGCTACGCTCGCGGAGTTTGCGGAGTTTCGGTAACTTCGCGATTCGCGTAGAGCGCGAAGTTACCGATCACTACGCAATGTGCGGCGTAGCGTAGCTGTTTTTCTTCTTCACGCGCTCAATATACGTTCTCACGCGCGCGGTAACGACCTACCGTGATTCTGCGTTCGCTGACGCGACTTCCTATCTGTTCGCGGGCGCCACGAGATTTGGAATCCGGCCGCACGATCCCGCGAGAGTGTGCGAACGCGAAGACGTCATTCGTACGCGCGATCTGACTTCCGGCGGCAGTGTTGGAAAGATCGCAATCCCGAACATGAAGAAACTACAATCTGGCGAAGAATATCTCTCGAGCATCATAAAACCTTCTCGAAAATGATGATTTTGCTCAAAAAACTCCTCAGATTGTGATTTGGCTGTAGTTTTTGTGCAAGGAGTCCTTTTCTTTTTTACTTTTTTTCCAAGAGGAAGGAAGTGCCCCTGATTCTCAAACTTCCTGTTCCTGTCCAGCAGGCTCCTCCCAGTGCTTTGTCCATGTGCTGTTCACTTTCATTTGGATTTGGAGCTGGAAGGATCACTTTTTGTGTCTGTCTGCTGCATCATATCATTGGATTGGATTTGAGGACTTTTGGATTTGAGATTTTACAAGTAAGTTGGAGAATTGGTGTACTTGTTTGTTTGATTGGGGCTTGTTTGTACCTACATTTTATGGGGATTTTCATCGTTTTTAAAATTTATTGTTGTGGCCTGTAGTTTCAGTAGGGGCCTAGTTGTTTTTCTTTGATTGGAATTTCAGCCAGTAGGCCCAGAGCCAGAGGTACCCATGGTTGCATGTTTCTGTGGTGTCTGTTGAATTTAAACATCATGTAGGGCATGCATGGATGGCATTGGATTGAATTGCTAAATGTGGTTTTTGGTTTTGGGGTGTATTTCACTTTTTGGGTGTAATATTATATATACATTTGTTGGATGTGTGTGTGTGCTTGTTGTGTAACTTTCCAACCTTTCGTAGCCCTGTGGATTTTAATTTTTGTATTAAAGCTGTATTGTTTAGCAGGCCTCCTTTGTCTGGTCATATTATAGGCCTGCTTGAGTTCATTGTTTTCCATGGCCTGTTGTGACTGTGAGTGACCACGTGGCTTGGGGCCATTTTGTGGTGGTAGTTTAGTAGTGTGCTGCTTTTTCCATATAGGCCTGCATGTCTTTTCTTTGTTCCCCTTGGCTTATGCTTGTTGTTGTGGGTGGCCTGGCCATGTGGTGGCGGCCATTTTGTGGGACCAGCCACTGTGCTTTTGCCATAGGCCTCCAAGCTTGCGGCCTAGTCTGCCAGTAGGCCCAGAGGTAGTCATCATGGGTGCATAAAAACTGTTTCTGTGTTGTCTGTTGAATTTTAACATCATTTAGGCCATGGATGGCATTGGATTGAATTGCAAAATGTGGGTTTTGGGGAGGTATTTCAGTTTTTGGGTGTGTGTTAAATAAATAGGCCTTTTCAGCCAGTAGGTAACCCTGGGCGTTCAGCTCGCGGACTTTGGGCAACTCCGCACTGCGCGACAACGCGGACTTGCACTGTTTATCTTCTTCGCGCGCTCAATATACGTTTTCGCGCGCGCGATAACGACTTTTTGTGACGATCGCGATGCCGAACACGCAGAATTTACAATCTGGCGAAGAATATCTCTCGAGCAGCATAAAACCTTCTCGAAAATGGTGATTTACTTCATTTTGCTCAAAAACTCCTCAGGTTGTCATTTAGATTTAGTTTTGTGAGCAAGGAGTCACTTTTTTTTTTTTTACAATTTTTTTCAAGAGGAAGGAAGTTGACCAGAGTTTCCAACTTCCTGGTCCTGTCCTTTGTCTTCACTTTCTTGTTATTGTGGGTGGCCTGGCCATGTGGGTGGCGGCCATTTTGTAAAGCCAGGCATTGTGCTTTTGCCATAGGCCTGCATTGTCTGTCTTGTCTTCCTTTTCTTGTTGTTGTGGGTGGCCTGGCCATGAGGGGGCGGCCATTTTGTGGGACCAGCCACTGTGCTTTTGCCATAGGCCTCCAAGCTTGCGGCCTAGTCTGCCAGTAGGCCCAGAGGTAGTCATCATGGGTGCATAAAAACTGTTTCTGTGTTGTCTGTTGAATTTTAACATCATTTAGGCCATGGATGGCATTGGATTGAATTGCAAAATGTGGGTTTTGGGGTGGTATTTCAGTTTTTGGGTGTGTGTTAAATAAATAGGCATTTTCAGCCAGTAGGTAACCCTGGGCGTTCAGCTCACGGACTTTGGGAAACTCCGCACTGCGCGACAATGCGGACTTACACTTTTTATCTTCTTCACGCGCTCAATATACATTTTCGTGCGCACGATAACGACTTTTTGTGACGATCGCGTTGCCGAACACGCAGAATTTACAATCTGGCGAAGAATATCTCTCGAGCAGCATAAAACCTTCTCGAAAATGGTGATTTACTTCATTTTGCTCAAAAAACTCCTCAGGTTGTCATTTAGATGTAGTTTTGTGAGCAAGGAGTCACTTTTTTTTTTTTACAATTTTTTTCAAGAGGAAGGAAGTTGACCAGAGTCTCCAACTTCCTGGTCCTGTCCTTTGTCTTCACTTTCTTGTTATTGTGGGTGGCCTGGCCATGTGGGTGGCGGCCATTTTGTAAAGCCAGGCATTGTGCTTTTGCCATAGGCCTGCATTGTCTGTCTTGTCTTCCTTTTCTTGTTGTTGTGGGTGGCCTGGCCATGAGGGGCGGCCATTTTGTGGGACCAGCCACTGTGCTTTTGCCATAGGCCTCCAAGCTTGCGGCCTAGTCTGCCAGTAGGCCCAGAGGTAGTCATCATGGGTGCATAAAAACTGTTTCTGTGTTGTCTGTTGAATTTTAACATCATTTATGCCATGGATGGCATTGGATTGAATTGCAAAATGTGGGTTTTGGGGTGGTATTTCAG
Source organism: Calotriton arnoldi (assembly GCA_963921515.1). NCBI lineage: Eukaryota > Metazoa > Chordata > Amphibia > Caudata > Salamandridae > Calotriton > Calotriton arnoldi. The sequence continues at coordinate 8,207 of CAWUFW010014840.1, read as the reverse complement.
TTTTTGGGTGTGTGTTAAATAAATAGGCCTTTTCAGCCAGTAGGTAACCCTGGGCGTTCAGCTCACGGACTTTGGGCAACTCCGCACTGCGCGACAATGCGGACTTACACTTTTTATCTTCTTCACGCGCTCAATATACATTTTCGTGCGCACGATAACGACTTTTTGTGACGATCGCGATGCCGAACACGCAGAATTTACAATCTGGCGAAGAATATCTCTCGAGCAGCATAAAACCTTCTCGAAAATGGTGATTTACTTCATTTTGCTCAAAAAACTCCTCAGGTTGTCATTTAGATGTAGTTTTGTGAGCAAGGAGTCCCTTTTTTTTTTTTACAATTTTTTTCATGAAGAAGGAAGTTGCCCAGAGTCTCCAACTTCCTGGTCCTGTCCTTTGTCTTCACTTTCTTGTTATTGTGGGTGGCCTGGCCATGTGGGTGGCGGCCATTTTGTAAAGCCAGGCATTGTGCTTTTGCCATAGGCCTGCATTGTCTGTCTTGTCTTCCTTTTCTTGTTGTTGTGGGTGGCCTGGCCATGTGGTGGCGGCCATTTTGTGGGACCAGCCACTGTGCTTTTGCCATAGGCCTCCAAGCTTGCGGCCTAGTCTGCCAGTAGGCCCAGAGGTAGTCATCATGGGTGCATAAAAACAGTTTCTGTGTTGTCTGTTGAATTTTAACATCATTTAGGCCATGGATGGCATTGGTTTGAATTGCAAAATGTGGGTTTTGGGGTGGTATTTCAGTTTTTGGGTGTGTGTTAAATAAATAGGCCTTTTCAGCCAGTAGGTAACCCTGGGCGTTCAGCTCACGGACTTTGGGCAACTCCGCACGGCGCGACAATGCGGACTTACACTTTTTATCTTCTTCGCGCGCTCAATATACGTTTTCGCGCGCACGATGATGACTTTTTGTGACGATCGCGATGCCGAACACGCAGAATTTACAATCTGGCGAAGAATATCTCTCGAGCAGCATGAAACCTTCTCGAAAATGGTGATTTAGTTCATTTTGCTCAAAAAACTCCTCAGGTTGTCATTTAGATGTAGTTTTGTGAGCAAGGAGTCACTTTTTTACAATTTTTTTCAAGAGGAAGGAAGTTGTTGTGGGTGGCCTGGCCATGTGGTGGCGGCCATTTTGTGGGACCAGCCACTGTGCTTTTGCCATAGGCCTCCAAGCTTGCGGCCTAGTCTGCCAGTAGGCCCAGAGGTAGTCATCATGGGTGCATAAAAACTGTTTCTGTGTTGTCTGTGGAATTTATTTTTAACATCATTTAGGCCATGGATGGCATTGGATTGAATTGCAAAATGTGGGGTTTTTTGGGGGGTCTATGTCACTTTTTGGATGTGTTAAATAAATGCCTTTTGTGCGTGTGTATGTGATGTTGTTGTGGTTGTTGTCTAACTTTCCAAACTATTTTTAGCCATGTGGATTTTAGTTTTTGCATTAAAGCTGTGTGTGTTTTACTTTTATCAGGCATCCTTTGTCTGGCCATATATAGGCCTGCTTGAGTTCATTGTTTGTCGTGCCTTGTGCCTGTGAGTCACCATGTTGCTGGGGGCCATTTTGTGGTGGTAGTTAGTAGTGTGCTGTTTTTGCCACATAGGCCTGCGTGTCTTTCCATTGTTCCTCTTGTCGTACTGCTTCCAAATCCATCCCCATTGCCAGCTGCAGCTCCCTGATGCTGCATACATCCCACGTGATGCACAAATTTAGGCCAAACATGCTCCACTACATTTTAGTTTTTGTTCTTTGCTATTCTTATTCTTCCTGAGTGTACACACTACACAGTACACCAGGAAACCCTTGACCTTGCCAGGTAGGTCGCTCCCCCACCACACAGCTCCGCCTGTGCTGTCTGCCCGCTGCTCCTGTAGGTAAGATCGCCCTCCGCTTGTGGCCCCGGTGCCCGTTTTGTCTGCTCTCCCCCTGTTTTTCCTTTCTGTGCCCCTCGCTGCCCCACTGTTGTTGTGCCCGTGATTTTGTCTGCTGTCCCCCTGTTTTTCCTTTCTGTACCCCTCGCTGCCCCACTGTTGTTGTGCCCGTGATTTTGCCTGCTGTCCCCCTGTTTTTCCTTTCTGTACCCCTCGCTGCCCCACTGTTGTTGTGCCCGTGATTTTGGCTGCTGTCCCCCTGTTTTTCCTTTCTGTACCCCTCGCTGCCCCACCGTTGTTGTGCCCGTGATTTTGGCTGCTGTCCCCCTGTTTTTCCTTTCTGTACCCCTCGCTGCCCCACTGTTGTTGTGCCCGTGATTTTGTCTGCTGTCCCCCTGTTTTTCCTTTCTGTACCCCTCGCTGCCCCACCGTTGTTGTGCCCGTGATTTTGCCTGCTGTCCCCCTGTTTTTCCTTTCTGTACCCCTCGCTGCCCCACTGTTGTTGTGCCCGTGATTTTGCCTGCTCTCCCCTGTTTTTCCTTTCTGTACCCCTCGCTGCCCCACCGTTGTTGTGCCCGTGATTTTGCCTGCTGTCCCCCTGTTTTTCCTTTCTGTACCCCTCGCTGCCCCACTGTTGTTGTGCCCGTGATTTTGCCTGCTCTCCCCCTGTTTTTCCTTTCTGTACCCCTCGCTGCCCCACCGTTGTTGTGCCCGTGATTTTGCCTGCTGTCCCCCTGTTTTTCCTTTCTGTACCCCTCGCTGCCCCACTGTTGTTGTGCCCGTGATTTTGCCTGCTCTCCCCCTGTTTTTCCTTTCTGTACCCCTCGCTGCCCCACTGTTGTTGTGCCCGTGATTTTGCCTGCTGTCCCCCTGTTTTTCCTTTCTGTACCCCTCGCTGCCCCACTGTTGTTGTGCCCGTGATTTTGTCTGCTGTCCCCCTGTTTTTCCTTTCTGTACCCCTCGCTGCCCCACCGTTGTTGTGCCCGTGATTTTGCCTGCTCTCCCCTGTTTTTCCTTTCTGTGCCCCCGCTGCCTCTCGCCACTCCCGCCGCTGCGTTCCTGCGGCCCCGCCCCTGACTGCCCATTCGCTGCCCCTGCCTCCCGCCTCCCAGCTGCTCCTCCCTCCCACCTCCCCATAAATGGCGGCCGCTGCACGGTGAAGAGAGCGACCCTTGACCTTGCCAGGTAGGTCGGCTCCCCACCACACAGCTCCGCCTGTGCTGTCTGCCCGCTGCTCCTGTAGGTAAGATCGCCCTCCGCTTGTGGCCCCGGTGCCCGTTTTGTCTGCTCTCCCCCTGTTTTCCTTTCTGTGCCCCTCGCTGCCCCACTGTTGTTGTGCCCGTGATTTTGTCTGCTGTCCCCCTGTTTTTCCTTTCTGTACCCCTCGCTGCCCCACTGTTGTTGTGCCCGTGATTTTGCCTGCTGTCCCCCTGTTTTTCCTTTCTGTACCCCTCGCTGCCCCACTGTTGTTGTGCCCGTGATTTTGCCTGCTCTCCCCCTGTTTTTCCTTTCTGTACCCCTCGCTGCCCCACCGTTGTTGTGCCCGTGATTTTGCCTGCTGTCCCCCTGTTTTTCCTTTCTGTACCCCTCGCTGCCCCACTGTTGTTGTGCCCGTGATTTTGTCTGCTGTCCCCCTGTTTTCCTTTCTGTACCCCTCGCTGCCCCACCGTTGTTGTGCCCGTGATTTTGCCTGCTGTCCCCCTGTTTTTCCTTTCTGTACCCCTCGCTGCCCCACTGTTGTTGTGCCCGTGATTTTGCCTGCTCTCCCCTGTTTTTCCTTTCTGTACCCCTCGCTGCCCCACTGTTGTTGTGCCCGTGATTTTGCCTGCTGTCCCCCTGTTTTTCCTTTCTGTACCCCTCGCTGCCCCACTGTTGTTGTGCCCGTGATTTTGTCTGCTGTCCCCCTGTTTTTCCTTTCTGTACCCCTCGCTGCCCCACCGTTGTTGTGCCCGTGATTTTGCCTGCTCTCCCCTGTTTTTCCTTTCTGTGCCCCCGCTGCCTCTCGCCACTCCCGCCGCTGCGTTCCCTGCGGCCCCGCCCCCTGACTGCCCATTCGCTGCCCCTGCCTCCCGCCTCCCAGCTGCTCCTCCCTCCCACCTCCCCATAAATGGCGGCCGCTGCACGGTGAAGAGAGCGACCCTTGACCTTGCCAGGTAGGTCGCTCCCCCACCACACAGCTCCGCCTGTGCTGTCTGCCCGCTGCTCCTGTAGGTAAGATCGCCCTCCGCTTGTGGCCCCGGTGCCCGTTTTGTCTGCTCTCCCCCTGTTTTTCCTTTCTGTGCCCCTCGCTGCCCCACTGTTGTTGTGCCCGTGATTTTGTCTGCTGTCCCCCTGTTTTTCCTTTCTGTACCCCTCGCTGCCCCACTGTTGTTGTGCCCGTGATTTTGCCTGCTGTCCCCCTGTTTTTCCTTTCTGTACCCCTCGCTGCCCCACTGTTGTTGTGCCCGTGATTTTGCCTGCTCTCCCCCTGTTCTTCCTTTCTGTACCCCTCGCTGCCCCACCGTTGTTGTGCCCGTGATTTTGCCTGCTGTCCCCCTGTTTTTCCTTTCTGTACCCCTCGCTGCCCCACTGTTGTTGTGCCCGTGATTTTGTCTGCTGTCCCCCTGTTTTTCCTTTCTGTACCCCTCGCTGCCCCACCGTTGTTGTGCCCGTGATTTTGCCTGCTGTCCCCCTGTTTTTCCTTTCTGTACCCCTCGCTGCCCCACTGTTGTTGTGCCCGTGATTTTGCCTGCTCTCCCCCTGTTTTTCCTTTCTGTACCCCTCGCTGCCCCACTGTTGTTGTGCCCGTGATTTTGCCTGCTGTCCCCCTGTTTTTCCTTTCTGTACCCCTCGCTGCCCCACTGTTGTTGTGCCCGTGATTTTGTCTGCTGTCCCCCTGTTTTTCCTTTCTGTACCCCTCGCTGCCCCACCGTTGTTGTGCCCGTGATTTTGCCTGCTCTCCCCCTGTTTTTCCTTTCTGTGCCCCCGCTGCCTCTCGCCACTCCCGCCGCTGCGTTCCCTGCGGCCCCGCCCCCCTGACTGCCCATTCGCTGCCCCTGCCTCCCGCCTCCCAGCTGCTCCTCCCTCCCACCTCCCCATAAATGGCGGCCGCTGCACGCCGCGCAGCGGACGTGCGCTGCGGGCGCGCCGCTGGCGCGCCGAGCGCGCTAAGGCGCGCCTAAGGCAAGCCCGTCTGCGCCCGTCCGCGACTGGACCGCGCCCAGCGCCAGAACCCCTGGAACCCACCAACGCAACACTACTCGACGGACCTACGACGCCGCCACACTCACCGCACTCAATGCCGGCCGGAACCCTGCCTGCTACCGAGCCTCACCGAGACGCACCCACGGACCCTTCGCCTGCCAAGCCTGCCGATTCACCTGCCCCCGGACGTGCACCACCTCCGCCAAGTCGAGCAACAGCAGCAACCACCTGAAATGCATCCTGCTGAACACCCGCTCCGTCCACAGGCACGCCGTGGAACTCTGGGACCTGCTCGACGCAACAGCACCGGACATCGCCTTCCTCACCGAAACCTGGATGAACGCCTCCTCAGCGCCCGACATCGCCATAGCCATCCCGGATGGATACAAGATCACCCGGAGGGACCGCGTCAACCAGACGGGAGGAGGCATCGCCATCGTACACAAGAACACCATCCGCATCTCGATTAACTCCGGCGAGACCTTCACCGCCGCCGAACACCTACACTTCCAGATACACACTGACCCCAAGACCACCCTCCGAGGCACCCTCATCTACAGACCCCGGGACCACGCACACTATTCAGCGAAGACATCGCAGACTTCATCAGCCCGCACGCCATGCCCTCAGCCGACTACATCCTCCTAGGGGACCTCAACTTCCACCTGGAGAACAACAACGACAGAAACACCACCGCCCTGCTGGACAACCTCGCCAACCTCGGACTCAAGCAACTGGTGAACACGCCCACCCACTACGCCGGCCACACGCTTGACCCCGTCTTCTCGTCCAGCAAGCACATCTCCTTCAGCCACGCCACCGGACTCCACTGGACCGACCACAGCTGCGTCCACTTCAGCTTCAGAAAGACTGCGACCCACCACCACCCGCAACAGGCTCCCCGCCGGAGCTGGAGCAAGATCACCGCCCGAGCAGCTCACCGCCTCCCTCAGCCAGAACACACCCACCAACACAACGGACCCAAACGAAGCAGCCAGCAACCTCGCCAAGTGGCTGACCGCCTGCGCCGACGACCTCGCACCACTAAAAACCCTCCCAGCAGACCCGGAAGCAAGAAAACCCCTTGGTTCACCAACGAACTCAAGGAATCCAAGAAGAACTGCCGCACTCTCGAGAAAACCTGGCGACTCGACCAGACCACAGACAACAGGACCGCCCTCAAGCACGCCACCCGCAAACACCACCAGCTGATCCGTGCCACCAAGAAGTCGGCACTCAAAGAACGACTGGACAACAACGCCCATGACAGCAAGGAACTTTTCAGCATCGTCAAAGAGTTCTCCAACCCCAGCGCCGGAAACAACGACATCACCCCCTCGCAAGACCTCTGCAACTCACTCTCCGCGTTCTTCCACCGCAAGATCACCGACATACACAACAGCTTCGACGCACAAACAACGCACCCTACCGCCGAACCAACGCCCGCCACCACCACCCTCTGCAACTGGACCCCGATCAGCACCGAAGACACCACCCGCACGATGAACTCCATCCACTCCGGATCACCAACCGACCCCTGCCCACACCACGTCTTCAACAAAGCCGACGCCACCATCGCACCCCATCTCCGGGACATCATCAACTCCTCCTTCCACACCGCCACCTTCCCGGAGAGCTGGAAGCACGCCGAGCTTACCGCCCTCCTGAAGAAACCAACGGCGGACCCCACCGACCTCAAGAACTACCGTCCCATCTCGCTCCTTCCGTTTCCGGCCAAAGTCATCGAGAAGACCGTCAACAGACAGCTTGCCGCCTTCCTCGAGACGAATGGATCCCTCGACCCCTCGCAGTCCGGGTTTCGGGCCAACCACAGCACCGAGACCGCCCTTATCGCAGCCACCGACGACATCAGAACCCTAACCGACAACGGGGAAACAGCTGCCCTCATCCTCTTGGACCTCTCTGCGGCGTTCGACACCGTCTGCCACCGCACCCTAGTGAAGCGCCTCAGCAACATCGGAATCCGAGAGAAAGCACTGGAATGGATCATCTCGTTCCTCGCCGGAAGAACCCAGAGAGTCCGCCTCCCCCGTTCAGATCCGAAGCCACCGAAGTCATCTGCGGCGTTCCACAAGGATCCTCACTCAGCCCAACCCTCTTCAACGTCTACATGAGCCCCCTCGCAGCCATCGCACGCCGACACAACCTCAACATCATCTCCTACGCCGACGACACCCAGCTGATCCTCTCCCTCACCAACGACCCCACCACCGCCAGAGCCAACCTACACGACGGGATGAGAGACGTCGCCGACTGGATGAGGAACAGCCGCCTTAAACTGAACTCAGACAAGACGGAAGTCCTCATCCTGGGCTCATCACCCTCCGCCTGGGACGATTCCTGGTGGCCCCCGGCCCTGGGCACCGCGCCCAAGCCAACGGACCACGCACGCAACCTGGGCTTCATCCTGGACTCCTCCCTGTCGATGACCAGACAAGTCAACGCCGTCTCATCTTCATGCTTCAACACCCTGCGCATGCTCCGCAAGATCTTCAGATGGATCCCCACTGAAACCAGGAAGACCGTCACCCAGGCACTCGTCACCAGCCGACTGGACTATGGGAACACCCTCTACGCCGGAACCACAGCCAAACTTCAAAAGAGACTCCAGCGCATCCAGAACGCCTCCGCACGACTCATCCTGGACATCCCCCGACACAGCCACATCACCGCGCACCTGAAAGACCTGCACTGGCTCCCCGTCAGCAAGAGAATCACGTTCAGACTCCTCACCCACGCACACAAGGCCCTCCACGACCTGGGCCCAAAGTACCTCAACGACCGCATGACCTTCTACACGCCCACACGCCAGCTACGATCAACCAGCCACGCCCTCGCCACCGTACCACGCATCCGCAGAACCACCGCCGGAGGAAGATCCTTCTCCTACCTGGCAGCCAAGACCTGGAACTCCCTCCCCACTCACCTTCGGCGAACCCAGGACCATCTCTCCTTCAGGAAGCAGCTCAAGACCTGGCTGTTCGAGCAGTAACTTACCCCTCCCCCAGCGCCTTGAGACCCTCCCGGGTGAGTAGCGCGCTCTATAAATGCCATGATTGATTGATTGATTGATTGATGGAAAGCCCTGGCCTTGTTGTCAAAGTCTCATAAATGGCTACACTGTTGTTGTTCA